>CM042014.1:43713657-43841157 GCA_023525715.1 Cichorium intybus | reverse complement strand
AAAGATGATCCCATGAAACTGGTATTACAACCTAAAAATAACGTAATTGTAAAAATAATTAAACCCCCATTTAGCTCAAATCCACGGTAGGATAAACAGCTTCACTCTGTGACATGCTACTAGAGTCACCTCTTATGCTCGTTTTCCCTTTATTGTCTGAACCACGACGTTTGGCTGATCCTTCTGGTTTACGGGTTGGAACTAACGCAGGACATGTAGTTCTTGTGTGACCCCTTTGATGGCAACGAGAACATTCTTTTATTATTGGACCCTCACCTTGTGACGGAATACGATCCATATTTCTCGGTCTTCCAGGTAGACGTCTGTCCATGACTGGGGGTCTTACAAAAATCAAATCGTCCGGTGTCTCCCAATCACAAGGGGTGGGTAGAGGGTTGATAATGGACTCGTACGTCTTTCTATAAAACACAACCAGATATGCATTGTGCACCCATCCAGTGCAATCTCCATTGTTTAAGCTGTTTAAAACTCTTATTAGATGGCCACAAGGTATGCCCGACAGTTGCCACTTTCGACATGAACACGTTGCCTCTGCAAAATCGACAATCGCATCCCTAAGGAAGTCTACAACCTGGAATCTTGTACTTGAAATTGGATAGACTAGCCAGTTGCTGCTTTTAGTCATTCTTTTACGAATCTTTGCTTCCGCCCATGGAGTAAGTGTTGTTTTTATATCATCTAAATAAATATTTCAAGTTAGTCGGTCAAAATTTTCAATACAAAGTAAATACGACAACGTTATTAGTGTATCATGAACGATGTAAGTCTTACTTGCACGATTGCGGTGTTCAAAATACCATTGCTGCATTGTTGTTCGAAAAAAGTCAATGAGCATCAAGACTGACATCTTTCTGGCGTATCGGGATAGTGCGTTTATGGACTCCGCGCTGTTAGATGTCATCATATTATACCGCATGCCTTCAAATCTAGACCGAGCCCATTTTTCTGGACCTACCCTGTCCAAGTACGCATACAATTCAGGATTATAATTGTTAATCCTTTGCATCCAATCATTAAATTCTTCAATTGTATATGCTTTACACGCCCCCCAAAAGAATGACTTGATGCTTTTCTTGGATCCAAACTTGGTCACTACATTAGAATATAAATGATGACCACAAATTCCATGATGTGAGGTCGGGAAAATGTTTTCAATGGCTGCGGCTATTGCCGCATGCCTATCAGATATGAAACTAAGAGATCCCATGTCGCCAACACAATCGTGCAGTTTCTCCATGAACCAAGACCATGTTTCCGTGCACTCGCTCTTGCATATTGCATATGCTACCGGTAATATTTGATTATTACCATCCATTGCAACTGCCAATAACATAGTGCCCTTAAAGTCGCCCTTGAGGTGGGCAGCGTCTACCACCAATGTAGGTCTACACCAATTGCGGAAAGCAGTTAACTACAAAAAAGTATGTTGTGTTATTGATACGGTTACATTCGTTTAGTGGTTGTGAAATTTATTAGTTAAAACAATACTTACAGTGCAGCCTAATGAAATATATATAAATTGAAATCGATCGTCAGCATCTTTTCTGATTGAAGTTACAGTTCCAGGATTATGCTTTTGCAAGTTGTAGCAATACACAGGGAGTCTTGTGAACGATTCCGATGGATCACCCCTTAACAGATACAATGCATGTTGTTTCGCCCTTCATGCTTGTTTGTAACTAATATCAATTCTGTACTTTGAATTGATATCACGAATTATGTCGTTGCCACGATATACCCTACTTTGGTTGGCAGCCATAACCTCAGACAAAAGATGACCCAATACTTTCTTGTTTGCTTGGCGATGGTTTGGGTTGAGTTGTGAAGACGAGCACGTGTGTTCATCAACAATCTTAGTGCATTGGAATGAGCCGTCGCCGCCTTTTTCTGATGTGGCTGTAAAACACCAACTACAGTTATCTTGACAACAAATAGCCTCATACCTTGTTTTTGTTGATCTTCTAACTTTGTATTGAAAGCCTTCGGTCATACTTTTAACACCAAGTGCAAGTTTCATAGCGTCTTTGTCTTTATAGGCTTGGAAAACTCTAATCTTTGTGATGGGTGGTGGCTGTAAGATGAGGTTTTTATTTTTGATGGTACAGGACATGGCGGCGGCTGTGGCATACCGTACAACAATGTGCTTTTTAACCGATTGTGTCGAGCATCCTCCGACCCTCCTTCGTGGTCGTTTTGATCAGCCGTCACTCCTTCGTCACGATCACTTCCTTCCAATTCCGATAAACGTAAATCACCATCCACGGGATCCCCATTTGGTGCTAGATTACCATCATTTAGAAGGACACAAACTTTATCGTAGTCTTTTTGATCAGCCGTGTCTGCATTACTCATCATATTTTTGGCGCCAAAATCATCCGCATAAGTACCAATGTCGTCCTCTCCTGCGTACTTGAAATTTTCAGGTTCCACATAGTGGATTGGTTCTTGGAAGACGGTTTCTGGAACAGTGTTGGTGGTCATAATATTACATGGAGCATTGTTGCTCCCAAATCCGCTGGACTTCTTTTCCTGTGATGTTTTGCACAGGTCGTTACTTCGAATCTCGTCATCTGCAACAACGTAAATAGGAACGATGGTGTTTACAGCTTCGATAACTTCTATCAAATGCATGATATCATTGTCATCAACTATCTCCATAACATAGTTATATTCTGGATGTTAAATTGATAATCTAGTACTCGATTGAGCATCGAAACCCGCCTTTGATTTTACCAATAAAGAAAAATCATGAAAATTTATATTTGAACTAAATTTCACTCCGTAATTCTTATGATTTGGGCTAACGTATTTAGGTTGCCCATCAACTGTGGACCAATGCCCACCGGTGCACACTAGAACAAAATATTTTTTCTGGGATGAACTCATTGTGTAATGTAGTTTAGATTGAATTTCACTCCGTAATTCTTATATTTTTTCTAGGATTAACTCATTTATATAGTTTGTATGACAGCGAACCTCGCAGTCAAAGTTGTACGAATACGCAGTCAAAGTTGTACGACTACGCAGTCAATGTTGTACGACAACGCAGTCAATGTTGTACGACAACGCAGTCAAAGTTGTACGAATACGCAGTCAACGTTGTATGAATACGCAGTCAACGTTGTACGACTATGCAGTCAAAGTTGTACGACTACGCAGTCAAAGTTGTACGAATACGCAGTCAATATTGTACGACAACGCAGTCAAAGTTGTACGAATACGCAGTCAAAGTTGTATGAATACGCAGTCAATGTTGTACGACTACGCAGTCAAAGTTGTACGAATACGCAGACAATGTTGTACGACTACGCAGTCAAAGTTGAACGAATGCACAGTCAATGTTGTATAGAGTTATAAATACTGTTACAAGCTAGTAAGCATTTCTGGAGTTACATTATGAGTTCTTCTAAAGATGCTACTTGGCATTGTGAGGATGAGGATTGTTACATTGGTTCAGATATTAACCCTTTTCCCGATGTCTGCCCAGGTCAGCCAGGATATTCTATGAATGATCCACTACCAGATAAAATGCCTGACTATATATTTGATGCGATGATACGTGCAGAAGAAGAAAACAAAAGAGACCTGGAAAAAACAAGGATTCTAGATGACCGTATAGAACTCCTTTGTGAGAAATTGAAGGAAAAGAAAAATTAGGTTAAAGATACGTCTATGCAGCTAAAAAATGCTAAACGTTGGATTGAGGAAACTGAACAACAAGTTTCTAAGCTTGTGGAAGAAAAAAATCGTATTGCGGATGTTAGTAGGATAATGGGAGATTTTATCGACCGTGAAAAAACAATGTATCCGTTGCAATTCCCAAATTTGTGGCCTAGTAATTAATATTATTTATTATATTATTCCAATTAAAGCAAATCGCAGTCTATATACTAGACAGTTGATGTGACAATTAAGTAGATGTAGGTAGAGTGGTTTGTTTGTATCTGTATCTTTCCTACTTTTCATCTCTATATAAAGGTGTACTCTTATGGTCTAATGCGTATCTTTTTGTTGTATCTGACTTTGTTCCATCATCAAAATATCAAATGGCAAGAACATGCAGTTGTTGCGGTTATCCTACATTAATACGTGTGTCGAATACAAGCAGAAACCCAGGAAGACAGTTCTATACTTGTAGTAACAAGGTAATATTATAATATCGAACCCACCTATGTTTTATAATATGATCGTACTATATGATAACCTTTGCTGTAATATCATTAATACAGATGCTAAACTGTGGCTTTAATGGGTGGGTCGATGAAGACAATGTTGTTTCCAGAATTCAAAGAGATAGAGAACTAAGAAGGCTTCAACTCGAGAATCGAAATTTGAAGATCGTCCTAGTGCTCAGTTGGATGCTTTTTGTAGCCATACTAGTTTATAAAGTCTAATTACCATATAACGGTGATGAATCGTGTAATGGTAGTAAAGTAAATCCTTATATGACTTTACTGAACCATCTAGTAGTTTTCCTAATGTGTGTAACGTCGTTGGACTCTAATTTCAATTTATATGTTGTCCTTAAAGATCCAACAGGTAAACATACTTTTGCAATCATGAAGTAAACTTAACCAAAACCTTGAATCCCGTACCAACTAAATAATACATGTCTTGAATAGGAAACACCAAAACCTTTTTTGTAAACTTAACCAAAACCTTGAATCCAGGACCAACTGCTTCATCTCCTATGAACTACACCAAAGATGCAACATAACAGTCGGGGAAAACATTTAGTCAACAACGCAATAATTTGATGAAACAACGAAATACTTTTAACACAAAGGTCATATATCTAATACAAAGCTAATAGGGGGAAAACATTTAAGACAAAGCTAAAGGGGGTAAAACATCCACCATGTTGACAGGTACATGCCATTCACTTTGAGGGGGTACAGCCTGCACCACTTCCGTTTGATATGCAGCTCTATATGCAGCCGTAGTGAAATAAATGTTCACCGTATTAAAATCCTCCTGTAACATCATATAGGTTCGATACGCAGCCAGGCCGTGACGACATGGAATACCAGAACTCCTAAATTTTCCACAATCACAAGTGTGTTCACGCAGGTTAACAAGATATGTTTTCGTGAAGTCACGGACAAAAAACTCGGTGTTGTATAATTCTGTTACTTCACATGGTTCAGACCTGCGCATTCGTCTATAAAGTATGTTCTCTGCATACGGGGTGAGTTCATGATGAAGCATGCCTGAAACAAATCATTAGGAAATTAGCATAAGTCAAAGTATCTTACACACAAATATAATTAAATAATAACGATTAACCTCCTAAAGCGCCGCGATCAGCATAAATACGTTGCAGCATGTCAACGAAAGACCGAAGAAGTGATATTATTGATAAATCTTGCTGAGCTGCAGAGACCCAACGAATCGCATCGGGTATTATTATGGAGAGTATGTTGTAACGGAAAATAGGGAACATCACCCGTGCCCATTTTTCTTGAGAAATACCTTCAAACCATGTCATTATATCTTGGCCCCCGTGTTGGACCAAAACATCTCTAAGTATAGCAAATTTCGGTTCAAATTGACGTAATTCATAAGCCTTGCAAGTCTGCCAGAAAATATGTGGACATTCTTGGAATATTGGCATTCTATCAACAAAATATTTAAACACACTTTTGCAACAATATCCATGGTAACAGTGTGGGAACACATGAGATAGGGCGACGTCTAAGTGATTGGACAATTTGGTAATGAAAGAAACTTCTCTAGCATTTCTAATGCATTCATGTAGTCTCATAAGGAACCATGTCCACGAATCTAACGATTCTGAGATTCCAAGACCGATTGCTATTGGTAGAGGTTGATGGTTTCCATCTACCGAGACCGCTACGTACATTGTATGGACGTATAGTCCATTCAATGGTAGGCACTCCAGGAAAATGACTGGTAGGGTGGTAGAAAGGAATGTATGCATCTACAAAAAGGTTTACAACAAATGTTAGTAGTATAGAGTTGTGATCATTAGATTAAAAATATGATCAGAATAACAACTTACGACACATCCTACAACCATAAAACAAAATTCAAATCGTTTCTGGGCATCTTGCTTTATGCTAGTGATTGTATGTGGGTTCGCAATTTGAAGGTTATGGAAGAATAGGGGAAGGCGGGTAAATCTTTGTTTGTGTTGCTTGGTTGATGTACTCATTTTGGATAATAATTGAAATACAAACTGATTGATTACAAAGTATGGAGATATCCACGTATTTATATCCTACTCATTTCGATTACTGTTGACTACACACCCTACCTATTGCTAAAAACTATAGACAATACACTGCTCCCTATTACAGTACACCATAGAGTACCCTATGGACATGACATTTCACTGCACGGACACTATACGGGCTCCCATGGGCTGCGTTTTCCTCTAGATGGGCTGTGTTTTCCTCCAGATGGGCTGCGTTTTCCGTATGCAGAAAATATCGTTGACAAGACAAGACACTGCTCCCTATTACAGGACACCATAGAGTACCCTATAGACATGACATTTCACTGCATGGACACTATACGGGCTCCCATGGGCTGCGTTTTCCTCTAGATGGGCTGCGTTTTCCTCCAGATGGGCTGTGTTTTCCGTATGCAGAAAATATCGTTGACAAGACAAGACACTGCTCCCTATTACAGGACACCATAGAGTACCCTATGGACATGACATTTCACTGCATGGACACTATACGGGCTCCCATGGGCTGCGTTTTCCTCTAGATAGGCTGCGTTTTCCTCCAGATGGGCTGCGTTTTCCGTATGCATAAAATATCGTTGACAATACAAGACACTGCTCCTTATTACAGGACAGTGTAGAGTACCCTATGGACATGACATTTCACTGCATTTCGCAGTCAAACCCACTTATTTCGTAGTCAAACTAACACATGCGATTTCCTTAATTTCTGTATAAATAATTTTTTTCATGTCAACTATCACATCTACACGATCAATCAAATTTAGATATTTTTTTTGTAAACATGTCTGGTCAATCTCAGAAGTTAAAACGGGTATTGGAAAAACGCAAGGGTCCTTCTACATCAACAACTCCACCTACTATTGATGATAGGATGCTAGAGGAAATGAAAAGAATTCTCATTCACAGCGCCTCTGAAGTCGACAAACAAATTCAATCAATTACTGAAGATACAAAATTCTTAGAGGGTCAACGGAGATTACTTGATGGTAAAAAAGTTGGATAGCTTCAAAAAAACAAGAAGTAATAGAAGCTGAGAAATGGATTAAGTCAACCAAAGCAAACATTGATCGAGAGATGGATAATGTATTGTCACTTGGTCAAGAAATTACTGAAAAAAAGTTTTGGGTAGCTAATATGAAAAAAACTATCCATATGAGTTTCCTGAGTGGCAAATTAAAGATTAGTTTTTGTATTTTGTATTATCAAATATATTTTCTTAAGTATGAATTTCGTAGGTATTAATTATTTCTATTTCAAGGTTGGTATCTAGGGTCTCAGTAGTCATTTGTCGCTTATTGTTTGTATGTCAGTACTTATTGTTTGTATCACTTTATGTATCTCAGTACTCTATATATCTTTATATTTAATGGTCACATCAACCCCCTCCCCTGTATTATTATTTCCCACCTACCAACCCATTCTAAATGTTCTATATATACACCTTATTTCACCTTAACATTTTTCACACCAAACCATTATCACTCATCGAAAATATCGTAGCCCAAATATGTCTGCTTCATCCTCAGACCGACAAGGAAAACCTTGGCTCATGCCTGAAGACCTTAGAAAACTAGTTACACAGAAAGAATAGGAGATTGAATCTCAAAACAAATCTATTAGGCAGCAAAAAAAAAACAATTGGATGAAATGCAGGAAGAGGTTGTCAAAAAAATAAAATGGGTCAAAAAGACACAACAAGATATCAAACAAGCAACTATCTGGGTGCAAAAACAAAAGGAGGCTGTTGAACAGGGCGACCTGGAGCTGCAAATTAAGGTCAAGGAAATGAAAAGGAAAAACAATTGGGTGATTGCAGAGAAAAAAATATATCCTCTTGATTTCCCAGATTTATGTGATAGTAATTAGACGTATTGCGTATGTTTCTCATGTTTCTATTATCATGTAACCTCTTGATTAGGATGTGCTTTTATAATATTTGTCTTTGTTTTTATTTAATATAAGTACTAAATATTACTATATAAACGTTAGCGACAACCTTCTTTACACCTTCAAATGTAAATCTTTCCGACATCAAATAATTTGGTTAATCATGTTTGTGAACACATCTATTAATAAACTTCACGTTAAACAAAAATTCAAGTAAATCGGAGTTCGTATGGAGAAACTACGACTATTCAAAGTTGGACAAAAAATAATTAAACGTTACCGACAACCTTCTTTAGACCTTCAAAAACTAAATTTTTCCGACATCAAATAATTTGCTTAATCATGTTTGTGAACACATCTACTAATACACTTCACGTTAAAAAAAATTCAAGTAAATCGGAGTTCGTATGAACAAACAACGAGGGTTCGAATTTGGACAAATAATTAATAAACTTTACCGACAACCTTCTTTAGACCTTCAAAATTAAATCTTTCCGACATCAAATAATTTGGTTAATCATGTTTGTGAACACATCTAGTAATACACTTCTCGTTAAAAAAAATTTCAACTAAATCGGAGTTCGTATGAACAAACAAGGAGGGTTCGAATTTGGACAAATAATTAATAGACTTTACCGACAACCTTGTTTAGAGGTTCAAAACGAACACTTTCCAACATCAAAAAAATTTTTTAATCATGTTTGTGAACACATCTACTGATACACTTCACGTTAAAAAAAACTTCAATTCAATCCGAGTTCGTATGAACAAATGACGAGTGTTCAAAGTTGGACAAAAATTATAACTAAACTCATGAACCTCAAGAACATGTGGGAGGAAAATTGAGGAAAATGCAGGGGAAGGGGAGGAAAACGCAGCCAAGCCAGAGGAAAACGCAGCCCAGCTTGAAGATGGCTTGAAGAGAGGAAAACGCAGAGGAAAGGAGGAAAACGCAGCCGAGGGCTGCGGCCTGCGTTTTCCTTGGTTATTTCGTGGAAAGCCCCGATTTTTTTGGCTATTTTGAGAAAAACCCCTTAGGGATTAGGCTATTTTAGTCATTTTCTCAAAATTTTATCTTTTTATACTTTTGTTTTTATTATATAATTACTTATTGTTTATTCTTCTACATTAGTTTATTTAATTATTTTGTATGTATCTTAAATATATAAATTACACATGTGAGCTTAGATACTAGCATTTACATTAGTTTATTCAGTAAAATATATAGGATTACTAAATTCGATGCAACTTGCGGGTTATCACCACTAGTTAAATAAAAATTATTATCTAACTTTCTAAATAGCATTGAAGTTTGTGTTAAAGTTTTTGAGATTTTCATTGAAATACCGTATGATTAATATTTTCTGAACTTTATCAAATAACCATTATAATCACGAAAAATATTAAAGCAAACTCGCGAGAATACCTCGTTTGACAAAAGGCATATTGTCTGCGGGTTTAACATAGAAGAAGGTAAAGGAAACACCCCTTGTATGCCCTAGTTGAAAAGGTCATATATAATAAGCTTTTCATATGTTTTCAAAACAAAACGATCTAGGATTCAAATTGCTGAAATGGGTTTCAAGCGGCTAAGTTCTTAACATTTTCAAAGTTTGTCAACTCAGACGAGGATGCGATAAAATGAATCAGGAAGCAATAGTTTAAAGTAAGCAATTTACATATAATTAAATCTAAATTTACAAAGTCTTCTAAATATCCAAAAGTTAATTTCTTCATTGCTTTCTCTAAATTCTTCAATACATGTCAAATTAAGGGTTAAAATGGGGAGCCTATCGATTAAACGAGGAGTCAACTTTTAAAGGTCATTGAATAAGAGTAATAATCCAGATCCAAAAAGTCAAACTCCGGATATAATTTTAAAACCATGGAAATGTTCACAGACTATTTGGGGATAAGAAGCGTTTAAGGATAAGCACTTCAAAACAATACAATAGTTGATCACTAATTCATACAATGCAAATGCTTCTAGATTCCAAAACACAAATCTTTATGCTCAAACAAGGTCCATTTCATACCAAGGTTTAATATGGTAGCAATGACATAAACAAGGTAGTAACATCACACTCAAAACCCGCTTAGAGGTTTGAGACATAATCTTGACATTTTAGAATCATATCACCATTTCACAGGATACCATGGAATAGGTTTGTAAATTACATGCCTCGATGAGGACGTTCTAGAATGTCAATCGCCATAAACAAGCATGATAGCTTATACGTTAACTTATTTAAAAAACGGGAATGAATCCCAAAAGTATGGGATATAATCTCAAAATTATTCAAACAACAATCAAGTCAACCCATTCTAAGTGAATGCACAAGTAGGATGCTCAAACTAGTTCTAATTCAAATCGAAAGTTTTCGCCAATGAAATAAATCTCTTTCAAATTAGACTTCATTAACGGACAAAGTAATTACAATATTCGCATATCACATAATGGGCGTATGATATGGAAAGAATTTTAAAACCACAAATATACGATAAGGACATGTACTTTAGGTATAAACTTAGGGATATATTCGGAATAGTCCTTATATTTTGACTATATATTCGATTAAGCCCTAATTGTTTTTTTATATTCAATTAAGCCCAACATTTTGTTAAATGTTTACAAATTCAGATAGTAGTTGGTTATGCCATTTTTATATTTTTACAATTGATGATGTACAGGGTCAGAATGTAAAGGTCAAAATGTAAGGACTTAATTGAATAAAAACTGAAAGTTCAACTCTAAATTATTAAAAGGGTCAAAATGTAAGGACTTTAATGAATATTTCTTTTTATATATAACTAAAATTTTAAACATTTAACAAAATGTTGGGCTTAATTGAATAGAAAAACAAACAATTATGGTTTAATCGAATATAGAGTCAAAATGTAAAGACTTTCCGGAATATATCCCTATAAACTTACATAACAAGCATAAGCACACCACTTCACTCCTAGTGTAAGTGACCTATTAGTGATAATTTATCATCAATAACTCAGTTAATTACTAACTAATTAATATTAATATTCCTGGTGATGTTCACTAATCACAACCATCCCTAAATTAAACTCTTCATATCATCTCTAAGTTTAAAGGAAAGCATAGAAGAAAATGAGACATGGTGTGGACTTCATTTGCAAACTTTATAACATTCGAGTTTTCCAATTTCCTTTTATGACTTGATTGAGTCATAAAAATAAGGATTCTGACTCGACCACAGCTAGGTCTAGTCAGCAGATCATGACAAAAAAAATCAAGTTCTTAATGCCTTTAGGCTTAGTCCAAATCATTTCTATCATTCCTTTAAGTCCCAATGACTTAGTATGACCAATTAACATCTAAATGCATGTTTATAACATTTTGAAAACATGATTACACAATACCGAAATGTGATGATCTAACGATTTTGAACATTAAAAACTTGATTAAGTTCCATAGAAGATATGGACTTCAAATTAAGATATAAGCTTAGAATAACACTAAAGCTTACTATAACATTATATCATCACCATTTTGTGTTCCACGTTAACTTGATAAGCTAAGTTTATATCAATACAAGATGTTTTAAAGATTCAAACACTATGTTATGCCATAAACCAGGCTTAAAAACTCCATTAAAGACACTAGTCAACTTGAAAACCTTAATTAGATCATTCAATGAAAATTTATAACTATAATGGATTTTTTATATAATAAAAATTAAATGAAATTCACCCAAAATTATAAAACTTAACAAGTTTGAAACCAGTGTTAAACTCATAAATTTATGTTCAAAATCAGAATCCACCATAGTAAAGAGTTTGAAGCTTCAAAAATGTTACTTAAATTAAAAGGCAAGGTAATACAATTAAGGGGGTTTGAGATTTTCTTATATAAAACAACTTACATTTTTTATAAAAGCGTTTATCAACTTATGCGGTACCACTAATAAACATTTTAAATAAGGATCGTCAATCACCCCTGAATAATAAGTGAGCTAAATGTGGTTATATAAGGGATAATAATCTCTAAGGGTAATGAATTTTGTCTCGTGTACATATTTAATCATTTGTGTTTTTTTTTTTTGTCCATATTTGGCCATTAAATTTATTTTTGTACTTGATTTGCCCCTGAATTTTCTAAATTTGTTCACATTAAGTCATTTATGTTTTTTTTCTCTACATATATGACGATTATGTTATTGGTCATATATGTGGAAAAAAATAAGTTTAATGGTCATATGTGTACAAAAAACAACATAAGTAACTAGATATGAACAATTTTTAAAAATTTATAGATAAATTAAGCATAAAAATAAGTTTGATGACTAAATGTAAACAAATTTAAAAGTTCGTTACTCTATATAATGAGATACTACGACTTCACCTAATTGTCACAAAATGAACCATAATACTTGCATTGAAATTTAGGTGCAAATTCAAGGACTTATTTGCAAAATGTTCACAAATTAAGAACTCGTACCCTCGTCTCATTCTACTGCGCACCTTCGTCCGTCACTCCGATTCCGATCAGGAAACCTCTCTTAAACCCTAAATCATGAGACGAGCTTTACTCAACAAAATCCCTGTTCGTTATCTCCTAACCCGTCCTCAATCATCTATTACACCGAATCCGAAAATCATTAACACACCATTTTCTAGCTTTCAATCGAAGATTAGATTCTTCTCAACCGAAAATGAGAATCCACCCACGGATAAATCGAGCCCTCCTTCAGAAACAAGTAGCATTGTCCCACCGCCAACGAAGGAACTAGATGTCCAGGATGTCAGCAATAAAGGTACCTTAACTGCCGAAATGAGGGCACACGAAAACTAGATTCATTCATTCGATTTTGGTTTTGTGTTAGTTTAGTACACTGTAAGTTTTGTTTTTGCTATAATCACGAGTTCTGTAACTGACTTTTCTGTGCAGTTATATGTATCCATTTGATTTCATTATGTTGGTCAAATCTGCATGACTTGTACTCAAGAGAGTAATGAAATACATTCCAATCCTCTATCGGAACACTTGACACTGGATTTCTTAATCTTTTAATTAATTTACTTTTTGTACCAGACCTGAAATCGCAGATAGAGAAGTATTTCAATGACAAAGATGAAGAGGCACTACCTGCTGTTCTTGAATCAATAATTCGAAGGAAGGTTTCAGGAAAGCATGAAGACACAGATGATGAACTACTAGACGAGTTTCAAATGCGCCCAACTGATGCTAATGATAAAGAATTCGAATCAGATTTTGAAGAAATACACGAAACAGATGAAGAGATAGACAATCTATATGATGCCAAAACTATTGTCACCAAACGAATGACTAAAAATGAATTCTTTTACATGGATGACAAAAAATGGGAAGGCATGATCAAAGAAGCTACTGATAATGGTTACATTAACGACACCAAAGAGTGTGAGCAAATACTACAAGACATGTTCACATGGGAAAATCTCCTTCCAGGTATATTCACATTCTTAAACTATAAAACTCATTTACATTTGATGGGACTTTTTTATTTATTATTTTATGAATGTTATCAAGATCATTTGAAGAAACTGGTGGAAGAGAAATACAATAAGATAGCAGATATGGTGGAAACGGGTGAGATTGAAGCTGAAGAAGGTTATGAGATGTATCAGGAATTTGAGCATAATATGCTCATGAGGCATAGTAAGGAGATAGAAGAAGCGGGCCCCCCAAAGTTTGATGATATTTCTGTAGAGAAGAAGGATGTTGATGTGGATGACCCTCCAGGTGTAGGGCCCGTGCTGAGGTGGCAAACACGGGTTGTGTTTGTTCCAGGTGGCGATTCGTGGCACCCGAAAAATCGAAAAGCGAAATTGTCGGTTACTGTGAAAGAGCTTGGCCTTTCAAAGAACCAATTCAGAAGACTAAGAGAATTGGTTGGAAAAAGATATAATCCAGGAAAAGATGAACTTACAATAACCAGTGAGAGGTAATGTAAATGATAAAATGATAAATGAAAGTATGTTGCTATTTCTTTCTATCTTAAACCGAAATCTTGATGAGTTAAAGTTTATATTTTTTTTGTAGGTTTGAACATCGTGAGGAAAATAGGAAGGATTGTTTGAGGACATTATTTGGGCTAATTGAGGAAGCTGGTAAAGCTAATAAGTTAGTTGATGATGCGCGAACTTCTTATGTGAAAAATAGGCTTCGAGCCAATGAAAAGTTCATGGAGAAATTGAATGCTAAGATCATGAGAAACCGAGGATCTAAGTCTTTGAATGTGTGATTGGAGGGTGTTTTCGTCTTTTTATTCAAGATGGTCATAACAAGTACGCGTCATGATAGAACCGTATTTCTAGATAGTGAAGAAGTTTCTTCCTTTTTGTGTTTTGGTCATAACAATGAATTAGATGGTGCAAAAGAATTTCATTTGTCTTGGATCTCACATATTTGGTTGACTTTTACACGAATGGTATTTGATAATAGGCTTCTAAAATCCGGTGGGAATAACAAATCGATTACACTAATCGATGGCAACACTGAAATAATTAGTGGGTGGGGATGAAAGTCTATTTTACATTTTAAATACAGGGTTAATGTTATTGTAGCCCTATAAACTACCAGTTCCGTCCTCATTTTCGGTCACCGTTTTTTTTTTGGTATTCTAGATCCCTAAAGTTTTAAAAATCATGTCAATAAAGCCAGTAGAAACTTAAAGCGGTCATCCGGTTGCTATGTCTATGTGGAATGCCACATGGAGTTGACATCAATGTGGCATGTTATGTGGCGTTGATATCAACAGAACATGTCCATGTGGCGTTGACATGACACTAACATGATATTTCCTATTTAACTATTTATTTTTCATAAATCTTAATGTTATTATTATTATTTATTATAAATTTTAATTAATTGTAAACGCTTTCTACAACCGCCGCCTCCAACCACCACCACCATTCTTCCATCTCCTACCACCACTACCATCACCGTCTATCTCTTAGAGAACAAAATCAACCCCAGCAAAAATCAAACCCAGTGAGAACAAAAATTAAACCCAAAATCGTTCCCAATGATATTATTCTAACCGCTTCATCCACATATGTCCTTCACGCCTTAGATTATCTCTTCTCTTAGCGGCTAATTTTCGATGATAATTTGAATGACCTCGATTATTTTCTCGGTATCTCCATCGGAACTCTTCAGGCCACTTTCTCTGTCAACAAAAATATGCGACTAAGATCCTTCAATGAGCCAACATGCTTGAATGCAAAGCCTGTCGAACTCCTGCTGACATCGAGTCCAAGATGGACAACTCCGGTCCTCATGCTTTGATCCCACATAGTCTAAGGTTGGTGCACTGCAATACGTTACATATACTAGGTTGAATCTCACGTATGTTATACATCAATTTGTCTACTTATGCATGATCCTCGTAAGGCCCATTTTTGTGTATTTAAGTGCATTCTTCGTTTTGACCAAGACACGATTAACCACAAACTGCAAATCCACGCCACCTCTACATCTGACCTTGTCGCATATTCAGATGCTGACTAGGGGCTATCCAGATACTCGACCATCTACATTTGCTTTGTGTTTGGGTTTTAGGCAGGAATCTCATCTCCTGGTCATCCAAGCGACAGAGTGTCATCTTGCAATTAAGTGTCGACTGTTGCCAATGTCGTTGCTGATACCTACCGGCTCCGCATCCTTTTTCAAGAGCTATATCCATCTCCACCCAAAGCCACCATTGTTTATTGCTACAATGCCAGTACTGTCTAAATGTCATTCGATCTGGTTCAAGTTTCAACACCAACTTCGTGACCAGGTTTGCTTTGGGAAGAATTCAAGTGTTCAATGTTCCTTCAAGCTTTCAATATACAAATTTCTTCACCAATGAGCTTCCTTCATCTCTATTTCACGAGTTTCGATGTAGTTTAAACATATGGACAAAATCTCCTAATAAAATTACAGGAGAATGTTAGTGTATGAAAATATGTTTGTATTTATATTGTTAGAACACTTTGTGGCCTTAGCCCATTAAGCCCTTTTGTAATTGTATACAACGATGATTAATGCAAGATATCTGTTTCATGAGAAATTATTGCCCAACATAAAAATATTGGCCAACATGAAAAAATGTACAACCAAAACCAAATGCACTTTTTTTGTATTTTTGCAAAGGCATATTCGACAAAACAATATGATTTGGTGTAGAAAGAAATGAAGGCTTAATGATTCGTTTTTTATTTATGCAAGGCTTCCGACCGAACCAGCCCCACAAATGAAAGATTTGAAAACTCTGTACTCGGTTTTACAGTCTGAATAACAAATGAAAAAAAATGAATACCATTATATCCCTCATCATTTAGCATTGAATAAGATACCACCACCCGTGTAACATAGCAAGATGACTTGTGTTAAAAAAAAAAAAAAAAAAAAAAAAAAAAACCTCCAATACATGATTAATAGGCCACTCTCTTGCCTGAAATGTAAACCTCAACAACCTGCCATTATCCTTTACTAACCGCCACCATAGCACAAATAAAAAGTCTAAAACGTTATAAATACTAAATAAAGAATTCCCTCATAAATTACAACAAAAAGCAAACCACATCCAACGAGCTCTTAAATCCCCAAATGCCCATATTTGTTGCCATACACGTTCTACAAACTCTTGGAGGATTACAAGCTGTCACTGCAATTTGTTCAAACAATCTCAACTCATCCAACTACTTGTTGTTTGTACCATGAAATTCTCTTCCAGCTTCAACTGCTTCCTTGAAAGCATTAACAAGCTCCTTATTTTCAGGGTCAAGCTTTACCCCCTCATAAAACGCATTTGCCGCTTCATCAAACTTCTGCAATAAAAAAGAAACAACAATTTATTCAAAAAAAAAAAAAAAAAGTCATCAAGTACAAATTAAAAAATACGTGCCTGCATCAAACGCAAAGCTGCACCCTCTCGATACCAAGCCTTAGCCCAATTAGGTCTCAATCCCCTACACGATTGTGCATCTGTTAATGCCTGGTCAGCTTGCCCAAGTCGTATCCAACAAAGACTCCGATTAGAAAACAATGTAGCATCACTCGGGTCAAAATCAATTGCCTGTTTGTTCATCAAAATATTAGATTTTATTTCTTGACTTATTTATATTTAATATTGAACAGAGTGCATACCTGAGTATATGCATCTACAGCCATTAAATATTCCTTTCGTCTGTACGCATCATCTGCTCTTGATTTTGCTTCAGCTGCTTTCTTCTTTGCCTCCATTGTCACCTGAAAAAATTTGACACCAAAACTTGGTATACGGTAATTATTTGACTCAAGAAAAAAGTAAAATGGCAATTGGCACCTCTGGAATTTCTTTGGTTGAAACGGTAGCATCACTTGGCATGTTATTATTTCTTTCTGCTTCCTGAAAAGTTTACTTATATAAAATTTAAATATTCTAAATCGCAAAACAGAAATAGATTCAAGAAATTTACCTGTTCTTTGGTACATTCGGATTGCATATGTTCGATTATACCATCAACAGTCCAATCTGGAACAGTGTCCACGTGAGATGATACAGCAACAAGTATCTCAACAGCACCCTTGTTACCTCTCGCAGCTGCAACTTGTACTGGTTTTAAGCCATCCTAAAATAGAAATAAAAAAAAAATTAAAGAGTTTTCTTCTAGACACATATAAAGAGAGTAAAAAAGATGTCATTTTAAAAGAGTGACTGGATTTTTTTTTTTCAAAGCTGACCTCATCTTTGACATTGGGATCAGCTCCAGATTTTAGCAAGCATGTGATTAATTCTGTGTTTCCACTATCAGCAGCAATGTGCAATGGGGTTGCTCCACCAGCAGTGATATTTACTTTAGCACCTGCCTGTAATCACCAAAAGTTTATGTTATAACATTGAATAATATTGCAACATAAATAAAATGATAATTACAACATCTAGTCCTTCAACAATGTTAACATGAGTACAATTAAGATGTTAAAGAAAAACAAACGAAGAATTGTACAGGAATGTATGTATTATACGCAATCTCCTATGATACAAAACATTTGAAAATATTTATACAGCCTTTTTCTTGGTTATAAACAAGATATAGAAAAAAATAATTCTATAAAAGGTCTAAGATAACATTGTCTTTATCCAAAATTTCTTGAGAAAGTAGAGTTAATAGCTTCATTATCCAAATATCTTCTAAAAAATGCGTACATGAAAACTTTCATTCTTTAGCTTTGTCATACAAAATTACCATCCATCATTGAACTACATTAACATTATATTAAGAATAAAAAAACGATAGTTAACAACTAAATTGCATTATTTTTAGTAAAATATCAACATACATCATCATTGTCAAATATCTTTTTCATTAAAACCATAGGTTTCATGTATTCATTATCATCAAATAATTAATTTTTCTCATGTATATCAAGAAGAAATGAATTTGATGTTGTATACTCAGCCCATCACAAAAATTGTGGATTATGTGTTCAATTTCTGACAAACCATCTTAAAGTTATCTAAGTTTAAAATATACGCACAACACACCACATGGAACAACTTCCCACAATAGAATTCTTCAAAATTTGCATTAACTTCAAAATAGAGACATTGGTCTCAAAATCCACACTTTGAAACACTTACAGAGGTAATAAAGGAGCATCTCACCTGCACATACAAAGATGTAGTACTATGAGGATGACATGTTAATGAGGGTTTAGACTTTCTGTGTCAATTTCAAACTTTTTTAAGACTTGGTGTGTTTTTATGATGATTGAGACTTTTGGTGTGTGTTTTTGATGATTTAGACTTTCGGTTTTTGATGTTAAGTATTTTGTTTTATATTAAGATATATAATTTTTATATTTATTTTAAATTCCGCCTCGAGGCTCGATTCTGTTCTTTAAAACCTTGAATGCAGTTACTAAGTCTACAACTTGGATGTTCCAATTTGAAGATATTTGGATAATGCAGTTACTAATTCTACAATTTGGATGTTCTTGGTTTCCATAAAGTTGTTGAATTTGCATACGAATATTCGTTTCAGTTTGTTTAGTTAAGACAAACAAGAGCAACCATTTACTTATGTGTTTGTGTTCGTTTGTTTGTTTTATTTAACTTAAACAAACATAAATAAGCTTTATTCATGTTCATCCGGGTTGTTTAAAGTCCTATAAAAAGGCCAATATACGTAAACTTCAGGGTTGGCACCATACATGGCAGTCTACAAACTGGTGCCACCAAAATGAGCCAAGTGATTTCCAAATAAGAGCTTCATCTTGCCCAATCTGCCCTAATGATATTCTTTGATATGCGCCCTACGTTAAGTAGTCTTGTGGTTTGCCATCACTAAAATCTCCTAATAACTCTAACTAAAATTCAGTATGGACTCTTATCAAGAAATGTAAAAAATACCACCCACTTATTGTGCGACCAAAAGAACTATAGCAACTCAAGGATCCATCACCATTCTTGTGACAATACTTAATACTATAATCTAGATAACTACAAACTGGTTCACATAGTTCTACAGCAAGGGATTATTAACAGCTATATAATGCCTAAAGTCCACATGAGTTGATTGAGTGACAGAATGAATCACAAGGGAATTCGGTGTACCTGAATTAACAACTCGAAACATGGTAGGGTAGACATAGAAGAAATGAATCATTATTAACTACAAACTGCTTCACATAGTTGCACTACAGCAAGGGATTATTAATAGCTATATAATGCCTAAAGTCCACATGAGTTGACTAAGCATTCAGGAAATAGTGACAGAACAAATCACAAGGGAATTCGGTGTACCTGAATTAACAACTCTAAACATGGGAGAGAGCCTGCAGCTACAGCTGACAGCAGAGGAGTAATGCCATCATCAGTTTCAATATTAGGCTGCAAAACAATCACCACATAAATACATATACACATATTACATGCAACAACATTACAAGAAGACATTCAATCATAAACAAAAGAAAAGGCTTATCAATTATCAAATAGACCCCATGTAGCATGTCTTGTCCAAAGGCATCCACGTGCTAAATTAAATATGATGTTTTAGCTAGCAAATTCCGAACACCACTTTAAAATTTTAAAGAATGTAAAAAGAGAAACATAAGAAGCAAACATCAATGAAGTCTTACATCAGCCTTGTGTTTTAGTAAAAGTTTTAAAGCATCTTGCTGCCCATGACCAGCAGCCCAAACAAGCGGTGTGCCAGCATCACTTTGTGAATCAACTTCAACACCACTGGACAGCAAAACCTCCATCAACTCAATATTTCCTGCAAATATCAAGTTACATATATTCAAACCAAAACATTCTCAATGAAGTAAATACAATTGATCTTTTTTCAAATTACAAATGCGTGGAAAACTAACCAAAAAGTTGCATTTATAAGAAGTAAGAACTATAAAGTATAAACAACTCACCTATTCCAGCAACATGATGTAGAGCTGTAGCTCCTAATTCACTTGATAGTGCAGGATTAGCACCATGTTCAATGAGGTATTTGGCAGTGGAAGTATGCCCTTGTCTTGCAGCATGAATAAGAGGGGTCTCACCTGAAACAATGAAACAAGACAGCAATTAGGGAAATTGAATTCCAAACATATATCATGTTTTGAAGAATTTTACAATGTGTTTAAGTAACAGATGAATTTACCATCTTCATCTTTAATATTGACATCAAGCTTCAATTCCTCCACTAAGTACTTGCAGACTTCAGTCTTCCCTTCTCTTGCAGCAAAATGAAGAGCTCCTCGTTTATTTGCATCCTTAATACTCGCCACTGTGTGTGATAGTCCTTTGCCATCATCCAATTGTGCAGCTACACCTATCAAAAGAAGAAAAGCTCAACAATATATAGAAAAAACTGCAGCATTTTGACTGGTTCATTGAATATAGTAGACTTTTAACCAAACGTCTAGTATACACCACAATATTACAAAGTGGCCTTTTCAAGTGTAAATCAAACATCAGCAACGCTTTACAACAATCGCAATTGAAAGTTTAGCTTCGAGATTCGCCAAAACGATACAACTAACTACCACTTTATATCAGATAGCAATTTTACGGGGCATCGTTCCAGATTGAAATTGTTGCGAGCTGACTAGACTTGGAGCAAAAACTACTGTAAGTTTTTCAGAGAAGTTACGCCATGTCGACAATTATAATAATATTATTGAATGATCGACTTTATATATACTTATATTGTTGACAAATACATAAAAAGGGACTCACTCTTCAAGAAGTCAAGATTTCCGGTAACTGCGGCATTCAGAAACTGTTGAACTTTCTGCCTCACTGAAATTGAAGTCCTGAAGATTAGTACGCTGTGTAAACAATATAGAATTAATACATATTAATTTGCGTAGAACCTGCAAGAGCGTCAGAAGCATCTGGAGCCATGGCGAGTTACCGAGAAGAATTGCCTTTTGTTTCCCTTAAACCCTAATGAAAGAGGACTTCGAGAGGACTGTGGGTTTTAAAGGTGTTTGGATGTCAGATTAAATATTCAATTAAACAAAATATGTTGTTATAATTCACGATTAGAGTAAACTACAAAAATCTTTTATTTAGCCATCCGGTGTGACATTAATAGATCGGCATCTGATGTGGTGTCTTTATATGGATGGCTACATCGTCCCGTGTTAGCAGCATCGACACCACATCTTTCCCCAACGACACAAATATACCGCTATTCTCCATTTGTTTTCTCTGTGCAACGACACGTCTCTCTATTTTATCTCCTTTGTGGCAACAATGTATAGTCCACAATGTATAGTGGTCGACATCGACAACCACACATTTTAGCCTTATATTTGGAATTTTAATTTGTACAGTTTTTTTGATTTTATTTTGTTGCATATTTAGCTCTTTGAAACGTTATTATATCAATTGTAACGATTTGTTTTTGTACCTCGTCTACATAGTACGCAAGGGCATTTTATGTCTTTTCTTGATCATCTCTCATAATTGTTTGTTACAATCATCTGGTAATATTGAAGAGTTTCACTATTCATCCCCCGCTGCTGTATGATTATATTGTAACACCAACAAAATTGAGGCCACCAATTTTTAACTCTTAAGTGAAACTATTTAATAATAAAATTTGGTTAATGGAAAATTATATTCGTTATTAGAACTAGATTATTATTGAATTCTAAGTTTACAACACTAATATAATGAATTATGTTCATCTCGTTGGCTAAAAATAGAGTTATGAAGCTTTAATGGTGGCTTTAAAACCTAGCTTAATGATTTTGGTAACATCCTGGAATTTCCAATTTCATGATTTTGAGATATAAGAGAAATGGTTATAGTTTATGAAATATGTTAAAATGTTAAGGGTATTGGAAAGTAATGAAATGGGGACAAAATTTGGTTAATGGAAAAATATGTCATGATCAAGTTTTAGGGAAATATATTTGTTGAAAAGTCATAGTATGATTGAGAAAGAAAGTTATATACTTAAAAGTACGTTTATGCAAAAAATGGTAAATATGACAAAGTATACTTCACTATGCTCTAAAGTGGGACAAAAATAGGGAAATTACAACTATGGTGGTATAAGAAAAGAACAAGTGGTGTAAGTTCATATAAATCTCTTGCAACTTTTATAAGTATATTAAAAGTTTAATGTCTCTTAAATATGGAACTAGATTGGTTATATGCAATAATCTTGGAAAAATAAAGTAAAATGTGATAATATATGACAAACAGTTCCTAACATGTTTTATATGATGGTATAATTTGTATTTGAACATGTTATAGTGTTTAATTAAATTAAAACAATGCAAAAATATATGTGCATAAACATGAATATGAAGAAATAGCAAAGTAGGTTGCTATAATTAGATAAAATAGCAAAGTAGATTATTATTGTGTGAAATGATTACGCAAACAACAATATGGATGAAGCACACTTAGGATGGGAATGTAGTACATTAGAACCATCAAGAAACACTGCCCAAGCATGGTGTAAAGCTTAGAAAATCATGGAGAATCCAAAGACAAAAGTACTAGTGGTTATCTTCGGTTCTCAAGTATACTACTTTGGTTTTATTGTATAATTCAAGTCGTAAAACATAATTTCAAAGTCTCATTTGTATCAGGTGCTAAATAATTTACACAAAAAAGAAAATTGTCAAAAAGAATAAACTCATTTGGAGTTGGAATGAAAATGTTATGAAGAAAACAAATCCGGACATCATAGTGCTTGGTCCAGCAAGTGTAGACCATATTGGCATTCGACCTACGCATCTATGCACAAGGTTTAGACCCATTATGCATGGTATGATAGAGTTTGACTTCAAGTTTAAGTGGTCTTGAAACTCATTTTCACACCATAAGCTCCTAATGTGATGTGTGTTCTATAAAGGTGTGAATAGTGTATGTTCTATTATAATTTGGGAGAAGTCAATAGGAGAACCAAGGATGATATCAATATTGAACAAATCAATGGTTGGGTTAAAAGGTATACATCTCTAATCCTTCATTTAGTTGTCAAGTTAATAAATTTTAGACAAGTGCATGAACTTGACTTTTGACGTTGAGCTTGCATGTTACAATCTAACTTAGATAATAAATGATTGAGTAGAGTATGTTTGTAAGGTAGAACAACATAATTTAAGCTTGTAATGTTGATTACTATATGATTTTTTATCAAGAACCTAAGTTGATATTTGAAGTAAATATGTGTCAAAGTTGTATGACACTAAGCATGACAAATGACCACATTGATTAGCATTCTTCTCAAGAATACCATTATGGCCTCAAAAAATCGGATCGAACCCATGATTGGTATACTTTACTAAATCAAGTCAAACTTATGTTAATGTTTAGAAACTTCAAAGTGTTATATAATGGTGGTAAGGGCATATGTGAAGTAAAGCATTATTGTAACCATAATGGTATGATGGCATCATTAGGATGTCGTTGAAGGGTTTTATGCAAATCTATGAACTAAAAATCCTAAGTTCACATGCAATCTATAAGGATCTATGTTTTCTTCTAATTGAACATATAATAAATTCCTAAAGGCCACAAGAAAATAACTAAAAGAACCAAATCAGAAAAACTTACCATTTAGGATTTCTTAGAAGCTGAGAAGCACAATTGTCCTGCCTCAAATGAAGTCACACCCAAGAGCTAGAGGGGAGAACGAAATTTCTAGAGAGAATAGGTATTAAAATCGCAGGTTATGAGGTTATAGGGCTCCCTATTTATAGCCTCCATCAGATGACCAGATAAACCTTAAGAGATAAGCCTTTTTGAATTCAAATTAAGATAAACCTTTATCTTAATAATTCAAACTATAATTATCTCTTATATATATATATATATATATATATATATATATATATATATATATATATATATATATATATATATATATATATATATATATATATATATATATATATATATATATCGAAATTTATATATTTCCATATATATATTTCGTTGGCCACTTCACTCACTCAAACTGTCACTTACTCAACTATTGAATAATTACAGTTTTAGTCCCTGCACCTTTAATTAATTAATTTAATCACCAAATTAGTTCCAATTAATTCTATATTAATTCCTAATTAATTAATATAGTTTCTAATTAATATATTATCACTTTAATATATTAATAAACTATTTATTTAATTTCTATTGATTTATTAATCATATAATAAATCAATCTTTCTCTCTACTGAACTTTCTATCAAACCTCCTGCTATGAGGGCAACCCAAATGGACTATGTCACTATTAATTAGATAAATACTAATTATTAGTCATGGCTTAGACACCTAATCCAACAGTCTCCCACTTGGATAAGTCTATGACTATAATTACTAATTTAACCTCTAATTAATCAGCAAATTGTAGCTTCCTAGAAACTGCTGCCGAACTTTGACCCAGTCAGTTCTGTCCATAGATAAGTGATCATATGATCCTTCGTCCAATAAGATATTTTCAGACACGAGACATGGATTGAGATCAATCTGGGTCCGATACTCTGTTTCCCGATTTCCGATTCTGCTTATGACTTTAGAACTTCTAATTGAACACATCAATTTAGTCCAGGCTGGCCAGCACTTTAGTCAACTTCAAAATCATCGAGAGGCCTACAGATATCTGTTACCCATCAGGGTTAAGGAACGAATAAGCTTCGACTTATATGCTTATATCTTTTACCAGACAAATCATTCACAACAACACGTTTTATAACATCGAGTTACCGATGCGTTTTCGTATTATCAATGAACAACTGCCTTGTAAATTATAACTCATATCTCTCCACTTCAACATCATAAGATATTATCGTCTCAACATTGCTTGTGATATAATCCATGAAGCAATCTGTTGAGCGTGGGTTTATCCAATACTCAAATCTCTATTTCTAAGTACTCATGAATGTTGTAGCAATCCTATTGCTATGTCTAACTCCTTAGACAGTCTACAAACTAATTCATGACAGTCTTGATTCAACACTTACTTCCCAAAGTATGAGCTAATGTGAACCTTTCTGAATAATTAAATTATTCAGGAAGTAAACATGCGAAAGCGAAACATAAAAATCTGACTGGCAGCTACTCCTGCTTATTACCAAGTCTCCACAAGGTAATCACCAAGTCGGACCTTGTCATAAACTATTATCGGTTTCAAGATTTCTTTTAAACTTTCAATTCTAATTTTACAGCTATGTCTTTATGAACCTTACACTCTTTCTATGTATCCAAAGTATCTTATACTTATACACTTTATTGCAGATGATCCAATCGGATGCTCATCCGATAACATCTCAATAAGTTATCCTGTCAATTTCTCTTCTAACTCCATTCTGGTAATGTGTACTGTGACTTCCTATAGTTCTGGGGTCTTTAGTCTACTTGACTGCACCCTAAGACTATTTCAAGGTGTTATGATGTGCCGGTGAACCACACGCGCTCCATCAGAATACCAACGAGACTCTTTAACCATGAAGTTCTTTAACATCATGTCCTGATGTTAATAATTACCACTTTGAAAATCTTTCAAATTAATACTATCACTTTCACCCTAATCATTTCCTAATGAATTCTCACTTGAGTTCAACCAATCCATCCAGTATTCCCAGCCAGGCAATGTCCTGAATCCAACTTACTATGCCCTAAGCATTAAGTTATCAGTTATCAGGACATGTTCATGACTTTATGATCGATCCAAAACTTGTGGAACCCGATCTAATCCTATTCCAAACCCTTTCGGAATCCAAGGATTATTTATAATTCTTGTGTCATGATTTTCGAAAAACTATTTTCCTTTCGGAGACTTTTCTCGTGCATCTTGAATCTTATCAAGATCATGCTTACAATGGCTAGGTCTATGCTGGCGATTTCATCTTTCCAATAGATGACTGTGAATTACATGAGTATGTTGCACCTTCTTTATTTCTTTCATGCCAAGTCATCACACTTTACAATGATAGGAAAAGCGTTTCCTGGTGCTATGAATCTTGAATCTCATCAAGATCATCTTGGCAGAGTTTCGATCTATCTTATAGATGTTTACAACCAATTGAGTATGTCGTATCTCTATTAAGTCTTTCACAGCAATCCGTCTCTTAACACCAAGTCATTACACTTTGTAATGAAAGGAGACGTTTCCTAGAAATAGTATGTAACTCACATATGGAGATAGTAGATAACAACGATACTCCCACTAGCTTTGACACGGTTATGGACTATTCACAGAATCCAAAACTTTTGGCACATTTTGTGAATCCAAACCCTTTCTGACATCTTAATGGAAATCTTTCAGCACATTCCCCAAATCCAATCCTTTGGCATATTTCGAGAATCTGAATATCCTTTCTTACGAGATGCCCGTGGGGAAATCCCGGGCCCATGTACCTTTATACTGGCATATTCTTTGTGAGCCCCCATTAGTGTGCCGGTGATCCACACGCGCTCCACTACGGACTTACAATATGCAGTATCCATTCGGATTTCATCTTCTATTGAGAGTGCTCCTCTCGGAGCCAATTACTTGACTCTGAGTATCGTCTCACTCAACCAGATGTTCTGAAGGTACGCTTCTGTCCATGCTGTATTATTTTAATGATTCATTTACTCCCACTAGTTTTTAGACCAGGTGTAAAATTAATCAAAATGCCATATGGACTGTATCTCGCCCTAAGGTTCTCTTGTTTGGCAGCAATCGGGCTCACCAATGCTTCCAAGTAGTCGGATTATAAATTCGTACCAACTATAATGTTTTACCACCAATCGGTATGTCACCCTGATCATAACTACTTATGATGGTGATCAATACTACTGGTCAAGAGGAGATTATGTCAGTTGTAGAACAGAAATCTGATTTCTGTTCCAAGCCTAGTGATGACTAAAGGTTTTTTCACTTGGCTAATCCTGAACTCATTCAGGACTGTCCCAACTCCCACTGTTTCCTTAGAACATGAGTTCTTTCTAAAAGAGCTATTCTTTTACAGTTACAGCGGGATAGCCAGTGAAACGACATTGTTGATCAGGTTCAGGCTAGTCACGAGGTTCAGACGAACACTACAAGACCTTGGACTCTCTATGTGCAAGTGGGATAATCCCAGCTTCACATTTCAGCAGTGTCTCCAAAGCCTACTTAGTCTAAAATGTGGTCGGAATATGGTCTGACTGGTTTAGAATTCAATTTATTAGAAACTAATTGACAATGTATCTCATACATCGAGGATCAAACTGTTTCGACCAATGCTCCATCATCTTCCCTAAGACACATTATAACTTATTAATGTTCTTGGAAGAGAATGAACTGTGAAACATTTTCCCAGTTTATGTTGTCACTCAGGTTCTGCGGATCTTGTACTTCCTTTGAAGTCCTTGAACTGTTTAAGGTTTCAATTCAATTGCTTATTCTGATAAGCGAAGCCATATTCGTCATATCGAATGACAAATATCGTGAAGTACAAACAATTGTGTTTTGTTTGAAGACTCGAGCAATACACAACAACTGATGTGTCCGTTGCTCCTAATCTCAATGCCTTTTACATATCTATGTAAACTTATGACTTTGTTAATTCTGTTCAAGATTTGCAATCTTCGGTTGACTCTAAGTCAACTGATTTCAAAATCCTATCATCTGGATCTTTGGGTGATTCATTTCTTGCCATATACGCTTAATAAAGAACTTAATCATCATCTGACTTTAAGTCAAATGATTCCAAAGTCCTGTCCAACTGGATCTTTGGGTGATTCATTTCTTGACACATTAAGAACTCAACTCATCATGAGACTCTAAGTCAAATGATTCCAAAGTTTTGTCCAACTGGACCTTTGGTTGAATTGATTCTTACAACATTTGTCTTAACAATCATAAGGGACACAATTCCTAAATCCAAACACTTTAGATGTATCTGTTGGATTAGGTGTCTAAGCCATGACTAATAATTAGTATCTATCTAATTAATAGTAGCATAGTCCATTTGGGTTGCCCTCATAGTTAGAGGATTGGCAGAAAGTCCGGTAGAGAGAAAGATTGATTTATTATGTGATTAATAAATCAATAGAAATTAAATAAATAGTTTATTAATATATTTAAGTGATAATATATTAATTAGAAACTATAATAATTAATTAGAAATTTTTCTGGAATTAATTGGAATTAATTTGGCAGTTAAATTGATTAATTAAGGTGCAGGGACTAAAACTGTAATTATTCAATAGTTGAGTAAGTGACAGTTGAGTGAGTGAGAGTGGTGAACGAAATTATATATGGAAACATATATATTTTCGATTTTGATAATGAGGATAAAAGGGTTTGAATTATTAAGATAAAGGCTTATCTTAATTTGAATTCAAAAAGGTTTATCTTTAAGGTTTATCTGATCACCATTTGGAGCCTATAAATAGGGAGGCTCACCCTAACCTTAAAGCCACGATTTTGAAGCTCTCTGAAAAGGTATTTTCGGCCAACAACTCCAAGCTAGGGTGTGACTACATTTGAGGCAAGAGGTTTCTGTTGCTTTGCTTCCAAGATTCACTAAAGGTTGGTTTTTCTTGATCTTTCTTTTAGTTTAATTCTTTTTGGGCCTTTTAGGAATTGTTATATGTTTAACTAGAAGAAAAACTTAGATCTATATAGGTTGCATGTGAACTTAGGATTTTTAGTTCATAGTTGCAGAAAACCTTTCAGTGGTATCAGAGCATTTGGTTGTTTTTCTTGTTAAATTGCTATAACTGCTTTCCTTGTAATTAGGGTTTATAGTCTCTAAACCCTAATTTTGGGCAAATCGACATTAGGGTTAGGGTTTTGAAAAACCCTAGCCCCCCCCCCCCCTCTATTTTGGCGATTTTATGATTAGGGTTTAGAAGGTATTCTATTTTTGGTAACTTTAAATTGTTTAAAAGATAAACCTTAAAACCTTTATCCTAAAAATCGAAAATTAGGGGATAAGGATAGGTTTTAATTAATTTGATTAATTTGATAAACCTATCTACATTTGAATTAATTTAATTAATTGGTAATTAAAAGATAATTCAAGGATTTAATTTAATTTAGAATTTAATTGTTTAAATTGGAGAAAATTAAAAGGATAAATCCTAAAATATTTTAAAAGGTTTAAAATATCAAATTTAATTAATTGGTTAATTAAAAGATAATTAAAATCAATTTTCAAGGTTTAATTTAATTTGAAATTTAATAGTTTAAATCGACAATAAATTAAAAGATAAACCAGAAACAATTTTTTAAAGTTTTAAAAAATTACATCTTATATATATTATAATTAGAAAGTTATTGTTATATGTATAACATTAAAATGGTTATTCAAATCATTAGTAGGCCTCATTCACGAAGCTGGTCTATAAAGTGGGTATAAGGAGACTGCCTATAAAATGGCGGTCTAATGGGTGAACACTCTCGCCCACCGCTCGCCTGATCAGTGGAGGGTCGTTAGCCGAACAGGTTTGATAGGACCGCCTAATAATCACTAAAAGTATACTGATTCAAAGTACTAGAACACTTAATAAAACCCAAATCTAGTTATTTTAGGGAAAATGTGAATTGGTGCTAATCCATGAAATTGCACGTTGCACTTTATGAAACATTGGTGGAGCGTGTGTGGTTTACCGGCACGCCAATAGGGGTTCATAAAGAGTTGCAATGGGTTTCCCGAGTATTATCATTGTTGATGGAGCGTGTGTGGTTTACCGGCACATCAATTAGAGATGATAATTAACCCGAGAGTACCAAGCTAATTTGCATGGTTATTCACATCCAGTTTGTGATCCTCGGCATCCCAGTCACAAACAGTGGAGCACATCCGATATTAAACATGCCATTGAAAAGTTTAATGAATCTCAACAGATCTAGGAATTTCATAAGATGAAATTGATAAGTGCTTATCTACCTTAATGACCATTATGTTGTGATTACGGCATCCCTCTTCACACCATAATTGGGGTATTTTGGATCCTAGCCTTATTAAATAACATATTGGGTAATTATTTAAAAGGGACCAATTAAACTAATAAATTCTACTTTCTCTTATAGATGTCAAGTGTCGATTCTCCTCCTTCACCCATTTCTGAAAGCATCAAAATGCACCTGCTAAATATGGAAAGGCTGACTGGCCTCAACTGTAAAGAATGGCTTCGCAATTGGAGACTGGCTCTCGGCATTGCTGGCAAGCTACATCTCACTGAGTATCCGATCCCAGTTCCACCGGGACAAGTCATCATAAAAGGTTCTTATGATGAATCCGAAGAGATTCGTGACCTCATGCTATCAACCATTGACCCCGAGTTCCGCAAGGATTTTGAATCCTTGGGGCCATATGAGTTAATGCAACTGGTTGAGAAAAGGTTCCAGAAACCAGTTGAAGAGGAACGAACCAGGATCTTCAAAAGACTTGCAGAGTGCAAGCTGAAAGCAGGAAGTAGCGTCAATTCGCATGTTCTTCAGATTGAAGCGTACATAGGCGAATTGCATAAACTTGGTTATTCCATGAGTCAGGAAGAGAGTGTTAACATCCTACTCGCTTCGCTGACAAATGAGTACGATCTGTTCATTCAGACGTATAGAAAGGAAGACCAGAAAAAGACCCTCATGGAAATGCGTCCACTGTTGACTTTATACGAGTCACTCTTGGACAGGCATAGCTCCAATGGCTCAACTACTTCTGGATTAAGTCCAGTAAAGAGACGTAACAAGAAACGGTCAAGATCGACTGGACATGTCTCAAACTGGGAATCCGCTAAATCGGATACAGTCACGGGAAGATTGGAAGATGCTCCAACTCTTTTGAAAGCTTAGGTATATCTAAAAACCTCAAAACTCCTGTTCCAAGATTTCTTGATACATAATGTGACAGTCGCATTTTGGTTTGTATGCAGGGAATCAAGAAGGCACGGGACTCTGGCGCATAGGAGCACATTTGGATTGGATCTCAAGCTCGTGCAGTTTTGAAGTTTAGATAGATATTGGAATATTGTTATTAGTCTTTAGATACATTTTTGACATTGTCTATTACATTGTTCAAGGATTTTATTTTTAATAAAATTGTCATATTTTCTTTTAACACCTGTTGTCTGAAATTATCCTTTTTATGTTATATGAATGTGTTGAATGTATGATTAGTAATAACTTGAATGTTGATGCATCCAAAGTGTTTGGATTCAAGAATTGTGTCATTTATGATTGTTAATACAAATGTTATAAGAATCAATTCAACCATAGGTCCAGTTGGACACGACCTTGGAATCATTTGACTTAGAGTCACTTGATGAATTGATTTCTTAATGTGTCAAGAAATGAATCACCCAAAGATCCAGAGGATAGGATTTTGGAATCAGTTGACTTAGAGTCAACTGAAGATTGCAAGTCTTGAACAAAGTCATAAGTTTACATAGATATGTAAAGGACATTGAGATTAAGAGCAACGGACACACCTGTTGTTGTGTATTGCTAGAATCTTGATATAGAACACAATTGTTTTGTACTTCAAGATATTCATCATTCGGTATGACGAATATGGCATTGCTAATCGGGATAAGCAATTGAATTGAAACCTCGAACAGTTCAAGGACTTCAAAGGAAGTACAAGTTCCACAGAACCTGAGCGATAACATAAACTGAGAAAAAGATTTCACAGTTCATTCTCTTCCAAGAATATTAATGGTTATAATGTGTCTTAGGGAAGATAATGGAGCATTGGTCGAAACATTTCGATCCTTGGTGTATGAGATACATTGCCAATTAGTTTCCAATAAGATGAACATTATACCAGTCAGTCCATATAAACCATACTCCGACCACATCCTAGACTAAGTAGGTCTTGCAGACACTGTCTGATATGTAAAGCTGGGATTATCCTACTTGTACATTGAAACTCCAGGGTCCTGTAGTGTTCGTCTGAACCTCATGACTAGCCTGAACCTGATCAGCAATGTCGTTTCGTTGGCTATCCCGCTGCAACTCTAAAATAATAGCTCTTTTAGAAAGAACTCATGTTTTAAGGAAACAGTGGGAGTTGGGACAGTCCTGAATGAGTTCGGGATTAGCCAAGTGGAAGAACCTTTAGTCATCACTAGGCTTGGAGCAGAAATCAGATTTCTGTTCTACAACTGACATAATCTTCTCTTGACCAGTAGTATTGATCACCATCATAAGTAGCTATGATTGGGGTGACACACCGATTGGTGGTAAAACACTATAGTTAGTACGGATTCACAATCCGACTATTGGGAAGCATTGGTGAGCCCGGTTGCTACCAAACAAGAGAACCTCAGGGCGAGACACAGTCTATGTGAAAAATTTGATTGATTCTACACCTGGTCTAAAAACCAGTGGGAGTAACTGAATCATCAAAAGAAAGCAACATGGACAAATACATACCTTCAGAACATCTGGTTGAGTGAGACGATACTCAGAGTCAAGTAATTGATTCCGGGAGAAGTAATCTCAATAGAGGATGGAATCTGAAAGAATACTGTACGGTACATTGTGAATCGTTAGTGGAGCGCGTGTGGATCACCGGCACACTAATAGAGACTCACAAAGAGAGTCCCGGTACAAAGGTGAATAGTCCCGGGTTTCGTCCCACGGGCATCTCGCAAGAAAGGATATTCAGATTCTCAAAATATGCCATAGGATTGGATTTTGAGAAAGGGCTGAAAGATTTCCATTAAAATGTCAGAAAGGTTTGGATTCTCAAAATGTGCCATAAGTTCTGGATTTTGTGAATAGCCTATAACCGTGTCAAAGCCAGTGGGAGTCGCCGTTATCCACTATCCCCACATGTGGGATAAATAATGGTTCTAGGAAACGTCTCTTTTCATTACAAAGTGTAATGACTTGGTGTTAAGAGACGGACCGCTATGAAAGCCTTAATAGAAATACGACATACTCAGGTGGTTGTAAACGTCTATGAGATAGATCCAGATTCTGCCAAGATGATCTTGATGAGATTCAAGATGTATAGACTTAGGAAAAGTTTTTCTTGCAAAGTGTGATAACTTGGCATGAAAGAAATAAAGAAGGTGCAACATACTCATGTAATTCACAGTCATCTATTGTAAAGATGAAATCACCAGCATAGACCTAGCCATTGTAAGCATGATCTTGATAAGATTCAAGATGCACGAGAAAAGTCTCCGAAAGGAAAATAGTTTTTCGAAAATCATGACACAAAGGATTATAAATAATCCTTGGATTCCAAAAGGGTTTGGAATAGGATTAGATTAGGTTCCACAAGTTTTGGATCGATCATAAAGTCATGAACATGTCCTGATAACTTAATGCTTAGGGCATAGTAAGTTGGATTCAGGACATTGCCTAGCTGGGAATACTGGATGGATTGGTTGAACTAAAGTGAGAATTCATTAGGAAATGATTAGGGTGAAAGTGATAGTATTAATTTGAAAGATTTTCAAAGTGGTAATTATTAACATCAGGACATGATGTTAATGGACTTCATGGTTACAAAGTCTCGTTGGTATTCTGATGGAGCGCGTGTGGTTTACCGGCACATCATAACACCTCGAGATAGTCTTAGGGTGCAGTCAAGTAGACTAAAGACCCCAGAACCATAGGAAGTCACAGTACACATTACCGAAATGGAGTTAGAAGGGAATTTGACAGGATAACTTATTGAGATGTTATCGGATGAGCATCCGATTGGATCATCTGCAATAGAGTGTACAAGTATAAGATACTTTGGATACATAGAAAGAGTGTAAGGTTCATAAAGACATAGATGTAAAATTAGAATTGAAAGTTTAAAAGAATATTTTGAAACCGATAATAGTTTATGACAAGACCAGACTTGGTGATTACCTTGTGGAGACTTGGTAATAAGCAGGAGTAGCTGCCAGTCAGATCTTTATGTTTCACTTTTGCATGTTTTACTTCCCGAATAATTTAATTATTCAGATAGGTCCACAGTCGCTCATACTTTGGGAAGTAAGTATTGAATCAAGACTGTCATGAATTGGTTTGTAGACTGTCTAAGGAGTTAGACATAGCAATAGGATTGCTACAACATTCATGAGTACTTAGAAATAGAGATTTGAGTATTGGATAAACCCACGCTCAATAGATTGCTTCATGGATTATATTACAAGCAATGTTGAGACGGTAATATCTTATGATCTTGAAGTGGAGAGATATGAGTTATAATTTACAAGGCAGTTGTTCATTGATAATACGAAAACGCATCGGTAACTCGATGTTATAAAACGTGTTGTTGTGAATGATTTGACTGGTAAAAGATATAAGCATATGAGTCAAAGCTTATTCGTTCCTTGACCCTGATGGGAAACAGATATCTGTAGGTCTCTCGATGATTTTGAAGTTGACTAAAGTGCTGGCCAGCCTGGACTAAATTGATGTGTTCAATTAGAAGTTCTAAAGTCATGAGCAGAATCGGAAATCGGGGAACAGAGTATCGGACAAAGATTGATCTCAATCCATGTCTCGTGTCTGAAAATATCTTGTTGGACGAAGGATCATATGATCACTTATCTTTGGACAGAACTGACTAGGTCAGAGTTCGGCAGCGGTTTCTAGGAAGCTACAGTTGCTAAATTAATTAGAGGTTAACTTGGTAATTTTAGTCATAGACTTATCCAAGTGGGAGACTGTTGGATTAGGTGTCTAAGCGATGACTAATAATTAGTATTTATCTAATTAATAGTAGCATAGTCCATTTGGGTTGCCCTCATAGTTGGAGGATTGGCAGAAAGTCCGGTAGAGAGAAAGATTGATTTATTATGTGATTAATAAATCAATAGAAATTAAATAAATAGTTTATTAATATATTTAAGTGATAATATATTAATTAGAAACTATAATAATTAATTAGAAATTTTTCTGGAATTAATTGGAATTAATTTGGCAGTTAAATTGATTAATTAAGGTGCAGGGACTAAAACTGTAATTATTCAATAGTTGAGTAAGTGACAGTTGAGTGAGTGAGAGTGGTGAACGAAATTATATATGGAAACATATATATTTTCGATTTTGATAATGAGGATAAAAGGGTTTGAATTATTAAGATAAAGGCTTATCTTAATTTGAATTCAAAAAGGTTTATCTTTAAGGTTTATCTGATCACCATTTGGAGCCTATAAATAGGGAGGCTCACCCTAACCTTAAAGCCACGATTTTGAAGCTCTCTGAAAAGGTATTTTCGGCCAACAACTCCAAGCTAGGGTGTGACTACATTTGAGGCAAGAGGTTTCTGTTGCTTTGCTTCCAAGATTCACTAAAGGTTGGTTTTTCTTGATCTTTCTTTTAGTTTAATTCTTTTTGGGCCTTTTAGGAATTGTTATATGTTTAACTAGAAGAAAAACTTAGATCTATATAGGTTGCATGTGAACTTAGGATTTTTAGTTCATAGTTGCAGAAAACCTTTCAGTATCAATATTCAAGTTATTACTAATCATGCATTCAACACAATCATACAACATTTCAAGGATATTTCAAACAACATGTGTTAAAAGAAAATTGACAATTTTATTAAAACAAAATCCTTGAACAATGTATTATATGATAGACAATGTCATACGCATCTAATAAGCTAATACCATGATTTCAATATCTAACTAAACTCTAAAACTGCATGAGCTTCAGATCCAGTCTAAACAACATCCCACATCCTACAGAGTCCATACATACAGAGCAAATGTGAGAAACACATCCTGTATCAAGTAATTAAGGATCAGGGGTTCTGAGTTTTAAGATATTCCTGAGTTGCCAAACTGTTCGGCTTCGGAGCATTTTTCCAATCTTTCCGTGACTGTGTCCCACCCTGTGGATTCCCAGTTTGAAACATCATGGAACCGGTCCAGACGATCTGGATCATTTCTTGATGTGTCCTATTACTGGACTCAATCCCGAACCAGCTGAATCAATGGAACTATGCTTATCTATGAACGACTCATACAGAGTTAACATTGAATGCATATCCACGATTGTCTTATCTGGTTTCCCTTCCTGTACATCAGGATGAACGGATCAGCGAGTCGAGCTAATGCTTTAACTCCCGATCAAAAGGGGACCAAATTTATACAGTTCACCTATGTGTCTCTCAGTCTTGAGAACATATGAACTGGTGCTACTTCCTGCACACTTCAAACTCTTTGAAGATTTAGCTCGTCCTTTCTCAACCAGTTCATGGAACTTTTCCACAACTAGCTGTGTTAACTTATCTGACCCCAGGAATTCTAAATTCCTGCGGAACTCAGGGTCAATGATCAATAGTATTAGGCAACGAACTTTCCTTGACTTATCAATCAAGGAGTCATGCTCATCACAAGCTACTATGTGATGTCATGCTTTGGAGGGCGGACACTCGGTCAGATATGGCTTGCCAGAAAAACAGGGAACTATTCTCTATTTATGAAGCCATACCATATAGTTCAGGCCAGTCAGCCTTTCCATATTTGGCAGGTGCATTATGATGCTTTCAGAAATGGGTGAAGGAGGAGAAAGAGGAGAATTGACACTAGACATCTATAAAATAACCAGAATTTATTAGTTTAATTGATCCTTTTAAATAATTACCCAATATGTTATTTAATAAGGCTAGGATCCAAAATACCCCAACTATGGTGTGAAGAGGGATGCCGTAATCACAACATATTGGTCATTAAGGTAGATAAACATTTATCATTTTCATCCTATGAAATTCCTAGAATTGTTGAGATTCGTTGAACTTTTTAATGACATGTTTAATCTCGGATGTGCTCCACTGTTTGTGACTGGGATGCCGAGGATCACAAACTGGATGTGAATAACCATGCAAATTAGCTTGGTACTCTCAATGTCATTTATCATCTCTAATTGATGTGCCGGTTAACCACACGCGCTCCATCAAAAATGATAAATCATGAGAAACCCATTACCACTCTTTATGAACCCCTATTAGTGTGCCGGTAAACCACACACGCTCCACTAATGTTTCATAAAGTGTAATGTGCAATTTCATGGGTTAGCATCTATTCACATTTTTCCTAAAGTAACTAGATTTTGGGATTTTTTGTAAAGATGTTCTAGACTTTCATTAATAACATTATACTTTTAATGAGATTAAGTTGGTCCTATCAAACCCGTTCGGCTAACGACCCTCCACTGATCAGGCAAGCGGTGGGTGAGAGTGGACACCCATTAGACTGCCATTTTATAGGCAGTCTCCTTATACCCACTTTATAGATCAGCTTCGTGAATGAGGCCTACTATTGATTTGACTAACCATTAAATCTTATACATATAATATTAACATTTAATTATAATATATATAAGATGAATTTTAAACTCTTTAAAATGTTATTGGTTTATCTTTTAATTAACCAATTAATTAAATTAATTAAATTTTATATTTTAAACCTTTTAAAATATTTTTAGGATTTATCCTTTAATTTTTCGCCAATTTAAAACAATTAAATTTAAATTAAATTAAATTCTTGAATTATCTTTTAATTACCAATTAATTAAATTAATTCAAATGTAGATAGGTTTTATCAAATTAATCAAATTAGTTAAAACCTATCTTTAACCCCCTAATTTTCGATTTCAAATAATGGGTTTAAGGTTATCCATTTAATTAATCAAATTAAAGTTACCAAAAATAGAATACATTCTAAAACCCTAGCATATTTTTCGAAAATCATAAGGGGAAGGGGCTAAGTTTTTCAAAACCCTAACCCTAAATCGATTTCAGCCCCATTAGGGTTTAGAAGCTATAAACCCTAATTTTTAGGAAAACAATTACAGCAGTTCAACAAGAAAACAACCAAAAAGCTCTGATACCACTGAACGGTTTTATGCAAATCTATGAACTAAAAATCCTAAGTTCACATGCAACCTATAAGGATCTATGTTTTCTTCTAATTGAACATATAATAAATTCCTAAAGGCCACAAAAAAAATAACTAAAAGAACCAAATCAGGAAAACTTACCATTTAGGATTTCTTAGAAGCTGAGCAGCACAATTGTCCTGCCTCAAATGAAGTCACACCCAAGAGCTAGAGGGGAGAACGAAATTTCTAGAGAGAATAGGTATTAAAATTGCAGGTTATGAGGTTATAGGGCTCCCTATTTATAGCCTCCATCAGATGACCAGATAAACCTTAAAAGATAAGCCTTTTTGAATTCAAATTAAGATAAACCTTTATCTTAATAATTCAAACTATAATTATCTCTTATATATATATATATATATATATATATATATATATATATATATATATATATATATATATATATATATATATATATATATATATATATATATATATATATATATAAATCGAAATTTATATATTTCCATATATATATTTCGTTGGCCACTTCACTCACTCAAACTGTCACTTACTCAACTATTGAATAATTAAAGTTTTAGTCCCTGCACCTTTAATTAATTAATTTAATCACCAAATTAATTCCAATTAATTCTAGATTAATTCCTAACTAATTAATATAGTTTCTAATTAATATATTATCACTTAATATATTAATAAACTATTTATTTAATTTCTATTGATTTATTAATCATATAATAAATCAATCTTTCTCTCTACTGAACTTTCTATCAAACCTCCTGCTATGAGGGCAACCCAAATGGACTATGTCACTATTAATTAGATAAATACTAATTATTAGTCATGGCTTAGACACCTAATCCAACAGTCGTGTGATCAAAATAAGGGATAAATACTTGATGCTTAGTTATAGAATATTAATACAGACACTTTGAAAATTATCATTGTTACGAAGTAAGTATATTGGTACAAATTGGCCAGGTTTTGACAATAACTTGAAAAAGGGACAAGAAGTGATATTAGTTTATCTAATTTTCCAATGTGAGTACTTGTAAATTTTTCCCCTTTTAGGATGCATGACACAAGTAAAAGTATGTTTTTGATAAACTACTTTATTTATTTAGATAGTATGTTGATACTATTAAATAGTTTGATAAAAGTCAAGTACTTTGATACATCAGAATAGTTTTGAATAAAAAGTAAAGTATATTGATACTATTGAATAACTTTGATAAAAGTAAAATATTTAAATACCTTTGGAATAAATTTGATAAAAAAGTAAAGTATTTTGATACTTTTGAATAAGATTTGACAAAAGATAAGTATATTGACACTTTTGGATACATTTATATAAAAGTATAATATTTTATACTCTTAACTAGCTTTAATGAAAGTAAAGTATGATATTGTCTTTGCATGGTATTGTTGAAAGTTAAAGTATGCTTGATATTACGTTTGATGCTATTTATAAGCCTAATCCTTCATATTTAGATGAAAGGTAAAAGTTCCTTATGTTATGTTAGTTATTTTGATTATATTATCATACATGCATAGCCACAGTGTGATTTAAATTTCATAAACAAAAAGTGGTGCTCATGTATACATTGGAATGTGATTTCATTTAGTTGGATAATTTGGTCTAGATACATAATGTCCCAATTAAGGGACCTTGAAGACTCTACTAGAATGATATCTCATTTCATGAGGTAGATGTCTTATAAATATGATGTCATGGTAGATATTTCTATTTTTTAATCAGTGACAAGTGCACATTAAGTGTTATAATTGACGCTAAATTCTAATAGATTCATCAGACTAGATTAAGAAATTAAATTTACTTGCTTTCATCCAAGGATCTAGATTTGAGCGATTATGATCTGTTTAGTGGTCAGAAACATTTATCATGACTATAGACAAACAAGTGATTTATGACCATGAATGCAAAATAAGTTCCATGATAAGCAACCATGCATAGTATGATAGAACAAATAAACTTAACCCTTAAGTTCACATGCAACCTAATTGGATCTAAGTTTTCACTATTTGAACCTATAATAAATACCTAAGGCCAAATGGAAAATTACTAAAAGAATTAAAAAGAAAATACTAACCTTTTGTTGATCTTTTGGAAACTAGCACCATAAGTGTCGTGCCTCAAATGGTTCACACCCAAGCAAGCAACAAGAATTCCAGAGAGAGTAGAGGAGATCATAGAAAGTGGTGCAGAATATGATGCCAGGCACTCCCTATTTATAGTTTCCAAGGGTTAGTAGATAAGCCTTAGAGATAAACCTTATTTGAATTCAAACGAGATAAACATTTTATCTTTAATTCAAATCCCTATTTATCTCCCATGTGGATTTCGAAATCAAGGATAAATATATCCTTAATTTCGCCACCCATCATACCTGCTAAAACTGTTCACTACTCAACTATTGAATAATTACAATTCAACCCTTGTACTTTTAATTAATCTAATTAATCCCAAAATTAATTCCAATTAATTTCTGATTAATTATTAATTAAATAATACTATTTCTAATTAATATATTATCCTCATAATATATTAACAAATTATTTATATTGATTTATTAATCACATAATAAATAAATCTCTCTCTCTAAAGTTATTCTGTCAAATTGCCAACTATGAGGGCAACCCAAAAGGACTTTGCTACTATCAATCAAGTATATACCAATTATAGTCATGACTTAGACACCTAATCCAACATAGTACATGGTTACATCTCTTTCAAGAGCAAAGGTTTCTCTAAGATTTTGGAGTCCTTCCATGTGAAAAACCTGAATGTATAAAGAAAAGTACACTGTGTTTGCAAGATCAATCCAACTCGACTCCTTTACCTAAGTATTTACTTGAGGAAAATTCTCTTATCGAGTCAATCAAAGTAATCATTAAGATAAATGTTAGATATAATTCCGACTAACACATTTCTATAAATTTATAAAAACCTTTCTACGAGGACGATTTACATATGCATTATAAAGCAATTCAAGTTTTGTATGTCTTAATGCTATGTACACGTAAATCTTTTCATAAGGAGATCAAGCGAGTCGATCTTTCCTAAAGGAAAGTAGTTGCAAGTTTTCATTAGATATAATATGAGCACTAATGGTTATCATGATATAATACAAGATATCAAATATATGGAGATGTTATGTCCGAAAGTAAGCAGATTATTAGCATGTTTTTGGAGTACCACTACTATAACTAGATCGGGAAATGGAGTGCTCGAGTTAACGTTTATAACTAAAAAAATATAGACAGGGGTGTCTGTCCAGATAAAAACCAACATCATATCTGAAAATGGTTAAGGATGCATAACCTCCTACAAACAGCCATACCAATGTGAAATACTATATAGTACCATACTTGATAAGGTATATCGATCACTAGAATTTTCTTACATGGAGTTTACCGTAAGTGGCATGTCATGTGGTTAACATTTAGTGTACTTAGATTATTTTCAAATTAAACGAGGATAAATTTCATTAGAGAGTGTTCCGAAATTTTAGAGATAGTTAGGAATAAAAGGAAAACCTAGATGGTAGGATCAACATTAAGTTGTATTGTTGATGAGTGATGACAACCTTAAACATTGTTGATAGAAGTCTCGATGATTCACATCTGATTATGTTTCATATTGTATGAAGTATCAACCAATATAAATTAGTATTAAGAATATTTAATAGAATATGTTTGGAAATAACTCACACTTTTCACATTTCGTTTTAGGAACTATATGAGAATAAGAGTTCTATTATTCTATGAAAACCAATCATTTCCATAACGATTGAAATATGTTTAGATGCATATATTTACTTACTTTAAGTGCTTGTATAAGAGGAATGGTTTCTGACATAAACACTAACTTCTATTTGTTACGATCATGGTGAATTAGATCAAATAAAGCTAGTGGTTCCTGAAAGGTTCACTCGGGTGATATCACCAACCGATGTCTTGGGACCATGCTTTTTTATCATGATGTTGATGGAGACATTAGTTTTATTATGTTGAAAAAAATAAGATCATATGTTTAAGTATTTGTTTAGTATTAGAGCATTAAGCATGAGATTTTATCATGATGAATTCATGTAGGGTACATTGTTTTCATCAAATGTCATTGTGCCTTATATTTGCATGTTTAATCGTTTTAAGGGGATATAACCCACTTTCTAAACTCCAGAGACTGTCATAGTTTGATGAGAATGTTTTCTAAACTTCAATCATTAAAAAAGTTCCAAATATACAACAAGGAACAAATATTTAGACTAATAATCACTGGCCACTAAATTTTTAGGGGATGACAATGTTTTCACGTATGTTTGGGGGCAACGAAGTATTGGTAGACCCTTGCCATTGTCTATGCGATAAGTTTCAGTTGTCCATTACGCAAATGAGAGCTTGTTGGAATTAATGTGAAAAGAACAAAGAAATAAGTATGTTTTTGTTCGCTTGTGAATTAGTGTTGTCACACATTTTCGTACATGTCAACTTCCATATCATCCACAATGTTATATATTAACTGAAATAGAGTATACACATTTTTAACGAAATCATGGAAAATTTTAACAAAAAAAACTTATGAAGTGGTTTTAACAACAAAAATGTTACTTGATTTACTTTTATGGCCCGTATAACTTGTGCTTTTATTGTATTTGTCTCTTTATGAAATTCAAAAATAACGGTCAGAAGTGTGTAATGAAGGTCAATCCAACCTAAAATAACCCATACAATAAGTCACTCATTTTGATAAATAAAAAAAAAATTGTAATTGACAATCATAGTCAATTTCGATAAAAGGATTGACTAGATTTTTAGAGTTAAGATAATATTCAAAGACAATTGTTGCTTTCATAATCCTGAGATTGACAACTTTTGTCCTAAACGATAACAATCTTATCACAATGTTGCAATTTCATATTTGTTCATTATAATTGAGTTTTCTATTTTGGGATGGTTTTTTCCCAACATCGAGATATGTTTTCTTTACTGTCGGTAAAATGAGCATTCCTTACCTTTTTATAGTATGGAGGTAGTTGACATTTTATTTCATTTTCTATGAGCCCTAACAGGCTAACATATTACAACAATTGATCATATATGTAAATATATCAGACTCACAAAAATATTTATAGGCCCTTTAAAATTTTTAGGTCAATCCATCATACATTACAAGCAATATCGTTGTTGTCTACTTCCACGCAAAGCTGGCAAAAGTGTCCCAACCTGTCAACCTAAAATGAATCCAACCCAATAATTAGTGAGTTGAGCTAGAATTTTCGTTATGTTTAATTAAACAAATCAACATGCAACTCATTTAATTAAATGGGTTGGTTCATGTTAACTTTTTCCAACTTGATTTCAACTTGTCTTCCTTTTTAATAATTATATTAATTTTTTATTTTATATTTACTAAACAATAATATCTAATATTTAATATTTTAATTATTTTACGTTTGTGTTTTTATTTTTTTCAAACTTAAACTACTATTGGAGTTTGTAACTATTTTCTAATTTTATTTGAACAATTTTTGGATTATGTAATACATTACATTAGTTGTAAGTTTTTTTATTTAAATTCGTCAACCCAAGATCAATTCGTTTATCAAATACATTGGGCCAGGCTGAGATATTCAACCCGTTTATTTAAACAAGTCAATCCGAACCTGACCCATTGTCATGCCTACTTCTCCCACGGCTATGTCAGTCCTAATTTTATTACATATTGTCGTAATTGTCAAAAAAAGAAAGAACAACTTTAATACAAAAAATATACCCTAATTACTATATAGATTAAAAAAGCAAATATCCTCTAGAAGCTTTGGTGGGGTAGGGGGGGTCTTAAAGGTTTTTAGCGGGGTACCCTTTTTTCCAATGTTCTATCGCCATGTGTTGCACAGGTGTTTTCTTCTCCTTCCTTCTTCTCCTCTGTGTAACACCTCGTGCTTCTTTCTTCAAGAAATCGATAGTTTCAAGCTTTCTTTCTTGGTTGATTCTTTCGATTGCTTGTGGACTTTTTTTCATGCAGGTTAAAAATGCTCTCTTTCCATCGATATGCATCCAATACGCTCCTCCCAAAATCGAGTGCGGATCATCACTATCCCTCAAATCAGCAGCACCAGACCCAAATCGACTTCTACAAATCGCAGACAAATCATCAATTAATAATCAAGTCTCAAGAAATTACAAAGCAAATCGTATATTCAAATCGGTTGGTTAAATTCTTGGGTTTGGTGTTCTTCATATGTTCCTGGTATGCAATTACTTACATGTGTTTATTAGGTTGCACTGAATTATTTGTAGTATTCCTATTTTAGGGGATTGTTATTAGTAGATTTTGCATTTTGGGATCGTGATTTGTAGTATTCAAATGAAGTTTATATGTTTATCAGTATGTATATAAACTGTTTGATGAAATGTCTGAGTGAAAATCCACTGTATGTTTGTGTGCAATATTACCGGTATTACCACTCAATGTTTGTCCTTGGTTTAGCTGGATTTTACATTTTGGGTCCTTATTTTGAAGTTTTCTATTAAAATTTTCCCTAAACTTGGTCTGTAATTTTGTGTGTGTGCGTGTTTCGTAGTGTGTGTCAGTGTGTGTCTGTTTAGGTGTGTGTCTATGGGGAAGCATACTGTGTGATGGGTAGTTTAGAATGGTGAAGCGACTTAAAGAAGATGAAGCAAGAAAGTACTTTCAGCTCTCATAGTCGTGGTGTTTTCCATAGAGATCTTAAGGTCATCTTTTATTCCATATCTACCCCCGAATTCTCTTCTTTTCTCATATTAAACCCCTATTTCTTTCTTTATTTTTTTGCAGCCTGAAAATTTACTATTGGATGCAATTGGTTGTCTCAAAGTTTCTGGTTTTGGATTGAGTGCACTTCCACAAGAAGTTCGAGTAAGTTTTATATTTTGTTAATATTGACTTCTTTTTTCATTTACTCAAATGCTTTTTAAACATCATTACATAATATAAAATAATAGGGAGATTGAGATCATTTTCTTGCAGGAAGATGGGTTACTACAGACAACATGTGAGATACCAAATTATGTTGCCCCTGAGGTAAGTTGTATTTTTCTCTCAAAAATAATTATTTATTGATTTTAATGAAGCCGTTTTTCTCAGGATTTTGGTTATGTATTTCGTTAGGTAATCAACAATAAAGGTTATGATTGAGCAAAAGCAGATTTATGGTCATGTTGTGTAATTCCTTTTGTTCTTATGGCTGGCTACCTAACTTTTGAAGAATCAAATCTTATGGCTCTATACAATAAGGTATTTTTATTTTAGCCCTCTATTTATTAAAAATTTTGGAATATTTTGTAACAAAATTTATGTGATTGCAGATATTTACGGCTGACTTTTCTTGTCCTCCATGGTTTTCTTCAAGTACAAAGAAGCTAATTAAAAGGATTTTGGATCCAAATCCTTTTACAGTATGTTCATGAAGTCGCTTTTTTATATTAAGTCAAAATTTAAAAGTAAAACTTATTTTATTATACTTTTTTATTGTACAGAGAATCACAACAGCTGAAGTGGTTGGGAATGGATGGTTTAAGAAATGATACGTGTCACCAAGATTTGAACAAGAAGATGTTAGTCTTGCTGATGTGGATGCTATTTTCAATGAAGTTGAGGTAATTATTTTATTACATATGATATTGTGTCGTTTTACAATTATGTCACTTTAATGATTATTTTTTTATGAAATTTAGGATTCTCCTATTCATGTTGTGGACTGGCGGGATGAAAAGCCGACTCAACCTGTTACCATGAATGCTTTTGAACTTATACCAAAATGTCAAGGACTTGATTTGAGTTCTCTTTTTGAAAAACAAATGGTACATTTAATAATTTTCTTTTAAGTTATTACTTATTAGTAATGAAAGATAATATTTTTGAGAGGTAGCATTTTATTTTGATGAATAGGGGCTTGTGAAACGTGAAACAATATTTACATCAAAATGTCCGGCCAATAAGATTATATATATCAAAGATAGAAGAAGCTGCACCACTTGGATTCGATGTCAAGAAAAATAACTACAAGGTGATTTTTTAATATAAGAACGTTCAAACTATATTTTTTAGACTTTTGTCGAAAATGGTTTAAAGCATCGAAATGGTGAAATTACTTTACGATTGTTTATGGCTTGTGGATTGAATGCCAATTGTAGATAAAATCAAAATGCTGAAGTAAAACTCTTTGTTTTAGTTACAAGTTAATTACAAAGTACGTTGCCTATATTGGCAGAAAGAGTAAAGTATATTACTATTTCCCTACGCATATGAATTCGTCTTACAGTTGGATTATTTTAATTATATATATATATATATATATATATATATATATATATATATATATATATATATATATATATATATATATATATATATATATATATATATATATATATATATATATATATATATATATTCAGGATCGGGTGAGAACTCTTCTTAAAGTGAGGACTTGCGAGGACACCTTAAAAAAATTGAAAAAAATATAAAAAAATATAAATAATAAAATGGATCATAGTAATATATCGGAGAAAAAAAGATTCAAAAAAAAAACTTTTCGATCATTATTTTTTTTATAATGAAATAATGATCCAAAATAAAAATAGAAAAATTGCATCATTACGTTTTGCAATGATGCAAAAAAAAAATTTTCAAATTTTTTTTGCTAATGATATAGTACTATTCTTGATTTTATGATTTGTATTTTTTTTATATTTTTTTTCAATTTTTTTAAGATGTCCTCACGAGTTCTCACCGAAAAAAGAGTCCTCACCGGAACCGTATATATATATATATATATATATATATATATATATATATATATATATATATATATATATATATATATATATATATATATAAGCGATCGGTTGAGGACTTTTCTTAAAGTGAGGACTCGTGAGGACACCTTAAAAAATTGAAAAAAAAATAAACAAAAAATATTAATAATAAAATGGATCATAGTACTATATTGGAGGAAAAGAAAATTCGAAAAAAAACTTTTGGATCATTATTTTTTTTATAATGAAACAATGATCCACAAAATAAAAAAAATTTCGGATCATTGCTGTTTTTCAATGATCCAAATTTTTTTTCCAATTTTTTTTGATAATGATATAGTATTATTCTCGATTTTATGATTTATATTTTTTTTATATTTTTTTTCAATTTTTTTATGGTATCCTTACCGAAAAAAGAGTCCTCACCGGAACGAGACCATATATATATATATATATATATATATATATATATATATATATATATATATATATATATATATATATATATATATATATATATATATATATATATATATATATATATATATATATATTCCCCGTACCCGTGCGGAGCACGGGGAGAATACTAGTTATTATTATTATTAATTATTAATTATTAATTATTAATTATTTTAATTATTAATATATACATTTGTTGCCGTGAATGAACAGTATAAGTTTAGCTTTATTACAATTTTGATCCCTGTAGTTTTAATTTGTATAATTACAGTTTTAGTCCCTATAGTTTTTAATTTGTATTAATTATAATTTTGGTCTCTATAGTTTTTGTTGTCAGTTTAACATTATTTTTTATCTCTGTAGTTTTAATTTATACAATTACAGTTTAGTCCCTATAGACTTTAATTTGTATTAACTACAGTTTTGGTCCCTATAGTTTTTAATGTATGATAATTACATTTTGATGCCCCTGTGATTTTTTTAATTTTATTAAACTACAGTTTTGATCACCATACTTTTCTATTTCAATAATTTCAGTTTTGGTATCTGTAATTTTTAATTTGCATTAATTACAGTTTTAGTAGTTTTGTAGGTTTCAAAGTTGCCACCAAAAAATTTATTTGTTTCCAATTTTAGCCTCGGAACTATAAATATTTTCCAATTGTTTCCTACTATAAATAGTAAAATTTGTTGCTTTCAATTTTGCCACCAAAATTTTTGCTATTTTCAATTTTGGCCTAAAAAATTCGGACGTTTTTAGTTTTGGCCAACAATAGTAAACTTTCATTGTTTTCAATTTTGCCAACAAAAAATTCGGTGTTTTCAATTTTGCCATTAAACTTTTAATTATTTTAATTTTGTTACCATTTTATTGACTTCTTTAACCGCAGCAACGCGCGGCTCCCTTTCCCTCGTTCACATCTTATACTTGTATTGAAAACTTTGTACACAACTACCATCGACAAAAAATCCAACAAAATTCAGAACATCAATATATGAATTGGTGTCCTTGGTCAACTTTACAAGATGAAGTTTCACATCGTGCCTTGAATCTTGATCATCAACTTTGCCATCACTTGTTAGAGTTCGGTGTAACACTACGCCCCCTATGAGATTTACTCCGTGAACACGAGCCCCTATCTTCCATGGAAAACTGGGTTGGATCGTTGCAGCTCCTTCCACGTGTCAACTTTGGTGATTTGGCACGTGTCACAGGCATCTGCTATTATAAAAAAAAAGTAATAATAAAATAACAATGTTTTTTAAACTTTTGGTTTTATTAAAAAAAAAATCTTTTAACTGTTGTTTTCATTATACCTTTTTAGGTTCCACCTTCAGTGGAGGTCCTTCACGGTAAAAACTTGGAACAGGATGTGCTTTAACACATAAGCTCTTTCGGAATTCCTTTAAAGCAGCTTCTTCTTCCTCCTATAATTACTTTTTTAGCAAAATTACGTAAAGATAAAGGAACCTTTTTTTTTTCTCAAAATTGTTGAAATAAAATATAAAACAAAAGGTTACGTACCTTGGCCCTCATTTCAGATTCTATCTTTTCTGCCTCCAAAGCTTGCTGCTTTTGCATCAACTTCATATAATACTAGAAAATAAATAAACACCGGATACAATTAAGTATAGAATATAATTAGTTACATGAAGCAAAATAGTTAACACTTTTTAATTTTTATAATCTTTTTCGATGTAACATAATTTTTAAATGTTACCTCCCTACGTTTTTCCGCACGTTCAGCGCTTCTAAATGAGGGAGCTACTCCAACGGTTAATCCCATTGATCGAGCTCTTGCTATCTGTACAAAGGTAGCAATTTCACTTTCAGGTGATAATATACAAATTTGAAATGAAAGTGAAACAATATATTACAAGAAGATACAGATAACTCAAGAATCAAATTGAAGAAATGATAAATTGTGAAGATATACTATTAAGAAATATGTTTACCTCATCCTCACTAGCATCCCTTCCCATCACCTGCAGGAAACAACATAGTTTTAAAATTAATTCTGTGTTAAATTACTCAATTTTCATCATCATCGGCATAAGTAATCGAGGACAAAGAAAGAAACCCTAAAATTTATAATGAAGAACATGTTCAATAAAAGCCCACATTTACAAAATCAGGACAAGTTCATAATACGACGCATGCTTATGAAAACGGAAAATACGCATTGCGCATACATCAATTATAAAAACGATTGATGCAATTCACTGCAGATTGGAAGAAAAAAAAAAAGAGAACAAAAAATGGCAGATCAAAGTCTTACATACGAGGTTGATGTGCTCCGATTAGTCGCGTGTAACGGAGATTCTTCCGAAAACGAAGAAACAAAAACCGAAATTGTTTGCTCAATCTCTCTTGCAAATAGAATCAGGATCTAAATTTCAATGGCGAATCTCGAATCTCCATTCTCGAAACCGTTTTTGTCGGTCTGTTGTTCATTTGCATGACTAGCGTCTTCGATTTGCTGATCCGTACAAAAGCGTCGAACAATCCTTGAAGAAGGTATGTACAACAATCCACAGGGTTTTATTTTGAACCAAACAACCAAAATTGGAAGGGGTTATCATAATTCATACATGATATACGACCAATTTTTATTATGGGTCTCATTTTTTTTTTTTTTTCAAAACCGAAATTAGGGATGTCAAAAAAACCCGAACCCGATTAACCCGAACCGATCCGAACCCGAATAAACTAATTAGGGTCGGGTTTAATAGTGTCAGAAATCCTTAATCGGATTATTCGGGTTAACCCGACAAACCCAAATTATTATTAGGTCGGGTTTAGGGTTGTTTTAAAAAAAATAATCGGGTTTCGGGTTAACCCGAATAACCCGATTAAGAATTCCTAGGCTTTACGTATTCCTTGGTGGTTTGCTATTATCTTGGGTTTAGGTTAACAGAACTTGTAGCATAGTGTCATCATGTTTTTATGTACTGTATGATGACCTCAAATGCATTCAAAGTTAATTTCTTTAACTTCATTTGATTATTTAATTTCGAATGACTTAAGGTTTTATAAAATGTTTCTAACTATTATATACTATTCTTTTGGAACCGGCGGATAATAATTTGGAGTATTCCGGAACGTTAGAGCGGATCCGGTTTCCGGGTAGGCCGTAATTGCCTCCGTTCCTCCCCCTGACCACCTCACCTGGGAAAATCCTCCACATGGGCGTTAGCCGGAGTAGAACTCACGACCTCCACCCCGTGGGTATATACTATTACTTATACAACTCTTATCTGTTAATGTCTATAAAGTGAATTATGATTAAGAGAATGAAAACGCAACTCACTTGAAGAGAGAAATAAAATAAAATTTGAAGATGCGGTTAACAAGTTTTGCATAAGAAATTGAAAATGTATTTATCTTATATGTTAACTCGACTAACCCGAAACCCGATTAGCCCGAACCCGACTAACCCGAAACCCGATTAACCCGAACCCGACTAACTCATACCTTAATAGGGTCGGTGTTAGATGCATTTTATGCATCTTTTCTAAGCCCTTTTTCCTTTATTTTATTTATTTCCTTAACCATTTACATGCATTTTTAGTTATTTACCGGGAATTTCGATACTTCATAAGTTTGGTGTACTTTTCAGGGTAATTGGGAGAATGGAGCAAGTTGGATGCGTTGGAGCAATTTTGGATGATGGCATGGAGCATAAAGGAGCATAAGTGGAGCATTTGAAGCGGTTAGAAGCAGCTTGGAAGCATGGAATTGAAGTTGGAGTCAATTCGGAGCCTAAAAATGAAGAAACGGAGCCTTTTTGAATAACACGGGTCGTGTAGAGCTGCAAGATTGACCAAAATCCCACCCGTGAGTTACACGGGTCGTGTAACTTGTAACACGGTCGTGTAATACCCAGTTCTATATGCATTTGAAGAACACGACCCGTGTAATGTTTTACACGGTCGTGTAATCCTGAAAAATTGTTTCCATGACAGTTTTGTACACGGTTTCAAGGGGATTTTTGGTGGTTTTTTGACACACACTTCATTCGAGAGAAAGGAGAGGACGATTTTGAAGAAGGAGATTGATCTATAACACTTGGAAACACTTGAATTATTGTTTTAATTACTCGTTGTAAGTACAATTAGTAACAATTTACTGCTTTTCATCAAGGAGATTTAGCCATATCATGTGTGGCTAAACCTTTCTTCATTCCGGTTTTGTAGACACAAGATTTGGCACCAATCATTTGACTATCGTTGTGTTTTTCATCTAGTATTTTGAATTTATGCATTAAAGTTCCATTTGAGTCTCATGTTGGTTCATGTTGGCCACTAGAATTGATATGTTTGTCAAATTCGTTATTTCATTCTTGAAATCCGTAATTGTTTCATCAATGAATGTAAGTAACAACACCGAATTGATCTTTGTTGGATGAATTCGCGTGTAATTCAAAATACACATTTTTACATTTCCGAGCTTACAAGAAATATTGAATGTAAATTGGTTTGTCTAAATGAATCTTTACTCATTTTCCTTGATATAAACTCAAGAGCTTGTTCGATTTATATAAAAGGAAAATTGGATTACTTCAAAGAGTATATTTTGATGTAATTACTTAAAAGGACTGAAGTGTTAGAGCTCGTTAACACTTTGAAACCAATTTTAGATGAAATTGACATAATTTCTAGTCCTATAATGATTGCCTAATCAATTGTGTTGAATGGAATCGGAATCCGTTTGATATATTGCATTTTAATCAATTTTATGTTTAGCTATCTAACTTAATAATTCCAAAACCCCCCTGTTACTCGTATCTTAAGTAAATATCGGTGTAAGAATTTGTCCCTTGTCCCTGAGGATCGACCCCTGCTTATCATATACTATTCTCATAGTGGATTGAGCAGTGTGTATTTATTCTTAATTATTTTTATCTCAATTCATTTGTTGAGTTTGACGTCTCAACAAATTGGCGCCGTTGCTGGGGACACGGCAGTACTAATTGTTTATGCCGAGATCTTTACGTACAGGTACACCAATTCCAGTTGATTCGGAGATTGAAAAGACAGCAAAGAAGCTACGGAAACAAGCTAAGCTTCGGAAGAGGCAACAGCCGGGTTCCATAACTTCTACATCATCAAATCCTCCAGTCATCAACATTTGGAAGGAAATACCCCTTTCAAGTGAAACTGAAACAAATACACCATATTCATCACCCCAATATTCATCTAGAGAATCCTCACCACCATTATCACCAATACAAAATACTCCACAACCAAATTTCACAATCCCCATAATACCCGAGGTAGAGATCACCGGATCTCCTACCCGAGATATGGCCGTCGAGAGAACCTTACGCGATTGGGCGACTCAAGATGTCACCCAACAACCTTTATGCATCACCTATCCCGCAATGATGAATTTTGAGCTGAAGTCGGGATTGATCCATCTACTACCAAGTTTTAGTGGTTTGGAGAACGAAGACCCCCAAAAGTTCCTAAAAGAATTCCATGTAGTTTGCGTTGGTATGAAGCCACATGATGTGACTGAAGACCAAATCAAGTTAAGGGCATTCCCCTTTTCACTTCAAGATGCAGCCAAGGAGTGGCTATATGACCTACCACCGGGGTCGGTCACTACATGGAATGACCTTGCGCGACTCTTTCTTGATAAGTATTTCCCGGAGACAAGGGCTTCGAGCTTGAGGCGAGAGATAATTGGCATAAAGCAAGGGAAAAGAGAAGCTCTCCACACCTATTGGGAGCGTTTCAAGAAACTTTGTGCACGATGCCTGCAACACGGGATTAACGAATACCAACTTTTTCGTTATTTTTGTGAAGGTCTCACCCCGATGGAGAGAAGACTTATCAATGCATCTAGTGGAGGTTCTTTGATAGATAAAACACCGTCTCAAATCCGAGCTTTGATAGAAAAGATGTCCGAAGATTCAAAGCACATGAAAATAGAAGATGAATGGTACGCAGACCCACCGAGAGGAGTCAAGGAAGTATCAACTCCGCACATAGAAAACAAAATTTCTGAGTTGACCAAGGCAGTGATGCAGCTCACAAAGGACAAGGGAGTAGAACCACCACCGATTAGAGCTTGTGGTATTTGCCTCCAATATGGGCATCCAACCGACATGTACCCTATGCTTCAAGAAGATACGGAGAAAGTACAAGTAGTTGGTGGATACCAAGGCCAAAATCAACACAACTTTGATCAACCGAGAAACCAAAACTGGGGATTTCAACCAAACTCGAATTACCAACCTAGACCACCAACACAAAGACAACTTTACCAACCCAATAACCATCACCAACCAAATTTTCAGCCATCACATCAACACAATTATCCCCCTCCTCCTCAAAACCATAACCAAGGAAGTAGTAGTGGTTCTTCGGGTATGTCTTTGGAGGACATAGTGAAAAGCCTAGCCACGAGCACTCAATCTTTTCAAAGCGAGACAAAGGCAAGCATCAAAAGTCTAGAGCAACAAGTTTCACAATTAGCAAACTCGATGAGTAAGATGGAGACACAAGGTAAATTTCCCTCACAAACAGAAAAGAACCCGAAACACAACGCGTGTGCTATTACCTTACGCAGTGGAAAGGCATATGATGGACCAAGAATGCCCAAGGATGAAGAAGACGAGTTAGAGGTGAAGAATGATGAAACAACATCAACCAACAACAAGCAAAAGCAAGTTCAAATTGAAGCTCAAGTTACACCGCCACCGTTCCCGTCAAGATTGAGGAACATGAAACGCGAAAAAGAATATGAAGAGATTTTGGAGCTATTTCGAAAGGTTGAGGTAAATATTCCTCTACTTGATGCCGTTAAACATGTCCCAAAATACGCAAAGTTCCTTAAGGAACTTTGTTCATCAAAAAATAAATTAAGAGGTAGAAGAACGGTAAGGGTAGGCGAAAATGTTTCCGCAATCATACAGAAACGCCTACCGAAAAAACGCAAGGATCCCGGAGTTTTTGCGGTTCCTTGTAAAATGGGGGATCTTACCGTTCCACGTGCCATGTTGGATCTCGGTGATTACTATCAAAATGTATTGGGAGTTTGTGACTTCAATATGATTTTCACGTATGTTATGGCTGGTTGGGAAGGGATAGCACATGATTCAAGAATATTATCAGATGCGGGTGCACATTTCCCGGTTCCACCGCCAGGTATGTTTATGGATCCATTTATTTTTTATTATTTTATTTTAATCATTAATTGTTTGTTTATATTTGCAGATAAATATTATCTTTGTGATGCCGCTTATGCACACACTCGAGGGTTTATGGCTCCATATCGTAATATTAGGTATTGGCTTGGAGATTTTCGTCGTAGACGTGCATTGACTGATAAAGAAAAATTTAACCATGCACATGCAAAACTTCGAAACGTCATTGAGCGTGCTTATGGTGTCTTGAAAGCACGATTTCCTATTTTGAAGAGAATGGCACCATTTCCATTTGTTACACAAAGAAACATCACCATAGCATGCTTTGCACTTCATAATTTTATATGAAAAGAGGGTTTGAGCGACGAGCTCTTTGCTCAATACGATCAACCCGATATGCCGCTTGGGAATAACCGTGCGCCCGTTGGTGATTATGAAGAGGTTCAAGAACATGGTAATGCAGCGGACCGAGATTATATGGTGAATTTACGTGATGAAATTGCAGATCAATTAATGCAAATTAGGGAATGAATACTTTCAAAAAAATTGTTTTTGATGTTGTATGACTTATATTTCGATGTTCTTGAACTAGAATTGTTTAAATTTCAATGTTGAAAACTCTTATGTTTAAAAATTTCAGTTTATTTAAATTTCAGTTTATTTTACAGTCTGCAGACTTTTAAAAAACAAACATTCTTCTTTTTGCAGACTGCAGACATTTGGTCCACCTCTTCAGCTACAGATGTCTGCAGATATGGTCCGCAGACTACAGACCTTTTACCTCTTCAAAAACAAACAGTACCTAACTATTAATAATGTCCAAAAGAGAATGGGCAAACAAAATTACGTGCGACTTTCATTGGTGTTGTCGCTGCAAGGTATACTAGGCGGTGGGTTATCCCACATCGGTAGAGATAAAGAAACATGAGCGCATTCATTTCTTATAAATAGGCCGCTTGGTCCTAGTCATTCCCACAAATCAATTTACACAGCCAATGAACCGGGTTAACTCAAGGTTCTAATGGGTTTTGTGAAAAAAATATTAAACTTTTTATATGGTTGAGCCGGGTTTTTGTTCGATGAACCGGTCCGAGTTGGTCCGAGTTGGACCGAGTTGGGCCGAATTAGTCGGATGTTGACCGAGGTTGACCGATTCCGACTATTTTGAGGGAGTTGGCTTAACTCGCCAAGGTCAAGGCCCGATTTCGAGTCCAAGGCCGAGTACTCGGCCGAGTTGGCCGAGTTTTGCAACATTGGAGTTTACCGTAAGTGGCATGTCATGTGGTTAACATTTAGTGTACTTAGATTATTTTCAAATTAAACGAGGATAAATTTCATTAGAGAGTGTTCCGAAATTTTAGAGATAGTTAGGAATAAAAGGCAAACCTAGATGGTAAGATCAACATTAAGTTGTATTGTTGATGACAACCTTAAACATTGTTGAGAGAAGTCTCGATGATTCACATCTGTGTAACACCTCCTGCTTCTTTCTTCCAGAAATCGATAGCTTCAAGCTTTATTTCTTGGTTGATTCTTTCGACTGCTTGTGGACTTTTTTTATGCAGTTTAAAAAGGCTCTTTTTCCATCGATATGCATCCAATACGCTCCTCCCAAAATCGAGTGCGGATCATCACTATCCCTCAAATCAGCAGCACCAGACCCAAATCGACTTCTACAAATCGCAGACAAATCATCAATTAATAATCAAGTCTCAAGAAATTACAAAGCAAATCGTATATTCAAATCGGTTGGTTAAATTCTTGGGTTTGGTGTTCTTCATATGTTCCAGGTATGCAATTACTTACATGTGTTTATTAAGTTGCACTGAATTATTTGTAGTATTCCTATTTTAGGGGATTGTTATTAGTAGATTTTGCATTTTGGGATCGTGATTTGTAGTATTCAAATGAAGTTTATATGTTTATCGGTATGTACATAAATTGTTTGATGAAATGTCTGAGTGAAAATCCACTGTATGTTTGTGTGCAATATTACCGGTATTACCACTCAATGTTTGTCCTTGGTTTACCTGGATTTTACATTTTGGGTCCTTATTTTGAAGTTTTCTATTAAAATTTTCCCTAAACTTGGTCTGTAATTTTGTGTGTGTGCATGTTTCGTAGTGTGTGTCAATGTGTGTCTGTTTAGGTGTGTGTCTATGGGGAAGCATACTGTGTGATGGGTAGTTTAGAATGGTGAAGCGACTTAAAGAAGATGAAGCAAGAAAGTACTTTCAGCTCTCATAGTCATGGTGTTTTCCATAGAGATCTTAAGGTCATCTTTTATTCCATATCTACCCTCGAATTCTCTTCTTTTCTCATATTAAACCCCTATTTCTTTCTTTATTTTTTTGCAGCCTGAAAATTTACTACTGGATGCAATTGGTTGTCTCAAAGTTTCTGGTTTTGGATTGAGTGCACTTCCACAAGAAGTTCGAGTAAGTTTTATATTTTGTTAATATTGACTTCTTTTTTCATTTACTCAAATGCTTTTTAAACATCATTACATAATATAAAATAATAGGGAGATTGAGATCATTAATGGGTTACTACAGACAACATGTGAGATACCAAATTATGTTGCCCCTAAGGTAAGTTGTATTTTTCTCTCAAAAATAATTATTTATTGATTTTAATGAAGCCGTTTTTCTCAGGATTTTGGTTATGTATTTCGTTAGGTAATCAACAATAAAGGTTATGATTGAGCAAAAGCAGATTTATGGTCATGTTGTGTAATTCCTTTTGTTCTTATGGCTGGCTACCTAACTTTTGAAGAATCAAATCTTATGGCTCTATACAATAAGGTATTTTTATTTTAGCCCTCTATTTATTAAAAATATTGGAATATTTTGTAACAAAATTTATGTGATTGCAGATATTTACGGCTGACTTTTCTTGTCCTCCATGGTTTTCTTCAAGTACAAAGAAGGTAATTAAAAGGATTTTGGATCCAAATCCTCTTACAGTATGTTCATGAAGTCGTTTTTTTATATTAAGTCAAAATTTAAAAGTAAAAATTATTTTATTATACTTTTTTATTGTATAGAGAATCACAACAGCTGACGTGGTTGGGAATGGATGGTTTAAGAAATGATACGTGTTACCAAGATTTGAACAAGAAGATGTTAGTCTTGCTGATGTGGATGCTATTTTCAATGAAGTCGAGGTAATTATTTTATTACATATGATACTGTGTCGTTTTACAATTATGTCACTTTATTGATTATTTTTTTTTATGAAATTTAGGATTCTCCTATTCATGTTGTGGACTGGCGGGATGAAAAGCCGACTCAACCTGTTACCATGAATGCTTTTGAACTTATACCAAAATGTCAAGGACTTGATTTTAGTTCTCTTTTTGAAAAACAAATGATACATTTAATAATTTTCTTTTAAGTTATTACTTATTAGTAATGAAAGATAATATTTTTGAGAGGTAGCATTTTATTTTGATGAATAGGGGCTTGTGAAACGTGAAACAAGATTTACATCAAAATGTCCGGCCAATAAGATTATATATATCAAAGATAGAAGAAGCTGCACCACTTGGATTCGATGTCAAGAAAAATAACTACAATGTGATTTTTTAATATAAGAACGTTCAAACTATATTTTTTTAGACTTTTGTCGAAAATGGTTTAAAGCATCGAAATGGTGAAATTACTTTACGTTTGTTTATGGCTTGTGGATTGAATGCCAATTGTAGATAAAATCAAAATGCTGAAGTACAACTCTTTGTTTTAATTACAAGTTAATTACAAAGTACGTTGCCTATATTGGCAGAAAGAGTAAAGTATATTGCTATTTCCCTACGCCTATGAATTCGTCTTACAGTTGGATTATTTTAATAATATATATATATATATATATATATATATATATATATATATATATATATATATATATATATATATATATATATATATATATAAACGATCGGGTGAGGACTCTTCTTAAAATGAGGACTCGTGAGGACACATTAAAAAATTGAAAAAAAATAAACAAAAATATTAATAATAAAATGGATCATAGTACTATATTGGAGGAAAAGAAAATTCGAAAAAAAACTTTTGGATCATTATTTTTTTTATAATGAAACAATGATCCACAAAATAAAAAAATTTGTGGATCATTGCTGTTTTTCAATAATCCAAATTTTTTTTCCAATTTTTTTGATAATGATATAGTACTATTCTCGATTTTATGATTTATATTTTTTTTATATTTTTTTAAGGCGTCCTTACGAATCCTTACCGAAAAAAGAGTCCTCACCGGAACGAGACCCTATATATATATATATATATATATATATATATATATATATATATATATATATATATATATATATATATATATATATATATATATATATATATATATATATATATATATATATATTCCCCGTACCCGTGCGGAGCACGAGGAGAATACTAGTTATTATTATTATTAATTATTAATTATTATTAATATATACATTTGTTGCCGTGAATGAACAGTACAAGTTTAGCTTTATTACAATATTGATCCCTGTAGTTTTAATTTGTATAATTACAGTTTTAGTCCCTATAGTTTTTAATTTGTATTAATTATAATTTTGGTCCCTATAGTTTTTGTTGTCAGTTTAACATTATTTTTGATCCCTGTAGTTTTAATTTGTACAATTACAGTTTAGTCCCTATAGACTTTAATTTGTATTAACTACAGTTTTGGTCCCTATAGTTTTTAATGTATGATAATTACATTTTGATGCCCCTGTGATTTTTTTAATTTTATTAAACTACAGTTTTGATGACCATACTTTTCTATTTCAATAATTTCAGTTTTGGTATCTGTAATTTTTAATTTGCATTAATTACAGTTTTAGTAGTTTTGTAGCTTTCAAAGTTGCCACAAAAAAATTTATTTGTTTCCAATTTTAGCCTCGAAACTATAAATATTTTCCAATTGTTCCCTACTATAAATAGTAAAATTTGTTGCTTTCAATTTTGCCACCAAAATTTTTGCTATTTTCAATTTTGGCCTAAAAAATTCGAACGTTTTTAGTTTTGGCCAACAATAGTAAACTTTCATTGTCAAGGAGGACTTCAAGAAACCAAAGTCAAACTCAAATCAAGAAGTCCTTTACAAATAATCAAGACGGAGAGTCCAAATCATTATGAAGAAAAATTCAATCAAATCAAGTAAACTCAAATGAAGAAATCAAAAATTCAAAGATTAAAGATTGAAGAAGGTGTAACACAAAAACTACACCTACAAGCAAGTACATTTCAAGAAATCAAATCAAGTCAAAGTCAAATTCAAGTGAAGTGTGCAAGCCAAGACTGAGTGAGGTGATAGGTAGGGGGTAATAACAAAAAAGCGAGATTTAAACTGAGGCATTATTTAGGGGGGGGGTTTAGGTCGAGATGAACCCTTTACAATATGATGTTTCCTTGTTATGAGTTAGCTTGCCTTAAGGAGGTGTTTAATGTTTCAAAAGTTGGATTGGTAAGGCCTGGTCAAAAAATTTATACCTTTCCTACCGTAAGGGCTGATTTTACGCTAGGAGTTTTGTAGGAGAATGTCTTTTGTCCGTGATTCCGTTGAAGCTAATTTGGAGTAAGAAATAACCATATGTTTCTAATGGAAAATCTATATATATGGTAAAGCTACATGGGATGTAGGACATTGGATAATAAACTTAGAAACTGGGTCAATTAAACAGCCAAAAAGATTTTTTTTTTGTTTATTTTCTTTTTAGTATAGTAATTTTGCATTATTTTCATCATGGCATTTGCATTTTCATTTCATTTAGATTTCTTTATGCGTTTTGGCTTAGGATCTTAGTCATCAAATCTATTCCTGACTCGTTCTTATTGATTCTCTTACTTGGGGACAAGTAAGGTCTTAAGCTTGGGGAGATTTGTTAGATGCATTTTATGCATCTTTTCTAAGCCCTTTTTCCTTTATTTTATTTATTTTCTTAACCATTTACATGCATTTTTAGTTATTTACCGGGAATTTCGATACTTCATAAGTTTGGTGTACTTTTCAGGGTAATTGGGAGAATGGAGCAAGTTGGATGCATTGGAGCAATTTTAGATGATGACATGGAGTATAAAGGAGCATAAGTGGAGCATTTGAAGCGGTTGGAAGCAGCTTGGGAGCATGGAATTGAAGTTGGAGTCAATTCGGAGCCTAAAAATGAAGAAACGGAGCCTTTTTGAATAACACGGGTCGTGTAACCTTTACACGGGTCGTGTAGAGCTGCAAGATTGACCAAAATCCCACCCGTGAGTTACACGGGTCGTGTAACTTGTAACACGGTCGTGTAATACCCAGTTCTATATGCATTTGAAGAACACGACCCGTGTAATGTTTTACACGGTCGTGTAATCCTGAAAAACTGTTTCCATGACAGTTTTGTACACGGTTTTAAGGGGATTTTTGGTGGTTTTTTGACACACACTTCATTCGAGAGAAAGGAGAGGACGATTTTGAAGAAGGAGATTGATCTATAACACTTGGAAACACTTGAATTATTGTTTTAATTACTCGTTGTAAGTACAATTAGTAACAATTTACTGCTTTTCATCAAGGAGATCTAGTCATATCATGTGTGGCTAAACCTTTCTTCATTCCGGTTCTGTAGACACAAGATTTGGCACCAATCATTTGACTATCGTTGTGTTTTTCATCTAGTATTTTGAATTTATGCATTAAAGTTCCATTTGAGTCTCATGTTGGCCACTAGAATTGATATGTTTGTCAAATTCGTTATTTCATTCTTGAAATCCGTAATTGTTTCATCAATGAATGTAAGTAACAACACCGAATTGATCTTTGTTGGATGAATTCGCGTGTAATTCAAAATACACATTTTTACATTTCTGAGCTTACGAGAAATATTGAATGTAAATTGGTTTGTCTAAATGAATCTTTACTCATTTTCCTTGATATAAACTCAAGAGCTTGTTCGATTTATATAAAAGGAAAATTGGATTACTTCAAAGAGTATATTTTGATGTAATTACTTAAAAGGACCGAAGTGTTAGAGCTCGTTAACACTTTGAAACCAATTTTAGATAAAATTGACATAATTTCTAGTCCTATAATGATTGCCTAATCAATTGTGTTGAACGGAATCGGAATCCATTTGATATATTCATTTTAATCAATTTTATGTTTCGCTATCTAACTTAATAATTCCAAAACCCCCCTGTTACTCGTATCTTAAGTAAATATCGGTGTAAGAATTTGTCCCTTGTCCCTGAGGATCGACCCCTGCTTATCATATACTATTCTCATAGTGGATTGAGCAGTGTGTATTTATTCTTAATTATTTTTATCTCAATTCATTTGTTGAGTTTGACGTCTTAACAGTCGGGTTTCGGGTGAAATTATTTTTTTAAAAAACCCGACTAACCCGACCCGTTTAACCATAAACCTGATCGGGTTGACCCGATTAACAGCCCTACCTATTATTAAAAGGCAAGTGAGAGTTAGTAAATTTTCCATTGAGCATATAACGTGTTGATTGGATTACAACATCAAGCATACCATTCTAGACCTGGTGTTTTTTGCTCTATGTTTGATCCATTATCCATGTGTAAAAGAAGGATTGAAGATCATCGTCCAAGCCAACAAGTAGCCGTGAAGATTGTCTCAAATCATTTACTTTCGTGCTTTATTTTGCATAGGAACGAAAATGCTCCAAAGTTTGTTAAATACTATCAAAGTCTCTTGAAATGAAACCACAACAACCAAATACCATCGACCAAAATTCAGCATTAAGGCAGTGCTTGTATATAGACCGGACTAAATTGGATTAAATGAGACTAAAATAGTTTTTATCTATAGTGTTTGGTCGCACTAGGACAAGACACAAAGCTGAATTAAAGTTACTAGGTTGTCCTCGACTTGTAAATTGTTTTTGATATCCTTTAACCATACTATAATTATAAATTAGGCAAATGTCAGCGCATTGTGCCGAGTTAATATAACATGATAAGTAAATCACTAATAAAGACTTTTATTACAAAACTTAGACAAAATAGCATAATCATATTTTTAAGTCTATTATATCCTTAGTTTGAAAATCTTTATAATCTTTTAAACATGTTGAGATAACCAACATCAATAACAAATCTATAATAGAGAGAGAGAGAGAATGAGAGGGAGAGAAAAAATAATTGTATAACTTAGTCTAAATTCTAGTAATACAAAAAATGAGCTTGCTAATACTCATGTTTTGTGTCTTCCAAATTTGTATCTTCCTATTCCTTATTAAATATACATACATACACCCAGAAAGTAGAGTTATATATATTCTCAGGTAATCTTTTATCCTTCTAGTTCTATAAACCCTAACAACCTAATATATATATATATATATATATATATATATATATATATATATATATATATATATATATATATATATATATATATATATATATAAACTACACATATTTATACTAAGCGAATGCTCGCACGTTGCGCAAGTAAAACTTATATAGTTAAAAATTTAACAAAGCTTCATAGATATCAGAACAAGTGTACATTTAGACTAGGTGAATCATCATTTACGGATTAGAGGATGCTTTGTGGATGGCAATGCCTTCACTCATTTAGTGACAACATCATGTCGCCAGATGCTTACCAGTGACTGTACAGTTTCTGATTTCTGTTTGTTGTTCTGCATAAATGGGAGTCTATTGGTTTTAATGTTTAGAAAACAAAAAAAATCGTGTTGTTGTTCGTATGTGAACCAGCTGGGCGGTCACACACTTGAGGGCATAATGAGAACTGATAAATAATAATACTTATTGTATATGAATATTTATAGTTTACGAACTATTAATAAACATGAATTGAAAGTCAGTTTGTTATTTATTAAGCATTAAGATAAATAAACAATTATTTATTTATTAAAAGATTTTATTAACTACTCAATGTTAGTTAATAATAGTTAATAATAAGGTTTTTGGGCTTTATTTATTAAGCAAAGAAGGTTTTTAAGAAAAACTCATAATTGTCATGTATAAATAAAGGCGTAGAGTACATTTGTGCATAAGAGAAGAAACAGTAAAAAAACCCTAACTTCCTTCTGAAGCAACCCTAGCTGCCAACACCCTCGTTCCTCTCTCTTTTGGCGACATGATCAAGTAAGGAAATGAAAGCAAGAAGGTTGTTCAAGTTGGAAGTCTAGCAACAACTGTTCTTGCTATGTTGGATCAACCATTCAAATTATCCATATTGATAATCTATCTCCATTCAAAGGTATAATCCTAAACACTATATGGGTTGTTTTTTTGTTGGTTTATCTTGTTCTAAATGAAACCATAATTTTGGGATTGATATAAAACTTATAATTTTTTAATGTTTCTGTTGCTTATACTTGTATGGTTGCTTTGGAATATAATTGCCAACATAAATGCCAACCCAAACATATGGAGGATGCAACATTGTTCTTTGGCAAAGGATTATGTGGATCGACTAAAGACACATTGGTTTGTGGAGGTCATTTCTTTGAGGTACTTTTAGTGGTGATTTGCTTATTTACCCATTATGTTTGGTGGTTTGGGCATATACTCGATAATAAATGTTCCTTCCTATGATTTTATGGCCTCTAGGGCCCGATCTTGAATATTGCAAGATCATATCTTATTGGGCAATGACATATGTGGTTGTAATTCCAATTATGTATGTAATTTGACTTGTCTTTGTGATACGATTCCAAGTTTTGACTTTTGCAATTTCACTAATAAGGCATGTCCAGGGAAGTACATTTCGACATGACTGTTAGGCCTACAACAGTTATTGAGTGTCTAAAAGCATCATATGCTGAAGGTTTTCTTTTGGTTATCCATATAGATGGTCTAAGTCAACATATGTCACCATTATTGTACTATCCTTAAGTATCATGATTCTAAATGTTTCCAAATGATGAGATATGCATAGTTTGTTGCAAGACATGCTTATACTCCTTTAGGGAGCATGCAATACATTGTGTAGAGCTCCTAGGTTTCAAGTATCGACATGATATGTTTAGGGACATTCTTTTTTTTATGTATATAGGCATACCCGAGTTTCTGGTAAAGAATAAGCACCTATGAACTTTTTGACTGACCCATTGGAAGGAACATCGACACTTAGACCTATTGACGTTTTGGTTTTTGGATGGATAAAAGGGAAGCATGCATGTGTGTACCTATCATGGATTCCCCTTCTCATGGGTTTTAGGAGTGTGGGTTTCACTGTGAGACAAGTTTGCATTTAAAAAACGATTCATGAAAAATGACAAAACACAAAAAAACATACATGGTCAATCAATTGATTGTGTTTATAATTTTATATTATTCGTGTTGGATGCTTTTGGTTTCTTTTCACCCGAGGCTTTTGAGCTCCTAAATAGAATATAGCGGGTCATGCATAACAAAGTTATGAGTCAACTATATATTAATGTAGTTTTTTAAACAAGTATTTTTGCCAATTAGAAAGGGATAACATTGGAGTTTATTGCTTGTTTGTCTTTCATCTCGATATAAATATTATGTTGTTACTTGCACCTTTAAAAAATACTGAAATGTTTCAAAAAAACAAAACTTTGATACAAGAACTATAATTTGTGGAAAACATTTATTTTTATCTCCAAATAAAAAAAATAATACGAAACTACTTTTATGCTTTACACTTTACACCTATATAAAACTTTCTATTATAACCATATCCGATTTATCTTTTTTTTAAATGTATAAAAAACTTTCTATTATTAACATATCCTATTTATCTTTTTTTTTTTAAATCTATACTGAATTTTATGGAACCATTGATGAACACATGTCGAGATATGCGTCATCAAGTATCCTCGAAAGATATCTGTGCAAGCTGTCATTGTGTATTACTTTTTGGGAAAATGATTTATAAGGGTAATTATGTTTTAAAACTGTTCAAAAAACATCATCCAAGTTTGGTCTGTTCAAAAAACACCATCCAAGTAAGGCCTTTGTACAAAAAACACCATCCAAGTAAGGTCTTTGTACAAAAAACACCATCGAACTATATGTTTTGTTCAAATTTTACCCGATGGTAACCGGCTCTTGCAGGTTAAATGATGACTTGGCCTAATACTTGGTGACCGGCCAAGTCATCCTTTAACCTGCAAGAGTCGGTTATCATCGGGTAAAATTTGAACAAAACATGTAGTTCGATGGTGTTTTTTGTACAAAGGCCTTACTTGGATGATGTTTTTTGTACAAAGGCCTTACTTGAATGGTGTTTTTTGAACAGACCAAACTTGGATGGTGTTTTTTGAACAGTTTTGAAACATAATTACCCTTATAAGTCATTTTCCCTTACTTTTTTGTTTTTTCCAATTTGGTTCTTTTATGATTTTGATAGTGATAGAATTCCTGGAATTTAAGTTTTATATTTTCATATGTTTCAAATTAAACAAAGTTTCTTCATACAAAGCTGTGGTCGATGGGTGATAATAAGAGACTAACACATAAACTTAAAACTTATTATACTGTTAAGATTCCAAACTATTATTTTTCAACGACAGTCAATTTTTAATTGATATAAATAAAGTAAATGGGAATAAAATTTCATTCTCTTAAAGAACATTTTCTTTTTAGTTTACCGTCTTTTAACGGTTGTGTTTTGTTTGTATAAACTAGCTTATTTTTAAGTTTATTACAATAGTACAATTTAATGTTTTGCAAAACTAAAATATTTTTTAAGCTTATTACAATTTAATGTTTGATCAAATCACAAAAATAGTTTATCATACCATATAAACTAGCTTTATAATAAGTTATTTGAGATAGATTATTGATAGTTAGCTTAAATTAAAATCCAATTTTTCCGCTAGCATGTTAAACATAATGTAATTAGGGTTGGTTATTTGTCACTTAACAACCCATATATATATATATATATATATATATATATATATATATATATATATATACATACATATATATATATATGTATATATATATATATATATATATATATATATATATATATATATATGTATATATATATATATATATATGTATATATATGTATATATATATATATATATATATATATATATATATATATGTATATATATATATATATATATATATATATATATATATATATATATATATATATATATATATATATATATATATATATATATATATATATATATATATATATAGGGGTGGGTTCAACATAGAACCATAGAACCACATGTTCAGTACTGAACATACACTATGTTCAGTACCGAACATACATATGTTCAGAGCTGAACATACGTATATGTTCATTAGTGAGCATATATTATATATGTTCACTAATGAACATATATGTATGTTCAACTCTGAACATATGTATGTTCGGTACTGAACATAGTGCATGTTCAGTACTGAACATGTGGTTCTATGTTGATCCTGCCCCTATATATATATATATATATATATATATATATATATATATATATATATATATATATATATATATATATATATATATATATATATATATATATATATATATATATATATATATATATAAAATCTGATATTGTATTTCAAGTATTCGATTATTAGCAAAAATTTCTTTTAAGCTCATGTATCATTATGACACACACACACACATATATATATATATATATATATATATATATATATATATATATATATATATATATATATATATATATATATATATATATATATATATATATATATATATATATATATATATATAAAACATTTTAGATGTTTATTTCTGAGTTAGACCATTATAACATGTTTTCACTACAAAATATGCGGTTTTCAATAAAAAAGTCACTGAAAGTCATAAACACATAGAAGTTGTTTGATAATCTTTAAATGAAACTATTTAGAGGTCACAGCTGACCCAATTACCATTTAGTGGGTTTGATAAAGGTTTTGAGGGAATCAAAAGTCTATAAACAACTGAAGAGTTAAAAAACTCTACTTTCTATAAATCATTAAGATGTTGAAATCATCCAACACTAAATAATTAAGTTTTATCTAACAACCACAAATTATAGATAAAGGTAATAGCAACATTGTCATCACTATTATTAAAATCTTTCATTTTCTTGAGATAAGAAGGATATCATTTATCTTCCCTTCCACATAACAACCCCCACTTTCTTCTTGAGTCTTCTTCAAAAACCATGACCACAAAGGACCACAGGTCTCACCAGATCGGGTGGCTAGGGAATTCCGACAAAGGAAGGGATTTCTCGAAATAAACAAAGGCTTTAACTACGATAGTGTCAATCACCATAGAGTTTCAACTATTTTACACAACTCAAATCTATTGTTACCTATAATTATATTGAATAATAGAATGCAAAATTGAACTTGTACTAAAATATAAAGATATTTGTGTCGAATAAATTATAATCGGGATGTGAGGGGCTCACTTCACGTAAATACAACTACACACGAGTACGGTACCCTTTGGGTCTCTTTTATCGTTTATATTGTCCCTAGTGCTTTAGCCACACCCCCATTCTCACCTAACACTTTAGCCTTATCCCATACTTTCTTGCTAAACTGCGCATCAAACCCCTTCTTTCACCTTATCATTCACTCGCCACTCCTCTACCTCCGTCTGTCAAACTTTCATCGATCACTAGCACAGCCACGTATCCATGATCAATTCAAAAAATACTCCCTAGAAATGTGAAATATATTGATCGTTGAAGCTCTGAAGGAGAACATCACCGTCTGTTTAGGGTTTTTCTTTTACGTATTATACAGTTTAAATCTTCTTCAAAGTATCCGTTTATGGCGGGAAGTGACCAAATTAACGTCTGCGAATCCAAGGTATCTATGCTCTTAGCAATTATCATTTCGTTTTACGTGGATGTTTTGCTCTCTGGTTTTTGGTTTAAGCGTTTGTGCTGTACAGTTTTTTCGAATTACGCTGTATGGATCGTGCTTTAATTTTTTCGATGCTAGATCTGTGGTTTTGGTGGTTAGTAACTAGGATTCATGTTGTGTATGATTTGCAATTGTTTAACTGGTTTAGATTCTGAATTTTCGTTAGGGTTTCTTTGCGTTACTGTTCTATTTTGATTATCAGAGTATCGATTACGGTTTTGGTTTTGTTTATGTGCGTAGAGGGTCGTTCCACTGAATCAATGGATCCTCATGTCAAATTTCAAGCTGGCTTACAACCTTCTCCGACGACCGGACGGTACCTTCAACCGGCACTTAGCTGAATTCCTCGACCGTAAAGTCCCAGCCAATGTAAATCCCGTCGACGGCGTTTTCTCCTTTGATATTATAATCGACCGAACAATTAACCTTCTCTCTAGAGTCTACCGACCTGCAAACGACACAGAACCCGATGCAACACTCTCCACTACTTTCTCTCAGCTCAAAAAACCCGTATCAACCTCCGAAGTCGTCCCCGTCATAATATTCTTCCACGGTGGTAGCTTCGCCCATTCATCTGCAAATAGCGCAATCTATGACATTCTTTGCCGCCGCCTAGTCACACTCTGCAAGGCAGTAGTGGTTTCTGTAAACTACCGCCGTGCTCCTGAAAACCCTTACCCTAGTGCCTACGACGATGGCTGGACTGCTCTCGAATGGGTCAACTCACGGCCATGGCTACAGAGCAAAGACTCAAAAGCTCACATCTACCTCGCCGGAGACAGCTCCGGCGGTAACATCGTCCACCAAGTCGCTCTCCGCGCGGTCAAATCCGGAATCAAAGTACTCGGAAACATCCTTCTGAATCCAATGTTTGGTGGACAAACAAGAACCGAATCCGAGAAACGATTGGATACAAAATACTTTGTTACAATTCAAGATCGAGACTGGTACTGGAAGGCCTTTCTTCCTGAAGGCGAAGATCGAGATCATCCAGCTTGTAATCCTTTTGGGCCAAGAGGTATAACCCTTGAAGGTATCAAATTCCCCAAAAGTCTTGTTGTGGTTGCTGGTTTAGACCTGATTCAAGACTGGCAATTGGCGTATGCTGATGGGCTTAAAAAAGCTGGACAAGATGTGAAACTTTTATACCTGGATAAAGCAACAATCGGGTTCTACTTGTTGCCTAATAATGATCACTTTCATACAGTCATGAATGAGATACGAAGCTTTGTGGGACCATTACCAAGTACCGATTGTGAATAACTTTCTACTTTCAGTAGTTTCATTAGATTGACATACCCTATTGAGGTCTTGGTTTCGGTTTGCAACTTGTAAGATCGTGTGCTACTACTAATTATCCAGTGTCCGGCTTGTTTTGTTGATTGGAAGAACAGCGTATAATTTGGTGTGGTTGAATCATCAGATCCTACTTTCCAACTTCTGGATCCGAAGGAGAGGAAGAAAGGAGAGCATCCTAATTCCTGAAGGTAACTACTGTTTTATTTTACATATTATGTGTATACATGTTTTAAGAGACGCATTATATATATAATAATAAATATATATGTGTTTGCTTTGTAATTTGTAATCAGTATGGCTTCTTCCAATTAGTATTTCTATTTTATTCTGATCATGACTCTTTTTTCTAGAGTTTTGTCACCCTATTTTACCTTTTTTTTTTTTTGGCAAATTGCAAGCAAAAAGGATATATGAGACAGTTTGTTACAAAAATTTGTTGAGTTAATTGATAAGATGGTCACGTATGTGATTGTTTTTAAGTTGCATGTGGGCACTAGTTTTAAATGGATTTGGTGAATTGGTTGGTTAAATTTGGCAGATACAATAATTATGAAGAGTAGGAAGAGAAATAGGACCACCAAACTGGTCTTAAAAGCATCATTTAAGTTCTATATAGCAATTTTATTCCGTTACTATTATTTGTTTTCTTATCTTACAAGTATATGTTATTTTAAATAAGATTTTATATTAATAACTTGAAAATATTAAGTGTAATATGTACAATTCTAAATCCTAGCAACTTTGAGTTTTAGGATTGACTTTAATAATTTGATTGATCTTTGTTTTTATTAATTTGGTATCCCGTATTTCACTAGAAATTTCCAATACATATCGCTACAAATAGTTTGACCATTATACTTATAATTTTGAGTTTTGACAATCTGGAATTGGTGAAAAAGCATCAATGTTCTTTTTGGTATTTTAACGAGTGTAGTTACCGGTTAATAAGAAGTTACTCAGCTCCGTTCCTGTGTTTATTCTCAATTCGTCGTTTAAGTTCAATAGTTTGCTTATAGCGATCGGAGTGTGTTAAATTTTTTTTTTGAATGGCAAGTTTTATAAAAGAAAAAGCTAGCTAGGAGCTAGCAAATAACAAATGAGCAAAGTTAACGCTCCATAGGATTTTGAAACCACATAATTCAAATTCTAGAAGTCTTAGGCGGTGTTTGTTTTTAAATATGTAAAATGTTTTTTCTTTTTTCTTTTGTTTACGGAAGTAGATGTGGACATTTTTTCATATATTTGGTTTTCATAAAAAATTGTTTGTAGGGTTGTGGTGGGTGCTGGGTGGGGTAGGGTAGGGTGGGTCGTGGTGGTGCTGGGTGGGGTGGAGCGCATCTACAAAGATCCAAGAAGGGGTTAAAAAGTTAAAAATTAGGTGTTTTTGAAAAAAAGGTAAAAAAAAAAAAGTCTTTTTTAGACCTTTGTCTTTTAAGAAACAAAACATCTACCTGTCCATATGTTTTAGGGGTAAAAGACTTTTGGAAGAAAAACAAACACCTTCTTAGTGTTCCTAAAACAAAACCACTTAAATGAATATATAATAATAGTGTCAACCAACGTATTCTTCTAGTACCTCTTTGAATGAAAGACGACTGCATTCCTATAATTCCAAGATACCCAAACACAATCATACATACTGATGATAAAATCTGACGTCCCGAAATGGTGAGCTGCTACAAAGCAATCTTAACAAACCTCGCCTCCATAGATCCAAAAAGAAGGAATCATTAGCTCCGACCAAGATGAAATCTGACACTAAACTTGAGAAGCAATCTCACAAGAATAGAAGACATGAGAAACCATTTCCGACGCTTGTTCTCAACACAGACACCTCGTAGAATCTAGATCAATTCCTAGTGGTGGAGATCGCAACACTAGGAATTGATCTACATCTACGAGTAGATCGGGACAAGGACACGTAGAACTGGATCGCAACACGGACACGTTGTAGAACTAAATTGCAACACGAATACCTCGTAGAATCTAGATCGTAATACGGATATCCCGTAGACTTTTGATTGCAAGAAGCAATCTCACAAGAATAGAAGGCATGATAAACCATCTCCATCAAGTTGTGTAAACTGATGGTAAAATGTCAACACGTATGCATGTGTGACCTCTTTTTTAGTAATTTTACCTCCTCTATTTACAACCTTCATTTCTTTTTTCAACATTTTTACTTTTTTTCTTCATTTCCTTTTTCAACATTTTTACTTTTTTTTGTTCATTTCCTTTTTCAACATTTTTACTTTTTTTTCTTCATTTCCTTTTTCAACATTTTTACTTTTTTTTTCTTATTACCAAACTGTTAAGTTTCGTAATCTTCACTAAGATTCATCGCGTATCTTCAAACAAAAAAAACATAGATTCGATGTTTGAATTCATGATTCCACCCGTAAGCTTAAACGAATAGAATAATGAGATTTGAAATAAATATCTCATAGGCTTTCATAATATTATCAAAATAAGTTCTATATTACAAGTTTATAAATAAAAACACTAGAAAAAAAAACCCAAATCGCACCACATATCATGTAATGAGTTCCATGTGATGAATGTATAGTGTTTGAGATGTATAATTCCATATATAAGATATAAGTTCAGAATTTGTCATGTCTAAAATATTGTCAGTATCTTATGATTTCCCTCCATCTGATGGGTCTTGGTACAAGTTTCAGAACGTCTGATTTAACCTTTAAGAGGCTCTGATGACCTTGCCATCACTCTTTGTGGTTAGAAGGCTAGACAGATTTGAGCATGCTAAAGTATCTATTACAACACAATAAATACTTTGGCTCAAGGGCGGACGCAGGATTTACCAATAACTGTGGCACCGAATTTTTTTTATCTAAGGTAATATAATAAGACAAATTATTTTTTACGGGGTTGCACCCTATTAGAAAAATAAATAAATAAATAAAAATTACACTACGTGTCCGAAATTTAGCAGTGGCCTAGGCCCCAGGTGCGCTATAATAAATCCGCGATTGCTTTGGCTACTTGATGAATTGTTAAATAAATCAAATGGCTTGCATTTACAACAAAATCTTGCTTGATGTCAAATATCCATGATATTATATTTTCAAACAACGGATATTTTAGCAAAAATAGCCGGTAGCAATTAAAAATTTCTAATAATGAAAATGTGCATCAAGGTGTTGTATATTGTGCATCAAAGACCTATGTAACCCCATATACACCTAGACCTTCATCAGATGTTAGAGACATAAGCAAACAGGAAGAAAACCTACAAACCAAATTTCGCACCCCGGAGGTTGGCTCAGATGGGTCATCCAAAGGATGAGTTAGTTGGGTTCCTCCGTTACCAAAAAAAAAAAAAAAAAAAAGCTTGTATTTCTTAGCATCTGTAAGTATTTTTGCTATTTTTGCAGCTCATTCATGTACCTAAGTAACTCGGGAATAACATTTACCACCCTAAGACATATTAGGGGATCATACCACCCTATAAAACCAGATCACCTTCCACTTTGAGAACAACAGCATAATTGACGCCTTGGATTTATATTGGTCTATGAGGTCAGTTTACTGCTTGGGGACTACATGCATATATCATCACTTTTATGTGTTGTCCAGACCTTCGATTAATGATTGTAGAGAGTAGAGTTGAAAGAATAAATAGAGGAAGATGTTAGTAACATAGACCTTTATGTGGCTTTTAATAGAAGTCGTTAGGTATGACAGTGCACCAAGGAAAAGTCTGATTTAAACTTATGTGAGAGCAATATGCCCTTCATTAACGGTGGAAAATAACAAGAGTTAGCCTCAAGGACCTCTGATGCAATATTTGGAAACCACAAGGACAACCCATATCGATGCAATATTTGGAAACCACAAGGACCACCCATATCAGTTTTCTGATCCTTAGACCTAGAGTGTTATGTTGTGCCAACCATAAGGACTAAATCTATAATTTACTCTATACTTTATCTATAATAACATATATTTGTATTTTGTTACCTTGATAGCAATATACATCGTGAAATTTATACAATGCATATAAGTTCCATGTTATATATTGTTAGATACATAATTTAAGTATGTTGCAGTTATATGTAAATACATAAGTATGGTATTATTATATGTAAACAATAAGATAAATTTTATAAGTTTCAAATTAGATATTTTTATAATCAACGATAAGTATAAGTAAATTACTATTTAGATAAAAATATAAATAGATTATTATTATTAATATCATTATTGTTATATATAGAAATAAGGATTTTACAAAAATAATCATACTTTATAAGGGATTATACAAAATAACCAAGAAAATTTCAATTTAGAAAAATGACCCCTAATCCGTAATGGGTCATTTTAGACCTAAGAATTGACAGGTTCTACCCGTTTATGTTCCCCCTATTTAAAACGAATCTAAAATGTGGTACACACCACATCCTGAAAAGTTGTTCCAGATTCTCTCAAGAATTTCAATGAACCATGCATGGATTTATAGTCAAAGGAGAGGAGATAGGATGAACCACGTTAGTTGTACACTTTTATTTCCTAATTAAAATTCAAAAAATATAGTGTCTTACATGAAAACCCTAGTCTGAGATTTGAAGAACCTTTATAAGATGGTTTGATTTTTTATTGAATAAGGTACTTCATATGTATTTTGCGTTATTAAGGTTATACAAGTTGTGTTTGGGTTTTTAGTTAGGTTAAAATATTATGAAAACTGTTTCCGAAAGAGAAACCTAGTCCAAAACTCAAGAACATTTTTGAAATATGTTGCTTTTTGTAACATCCGTGTTTTGGGCCAAGAAGTTGTGGGCTTAAACCGACAAATAAAACTTATTGTGTAAATAAAGAAACAAATGAATAAATAAATTTAATATGTTGTTATATTTTTACATTGTGAATAAATGAGCCAAATATAGTTTTAAAATCTATTTGTAACCAAATGTGAGAAATTTTGTCATAAGGACTAAAAGTATCAATTTGGCCAAACTTACCCTAAGTAGATTTGACTAGTCATGGATTTGGAAAATTAGAAGATATTATGAAGGAATTGATGTGGAATTTAAATTAGGTCAAATAATTCATTGAATTAATATTAAGGACCTAAATTGTAAAGAAATTAGTGAAAGGGGTCGTTTGTGTCAATTTAGGAAACTAAGGGTTAATGTTGACCTAGACAATGACTCAAGTGAAATAAATAAGTATATTTGGGGCATAAGTATGAATCTAGAGGCTTCTAGTTAGAAGAGTGGACTTTTTGGGTGTTGGGTGAAGAAAGATCAAACTATAGGGACTATTATTGCCAATTATGAAAGGTACCAAGATTTTAGTGAGGGGTTTCCCCCATTTCAGCCAAATTGTGATCTTAGAGAGAGGAGGAGAGGAGAATGGCGATTTCTTGAGTTCATGAGAGATTGGAGCTTCATTTTGATTATTCTTGCAAACCCTTGAAGTTTCTAGCCAATCTAAGGTATAAACCCTTCATCTTCTAGCTTTAGATTTTGAGTTAGGGTTTGGGGTTTGGACCCAATCCGAAATTTATGATGGGAGGAGGTCTTTCCTATGATTCCCAATGTTTGTTTGATGTTTCTAAGTTGTTGGAGTCTACATTCAATCCATGGATGATCTAGAACCAATAGTTAGATTCAATTGGGTGTTATGAACCCTAGAAATTGGGGATTTGATGATTAGTTAAGAAATCTAGAAATTGATGGATGAATATGGTAGTTTTGGATGATAGGATTCATTTATAATGATTCCAACCCTTGATGTGTAATCTTAAACCTTGAATCATTAGAACATGGGAATTGGATGTTGAAATGGGTTTTATTCATGTATATGATGAAAGAATCTCTTGTTTAATGGATTAATGGGTTTATTGCATCAATTTGGAAGTATAAGTATCATTTCCTAATGATTCCATGGAATGGAAGAAGGAATCTCCACTTGTAATCATCAATTGATGGATTGGAATTAGGTATTCCATGGGTTTAACCATTTGGACCAATGATTGGAATTAGAGATTCCATGAGGCTATCTTCTTTAGAATTATGTGGGAATGACTCTCTTAAGCAATGACCTTGGTTAAGAGCTTATTTGGGGATTTGATTGTAACGCCCCAATTTCAAAATTTCTAAAATTCATTTATTATCAAGGTTCTAATAAAATATTTATTCCAAAAAGTAAAACTGTTCAACATATTACTTAAACCAACAGCGGAAACATTTGAAAATACTAATATAGTTCATTAGAATAAATCTCTTGTATGCGATGCGCTGCCGTCAAGCCTTGCCCTTCCCTTTGTCATTTGAAATACCTAAAATGTTATAAAATCAACGGGTAAGCTTAAAGCTTAGTGAGTCCACAAATTACCATACATGCCCACACATTAAACAACCCGTCCTCGAGAACGACCCGACCCTACCCGCCATACAACAGCTACGGGCGTCCATCATACAACAGCTATGGACACGGGAAGGTTCTACCCATCATACAACAGCTATGGGTTCCCGGTTATGGCCCAGCCCATCATACAACAGCTATGGGACAAGGCAATAGTCCAACTCGCCATACAACAGCTACGAGAGGACACGCATCAGTACTGAGCCCAACAACAAACAATCATAGATATAGAACAAATCATATAACTGTAAATAACACACAAGATGCCTAACATGCAACATCATATAGTAAGGTGAGGATACTCACCTGATTCGAAACCGTACATATATACTTTTAATATCCCCACTTAGCTCGTTCACACACCTATATCCCACATACACAACATGTCAAGCACTGACCAAACTCCTATAGACTTGCCTAAAAGTCAGACCCAACGTTTACCACCAAACCAGGGTCAAAACTAAACCTTAGGGTCAAACAGTCGCTCGCCGCAGCGTGGCTTCTCGCCCTACGCGCCGCGGCTACCATTGCACAATTACGGGGGTTCAGCCGAGTCCGCGCCGCTGACAAAGCCAGTCCGCGTCGCGGCTCGTAACATTCCAAAATATTATTAGCGCTTAACAGTACATCAATCGGCTAGGGTTCCTTTCTACACCCTTCCTGGGATCAGAAACTACCCTAAGATCACTTCCTTATGGACATGCAAGTCCATGCATGTCCTTGGTCCAAACCCTAAGTGTTACAATTCATCTAAGGCTACAAACCAATGGGTAACACCCTATGACGAGATGAAAATGAAATATCAGAAGGTAGATCCTCTTACCTTGCTTCTGGAGAACAGAGGAATGCACCCGATCGACTACAAGCCTTTCCCCACGTTGTATCTCTTCCTTCAAACCTCCAAAGCCTTGGAACCAAAGAGTCTCTGCTGAAACCAGTCGACTCCACTCTAGAAATTTCCCAAAAAACACGAACCCTAGGGCTGGGGCCCTTTATATAGGCGTTTAAAATCGAATTAGGGTTTTTCTCATTAGCGGCGCACCGCGCCGCGGATCCTTTAAAGCCGCGCCGCGCGTACAAAATTATTCGTGAATCCAGACCTCTCCCGAGCCGCGCCGCGGATCCGTCCTGGCCGCGCCTCGGCGGAACGGGTCTTACACTTGATGGTGTTAAGTGTAATGATTGACTTGGAACATAATTCATTAACCACTTGTTAAGAGATAAGAACTCGAATTTTGATTTCCTTTGGTTTAAGTCATAAACACTTGGATTGGGAGTTGAATACTTGGAAATGAGTTCTTAGATGTGTATTTTCATGTTTAATTAGTCTTGGGTCGAATTGGGACTTGAATCGAGTCAAAAGGGAGTGAAAAGGACTAAAAACGGAGCTACAGCAGGTCGTACACGACCCGTGTAGAGGGTCTGTGCTTACTGGTTGATTTTACACGACCCCGTGTAGCTGGGTCTGGCCAGAATTTTCAGATTTTGGGTTTTAAGCTTTATGGTTTGGGCTTTGGGTTCTTGTTTTAATGCCAAACTTTGGGGGATGTTTTAACTAAGATTTTCATTATATTAGGAAGCTAAGGACTTCATTTTGGGGATGGTGTATGATAGTTCATTCTTAGTTCAAAAGAAGTAATTATAATGCGACTTTTAGATGAAACGAGTATGACACCTTCCATTCTTGCATTGTAGGAAGGAGATACATTGTAATAACTTGGAGATGAGACTAACGACTTAAGTGATCACCCAACTAAGAGGATTTTGATGGAAGAGTTGATGTCTAGGAGCACCTCCAAATGCATCAAAACTTGTGTGGAGTTAATGTTGACTCGTCAGTTGACCTTGAGTGAGTTTACCGGGAGTACACATCCCTACTATTATCTCTTGTGTGTGTTATCAATTATTTTCATGCATGCTTTATGTGCTAATTGTTGTATGAGTACTATGTGTGCATTGCATGAAATGAGTCCTTTTAAATATGTTTTCAAATAAAGACTATGATGTTGTTTTGAAAGACGTTTTGAGCATCCTATTATGCATTGCATTTCATATAGGATGGGATTGACCGTGTGAGCCCTTGAGACCGAGTTTTGCCCTTTTCTTAATTAAAGAGGGTGAGGAGATGTTATGAGTTTTGCCCTTTTCTCAATTAAAGAGGGTGAGGAAATGTTATGAATTTTGTCCTTCTCTAAAATAAAAAGGATGAGGAGACGTTGTTCCCGACAATAAGGAACCGCATGAGGGAGTTGCTAACCCTCATGGGGCTAGTGTGATGGCCACTAATCCTAGTTTTTCCTATACGGGGATAAGTGACATGCTTTGTGCTTGTCATTTGTGAACTTAGGTAGGTGCCATTGTGGTGAGTTGAACTTTTATGAGATGAACATGGGTTGGGATAGTTGCATCATGCATTACATTGCATTTCATAACTATCCATTTTGAGTAAATCTTTATGATGTTCTAAACAACTTTTAAAGTTTGTATCAAAACTATTTTTGGAGGTTTATCCCGAGTGTGATAGTTTACTACCCACTCTGAATGGGTCAACCTCGGATAAGCTCACTAGGCATTTCAATTGCCTAACTTATTTTGATGTGTACTCAGGTTGAGGAGTTTAGAAGACTTTAGAGGAGCTGGATGTTTAGAAGACCATAGTTTGTGTGGTTTCCATTTAAGCTGTGTAATGGTATTTGAATTGTAACAACCTCACTACTTTATAAACTAAAATGTTTTATCTAAAGTGGGACCAAACGATTTTTCCGTTAATTATACTTTAAACAATTTTTCAATAAATCCCATGAGTTTTATAACGGTTTGGAACGGGAAACGGCTCTTTTGAAGATTATTGGAATAAAAGTTTTCACCGAAGGATGATTTTTGAATGATGATGATAAACCATGAGTTAAAATGATGTTTTTATTAAAAGCCTTAAGCGAGGGTGTTTCACTTTTTGATATTAAAAGTTACGAAATCTTGTTCAAAACGATTCATATGACCATTTTTAAAATACATCTCAAAAATTAATTATAAATAAAGAAACTCACATTTCTAATGATTATTTTTTTAAATGTCCATATAAATGATACAGATTATTTATTTCAATACAAAAATAAATAGGCTATTTTCTATTATTTGAAAAAATCAAGTCCACACCACTTGTCAAACCATAACCGGGCCTTTGGGGCCAAACCCCGATTTCCATTATCTGGTCTTGTTACGTTCCTTACTTCACCACCTCCACCACCACCAAATCCCCCCATATCAGATTCTACTCCCGAAGATATCTTCAACACCCGACATCCTCTCATGGCGAACACACCTTTCCTGCTAGAATCCAAGTTCAATTTCAACCCTTTGCTCCAACAGACCTACCATTTGCCCTCACTTCGCTCTTTCCCAATCAAATTGTCGCCCGGGGATAATAATGCTTTCAAATTGAACAACTCTTCTTACAAGGTGATCAGAGGTTCCCAAAATTTGAGAATTAAATGCCTCTTCATGAGCCATAAGCCCAAAGGGGAAAAGAGTATTGGTGGAAATGGAGGCGGAGAGGATAAGGATTTGAAATCAGTTCCTGTTGGCAGTGGTATAAATGAAGTCTTTTGGAGATCAATTAAGAATGTTCTGAAGGCTTTACAAAAACCCGTCGTAACCGGAATTTTATTGGGTTTGTTATTGTTGTACGATCATCACCATGGTTGCGTTGCGTTGGCTGCTTCCGGTGGGCGAATGGGTGGGAGGTCATTCTCTTCATCTTCTTCTTCGTCTTCGTCTAGAAGTTTTAGCACCCGGACAAGGGGCCCGGAGTTGTCATTTTCGGCGCCCTATTATGCTCCGACACCATTTGGGGGCGGTGGGTTCTTTGTAGGACCAGCGGTTGGAGTCGGGTCAAGTTTTTTCTTCGTCATGATGGGTTTTGCTGCCTTTATTTTGGTGTCTGGCTTCTTATCAGATCGCTCAGATACTGATGATGGTGGTCTGCTTACTGCTACCGAGAAAACAAGTGTTCTCAAGCTTCAGGTATAATGCTCTTCAACAATTACTGATACCTACGCCATAACCTCAACTTCAGTTTCAAATTAGATCCGTCTTTATTTCCGATTCGTTAATGACTATTAAATTTGATCAAGCTTTATTGCTGATTCTGTAATGAGTAACTATTATCCTTGTATTTTTGAAGGTTGGATTGTTGGGTATGGGTAGATCACTGCAAAGGGATCTTAATCGGATTGCTGAGTTAGCTGATACATCCACCCCTGAGGGGTTGAGTTATGTATTACAAGGTAACGAATGATGTTTATACCACAAATATATTCATTGTCTATCATCTTATCAGTCAAAACATGTATTAATCTTGAGACCTTACTAGTTATATAATTTTGTTATTGATGTTTAAACTGATTTGGTTTTGGCTGCAGAGACAACATTAGCTCTACTTCGACATCCTGATTATTGCATCTCTGGTTATTCCTCTGTATGCACTTCACTATCTCATTTCCCTGGTTTTTTCTGTTAAGTAGTTCTATCTACATTGAATGTTTCCATTTTGATTTTTTTAATTTGCCAGGTGGATGTGAAGAGGAGTGTGGAAGAAGGTGAGAAACGATTTAACCAACTTTCTATTGAAGAAAGAGGTAAATTCGATGAAGAGACTTTGGTCAACGTGAACAACATCAGAAAACAAAGTGCAACAACTCAAAGATCTAATGGCTTCCGTAACGAGTATATTGTGGTCAGTAGTTTTGATTTTTTTATTAAGTTGTTCTTTTTGCAACACTCATATATAGCTTACCAGATTAAGTCATGTTCCGATTAACTGTATAGATTACAATCATTGTGGCGGCTGGTGGTGTACATAAACTGCCGCCCATAAACAGCAGTGCACAATTAAAGGAAGCATTACAAAAGCTAGCATCTATCCCTTCAAGCAGAATTATGGTGAGACCTATATTATTATTCTGTTTCAGAAATCATGATTTTCTTCTGTTGGATTTGATAAATATTTTGTTAATTTACAGGCGGTTGAGGTGCTGTGGACCCCACAAAATGAAAATGATACGCTTACAGAACGTGAATTGCTTGAAGATTATTCGTTGTTGCGCCCTTTGTAGGTAATAAGATGTTATGCTGCTTTCAACAATTTGTACATGTTTATAGGTGATGATGGTTACTGTATACGCGAATGTGTGATTCTAAATTTATCAGTTTGAATAACAATTTTTGCAGTGGTATGGTGGATTTTATATAGCAACATGAAAAATATGTAAGCTTTTGTGGCTACCTGCATTTAGAGCTTTTTTGTTTGGGACTTGAATTTTGTTTGTGTTTTTACAATATTGGAATTGGATAATCCGATAATCATTTGATTGAAGTTAAGGATGGTTAGGTGATTTTATATTTAGTCTCAAAATAAGTTGTAAATTAAATATAGAGATGATTATCGGTTTCCATAATAGACTCTTACAATATAAAATTCAGAAATTTGTACTAAATTTTAAAAACTGGGATAAACCTATAAAAAACAATTCTTTTTGTTAAACAGGTAGGGGGATTTCTTAATAAGAGATTGGACCAAAAGTGTAATAAAATTAAAAGCTGGGTCAAAACCGTAGAGAAAGAACAATTGGGTAATCGTTATAGAAGTTAAAAGTTTGCCAAAAAAAATGTAAAATGCAAAGCCACTTGGTGTGGACTTGGGCCGTTGGATGAAAAATGGGTGGAGCGGTTTTTTACACGTGTATAAAAAGTCGGTGGATTTTTTTAATAAAAGATTGGACCAAATCTGTAAAAAAAATTAAAAGTTTGCTCAAAACCGTAGAAAAAGGAAAAAATTGGGTATGGACCAAATCGTTATAAAAATTCAAAGTTTGGCAAAAGCGTAAAATGCAAAGCCACTTGGGCTGGACTTAAGTCGTTCGATCAGAAGTCAGGACGTTAGTGGCGCGAGTTTAGTAAAAAAAATGGAATGAAGGGGTATCAAACCTCCTACCGCATGTTGAGAATGCTCAGCCTTAACCTGTCGACTACATATCATTTCTTTTATAACTCGACATATACTATTTAGGGATAATGACTTGTAAAATAACGAACTTCTAAAATTGTTCATATTTGGTCACTAAACTTATTTTTGTGATTGATTTACCCATGAACTTTTTTAAATTGTTCATATTATACCATTATGACTGGTGATAGAAGGTTTATGTTGATTTGGAATCCTACGTGACATCCTAGAAGTTTTGAAAGGGTAACAAACTTCTAAAATTGTTCACATTTGGTCACTAAACTTATTTTTATGCTTGATTTACCCATGAACTTTTTAAAATTGTCCATATTATACCCTAATGACCGATTATAGAAGGTTTATGCTAATTTGGCATTCGACGTGGCATCAGAAAGTTAAGATATAAATAAATGTTAGTGGTCTTCAATTGGGGTTCGTCATTCTGACCTAATCTACAAGGAACGATAGTTCAATCTTGCAATGTCTTTCTCTTCTTCAAACTTTTCTCAAGTTCACAAGCCTTCTAGTACGAATGAACATAATTATTGTTATTGTGGTATTCCTTCACGCATCCAAAACTCAACCATGGAAAAGAACCCATGTAGGCGATTCATGGTGTATGAAAACTCATTAGAACGGGTGATAGAAGGTTTATATTGATTTGGAATCCTAGAAGACTTGGAAGGGTAACGAACTTTTAAAATTGTTCACATTTGGTCAATGAACTCATTTTGTGCTTGATTTACCCATGAATTTTTTAAAATTGTCCATATTATACCCTTATGACAGATTATAGAAGGTTTATGGGTATAATAAGGGTATAATATGGACAATTTTAAAAAGTTTATATGTAAATCAAGCACAAAAATAAGTTCAATGACCAAATATGAACAATTTTAGAAGTTTGTTACTTTTTCAAGACTTCTAGAATGCCACGTAGGATTCCAAATCAGCATAAACCTTCTATCACCGATCATAATGGTATAATGTGAACAATTTAAAAAAGTTCATGTGTAAATCAAGCACAAAAATAAGTTTAGCGACCAAATGTGAACAGTTTTAAAAGTTCGTTACCTTTACAAGTCATTATCCCTAAATTTTTTAAAAAACCACTATATTATTTTTTAGTATATTAAAACTCATATATTTTCTAAAATGTCCAATTTAAGTTTTCTATATTTTCACTCAATCGTCAAAAAACCATTATATTATATTTTTTTAGTGTAAAGTTTACATAAAAACAATATAAGATATAGTGTCAATGTTGGAGTTAGTCTTAAATACTGAAAGTTTTAATAACACATTTCACTTGCTTTTACAACTCTAATAGGGCGTTTGGATTGTTGCATTTTATTGTGGAATTCGAAATATGTCAAAGGATTTAAATTTAGATGAATTTAAATATTATTATGTGTTTGGTTGGTAAAATTTTGAAGGAAATTAAAATTCGTTCTTTCTATAATCTTGTTTGGTATGGAAATATTTGAAATGTGTTTATGTTAGAAATACCCTTTATATAATTTTCTTATAAATAATTATTTTTCATAAATAATCTATAAAATAAATTACAGACTTACAGTTATTTAGATACCAACTCCATAAAAGGTTCTCTATATTTGTCAACAAGTTCCAAAAAGCCCATCATGAAAATGTCTCTTACAGAAATACTAGATTTCTATGTAACTAACCCTTACCAAAATCTATCCACCGGTGATTATCTTGATCTCTAAACCATACAGCTTTGTATTATAGAAAAATGAAGAGGTGATTATTAATAAAAAGACATGAATCTTTCCATAGACGGAGCAATTACAAACCGAATGTCTAGCAACGAAAGAATTAAACATTTAAGATACAATTATTAGATTAACATAAGATTGGTCATATTTTCATCAACCAAGCATTTCGATCGAAGATTATAGGAAGAACGAGAAAAATGCAAATGTAGAAATAAATAAAAAAAAATCTAATAATAAAAGGAAGAGTAAAGAAATCATTTTATGCTGAATTTAACACAAAAGTAAGGTGTTATTGACAAGATTACCGGTATAAGAACATGAAACCTTAAGGACTATTTGTACCAGATTTTTAAAACTTGAAACTAAAAAATACAAATTCCACTAAACCTTAAGATTACTCTATTCTAACGAAATTGCCCACCACCCCCTTTCACGATGACGTGCCCCCTTCCCCATCGTTCCGCCTTTCTTTGTCTTCTCCGGCGAGCACCGTCCACCACCGGCGAGAAACCATCATTGACGTTGTTGATTCACGAAGGAATCGAGGCTGAGAAGGAGTTTGAGAGGATCCGCCTGTCGGTTTGGGTTTGATGGTGACGCGGTTGACACCAGTGTAGGTTTCGAGTCCGGCATGTCAATTTCGTTGCCGGAATTGCCGTGTTGCAAACAATGGAATTTGTTTCCATCTTCTTCATTTCAGAATCCATCATGATTCCTTTGTTACCAGCTTCAGAGACTATGTCTTCTAAGGTAGACGATGGCACGTGTGCCGGCTTGTTTCATGGTGGTGGCGCATCGAACAGATCTAGGTCAAAAAATCCGCAAACTTTCAATGTAGAAACATGACTCAACTTCGTGCAGAAAAAACACATCAGTCACGGACAAAGTTCACGCGTTTCTCATCAAGAAGCCCCTTAAACACATACACTCCTACACTTGCTGGTGTGCAGGTAATGAATATGATCATGCTATTATTTGTTCAAGCGTGTATTGTTTTTGTTGATTATAATCAATATTCCCAAGTATACATTCGCAAGCCTTTACATGGAAATTGTAGATAGTAGGTCAGTGGTTAAATTGACAAATATATGAAACCCAAAGGAGATATCACACATTTCTAAGTGACGTTTTCAAGAAATGAAATTGAAATGCAGAAGGGAGTATGAGAATACGTAACACAAAAGCAAAATGTATAAAAAAAAAATTTTCCTCATGACTTTTTTGAATTATAGATTAGATAAAAATATCTAGTAGTTACATCAAGCATTTTCTATGTCAAATTGTTGTTACGTATATTTATATACTTCAGTACAACTGAATGAAAATTAGTAACTTTTATGATTGTGATAATATTAGTGTGTAATTAATTGAAAAAAAAAAAGTTAATAGTCAACAAATGTTCCTGTCATAAGTTTTTGGGAGTATATTTTAATTCACAAGGGACAAATGGATGAAGTGGGTGACAAAGGAATAAAGTTAGGAAATTGACCATTGACTTTAACGTCAATGTATGGAAATTTACCATTGACGCGACTTGTGGAATTAATATTCTTACATATTCATTTCATCAGATATCAAATGTTTTCTATCTCTCATTACATATACCAAGCAAACACAAAGCAAAAGTAGACCAAACCAAACCCAAGTTAATTATTGTGAGTGTTTATACAAAGGCATCATTAATTAGCTACTAAAATGGAGTGTTGGGCTTTGAGTAAGCGTAAATCATGGTTATGTTGGTCATTGATACTGATGATGATGCATATTCTTATGGTCAGGCAAACACAAGGGGCTTGTATAGAAGAGGAGAGAAATGCACTTTTGGAAATCAAAGCCTCCCATATGAAGTCATATGATTACAAAAATGACGATTTTCTCCCTACCTGGGTTGATTATGGCAGTAGTACCCATGGGGACTGTTGTGATTGGGAGAGGGTCAACTGCAACAAAACCACTGGGCATGTGATAGAGCTTTCTTTGTACCTTCTGAGAGGGGTGATAGATGATAACACAGAATTTTGGAGCAAGTTGTGGCCTTTAAATGTTTCCTTGTTTCTTCATTTCAAAGAGTTGAGAAGTCTCAATTTGTCATATGATTTTCTTGATAAAGAGATTATAAAGACAGGTACAAGAAATTGATAAATTGCTTTAAGGTGCGTTTGGTTGTGGAAAATTCTTCAATTTTCCATTAAAATTTTCCAATGAAAATGAAAATTTTGAAATAGCGTTTGGTTCAACCATTTTTCTAAAGTTTTCCCGGAAAATAAAAACTTGGGAAACTGATAATATTATTTTCCATATTTTTCAAATTTCAAAAGTTTTCTTTAATATAAATACACACCACCGCCACCGCCCCTGCCCCACCTCTCACACCCACACCACACCATACCACACCTACACAACCACCCACATTTTAAGTAACAGAAATATGAAAATGAAAAGTGATAGAGAATACACAACCAAACGCATTTTCATTAAAAAGTGAAAATGAAAACTCCACTCCATTTCTGAAAGCGTCTTCTAAAGAACTGAAAACAATTTTTCACAACTAAATGCACCCTTAGTATTTCTTTCACCCGGTTCCAAAATCATCTTTTTGAGCAATACTTTTGAGTAAAACGACTCGATTCAAATCCACAGACTCAACATCCAAGTAATTTAAAACTAAGAGTGTGAATAACATGTTTCTATATAAAAGACCTAACACAAGAATTTACATGTACTATAATTCATGCATAACAAGTGGTTTTTGTTTATCAACTGAGCCTGAAAGTCACCCTTTTAGGATCAAAAGACTAGTATGCATATGTTCTTTTCACTTTTGCAGAACTTGAAAGGCTGTCAGGTTTGAAGAAGTTGGAGGTATTAGACCTCAGTTTGAATGTTGATATTGATAACGACATCCTTCCATCATTGAGAACACTCACTTCACTTAAAATCTTGGATCTTAGCTACACTGGCTTGGATGGGAACTTCTCTATCAGTGGCACGTTTTCATAATTTTTCTTGAAATTTATCATACACAAATGCATATTTTAAAGATACTTGAACCCTTTTTCCACAAATTGCAGAATTTGCAGCTTTAGAAAACTTGGAGATGTTGGATGTAAGCGACTGTGACTTCAATGGTACATTCGAGGTTCAAGGTAATCAATATCATCTTAAACCCATTCAATCAAATCCCACAAGTTCATGGTTGAAAAGTCCAATGCTCTTCTTAACCTTGGATTAATAGTCATAGTAGGGTGTCATGGTTCAGCAACCCTGTTTTGGGTTGTACTTCCTAAAATTTATATGACTTGTACCTCGCAAATCTGTCTTTTTCTTTTATAGTTTAAATAAAAATCTGCCGTTCAAAAAAATAGAAATCTGAAACTCATCGTATGCTAATATCATCATCTTGGATTCATACAAAACTCCCCCTTTTGCAACATGACAAGACCCTATCACTACCATTCTTCAGTGTGTTGAAATTTGAAAGATGACCCTTTTCTTTTGTAGGTGCAAAAAATAATGCAACGATGACTTAATTCTTTTGATGAAAGCATAACAATATTAAACATAGCTATCAATATGTACTTTGTATACGTTGTCCTAAATAGCTTTGTCGTTCTACAGACTAGAGCTTATAAAATTGATTGCTTCAATTCCTAAATGTAGGTTTTAAGAGGGTTTCCATATTGAGGAAGTTGAAAACTTTAAATCTTGCGTCCAACAAATTTAGTAGAAGCGTGATAACATCTTTAAAAGCCCTTCCATCGCTTACAAACTTGGATCTTAGCAACAATCCATTGTCAGGGCCATTTCCAGCTCAAGGTACGTGCTACGACTAGAGGACTCTTACCTTAGGTGTTTCACTTGCATTAACATGGGAAATTGAGGGCACTATTTGTTTATGTTTCAAAGTAGAGGTAGCGCCATAACGATATAAACTTTCTTGCATAAAGAGCAACAAAGTCCAGCAATTATGCAACAATGTTATTGTTTTTCTCAATTTATATAGAAATGCTAATTTTTCTACATAAACTGCATATCGGTTTATTTTTGTATATTAATTACTTATATGGATGGATATTCCACGAAATAATTCTAGGTCACAATTAAAACACTCCTAGTTTGAGCTAGTTTGAAATAGTGATTTAAAACATCTTTTAAAGTTTGTCAAACCCATTTTAGTAAACTGTGGAAGTCCCAACATATCATGCTTTTAACAAGCAAAATATGTTGTCAAAAGGCTATACAAGGGTAGTTGCAATTCATAAAAGAGACTAAGTATCAATAACAATATCTTAACTATTTCAAACATCAAAAGTCTTCTAAAATTCCATGCAATTTTCTCAAACTCCAAGTAAGCACTATTGATCTGCTACTACGTACCCTCAACACATGCCAAAGTAGTATGTTAAGCTTGGGAAGCCTAGTGAGTTATACTTTGGTTAGCCTTAGGCATAATAATTATATATAGAAGAACATAATTTTATATATAAGTGAAATACAACATCGCAATAAAATTATACATTGTTTTATTTCATAGAACAAATATCTCAAAAATCAACTTCAGAAGAAGTAACATTGTATATATGAAAGATGCAATGCAAAATATGGATTAAATGCCCGACCCCGAAGCCAGCTATCCCAAATGCTAAACATTCTCAATAGTTCCCAATCATTCTAAAACATTCTCGGTCTTTCTTGATCATTCCCAAAAAATTCTTAATATTTCTTAATTTGGTTATCTAAGTCAGCTCAATTATTTTCTGAACCACACAATCTCACACCCAACCAATACGCATTGATGCATATGATTACGGTTTAAGAAACTGGTAGTTGTCTTAAAAATGTTACAAAGAATATAAGAAGACGTCCTCTTTTATTAAATGCTTTCTTCATCAAAATTTGATTACATACAACATTTAAGATATAACATATCATATAGTACAGAAAACACATAAAAAACTAAAGTATGAAATCATATAGGGGACATGTGCTCATAATGCTATGTACTAACCTCAATTCTCTTGCTTATGCATGCTCTCTTGACACTTTGGAAGGTCTCTCATAAACTTATAAGTCATAATATAAGACCTAATTGAACCAATAAGGATCCAAAAACCGTTACCTTAGATGGATATCCCTCTAGGTCCAATGTTTGGGAAGTTAGTTATTGCTGTTGAGGAGAATCTTATCTTTCAGAGCATAGTGGAGGAGTATGACATCATATATTTTCTGTCCAAAAGTTTATCAGTTATTGTTAAGAACTGTAAGAATGAGAGAGACGGGAAATATTGAATCTGTCAAATCTTATCGCGTAACACTTAAGTTAGTTCTGACTGATTTAGGAACCCTCTTATTTATGTGCTCATACAACTAGGATAGTTAGAATTAAGTCTAATTGACTAAAAAAAATTAGTTAAAGCCACTTCTAACAAATCTTCACCTTGGATTATATACTACAATACTTGAACAAAATATTTTACTTCCATCTATCAATGTTTCGAAGATATAAACAATGTCTAGATTTGCTCAAAGGAACTAGTTTTGTTAGCATCAACATGATAGTCCTGGTCCTCACTTTCTTCACCTTAATCCTCTTTCCCATATGTACAAAATGACAACAAACATCTATGTGTTTTGTTCTCTCATGGTGCAAACCAAGATCTTCAAGTTGACCTTTTAACCAAATTCCGTTTTTTTGCAGTCTCTGTATTAGCCATATATTCCGCCACTAGTAGACAAACCAATTGATGGCTATAATGTTGCTTTCCAACTCAGTAAAGTTATTACTAACCACAAACACAAATCCTATCAATGATATTCAAATGTCTAATCTACTGCTCACCAAACAATCTTCTTTACCTCCATAAATAAGGCCTACATCACATGTACCCTTTAGGTAATGAAAAAACCTTTTAACAACAACCTAATGACCTTTACCTGGACAAGACATATATCGAGAAACAACACTAACAACATGCGCTATGTTAGGCCTAGTGCAAACCATGACATACATAAGACGTCGTACAACACTAGATTAAGGAACCTTGCTCATATACTCAACCTCGCTCTCATTTTGAGATGCCAAAGTTTCAGGCAACTTAAATTTTGAAGATGAATATGTGCTCAAAGACATTGCTGAAGTCAATCCAAACCGGGAAAAAATCTTCAAAATATAACATTTTTGGGACAAAAAGCTTATGATGAGATCTGCCCCGTATAATTTCCATAATAAGGATTGTTTGAGCAAGCCACAAATCCTGCGTATCAAATTCAGAATTAAGAAGTTGTTTCATTTTAGTAATTTTTTTCATGTCTCGAGCAGCCACTAACATGTCGTGCACATAAAGCAGCAAGTATACGCGTGACCCATCAACCCCTTCCTTATCATATATGCAACAATCATAAGGACTTCTACTAAACCCATGACTAACCATAAAGCTGCCAAAAATGCTTATACCATTGTCTCGGGGATTGCTTTAACCTATAAAGCAATTTCTTGAGTTTACAAACATAATTTTCTTTACATTGACCTGCAAATCCCTACGGTTGACTCAAGTAAATCCCCTCTTCAAGCTCCACATGCAAGAAAGTTGTTTTGACATTAAATTGCTCCAACTACATGTTTGCTTGTGCCACTAGTGCTAACAGCACTCTAATAGAAGTGTGTCACACCACATGCAAAAATATTTTATTACAATCCACCCCTTGTTCTTGACTATAACCTCTAGCCACCAAACTTTATGTCTCATATTTTAAGATCTGGGCAACCCTATTTTCTCTTAAGAATCCACTTACAAGTCACAACTTTCCTGCATTGAGGTAACTTTACTAATCCCAAGTTTTGTTCTTGTGAAGGGATTCTATCTCTTCACTCATGGCAACTATCCACACATCAGCCTCTTTAGTTGTGATTGCTTCTTTATAAGTAGAGGGTTCAAGAAGAGCATATGCCACTATATCATCAAACCAAATCGAATTGGTCTACCAACTTGTCTCATGGCTTATATAATGCTATAGATCAAAATTCTTCATGATTATGATGATGATCATAATTCTTCATGATTGTTGAGTAGAGTTATTCGCTGTCCATGAGGCTTCTCTTCTTCATTAAGATCATCTAACTCATAATCCACCGGTTCGGATGCCTTGTTTTATTGAATAAATGGGGTCGATGGGTACTTTACACCATGCAACGTGGTGTCCTCATCAAACACTACATCCCGACTGTGAATAACCTTCTTTTTATCAAGGGACCAAATCCTATAGCCTTTCACCTCGTTCTATATGTAACGCCCAGTTTCAACACAGAGTATACCCAGAAAATTTTTCGCATTTATAACATAAATGGTATAAATGGGTACTTGTGTGCTCTGGAATCTACAAGAAGTTATCATCGAGAATCGTCCCACGATCCGATCCGGGCGCTACAACTGCTAACCTGCACACAACATAACACAAACACGTAAGCTACAAAGCTTAGTGAGCAACACTACAACGACATGAATAACTTGTTTTAAATGTAATACGTTACCCCACTCGTGGGTGTAGTTATTCTCTGCAACAATTCATAAGTACTGGTTAATATAAACATATCAAACCAGCTATACTTCATTATTAATGTAACACCCGGTTCCTCAAATTTAGGATATACCAATTGATTTAGTCAAACACATATATAATCAAAGGTATAATCCCAAAAGAGTAACAAGTTTCACAAGATTGTTATCAACAGCATAGTTTAAGTTCTAAGCTATTTACATCAAAAGGTTTACGACTATCAAACAAAACCGGGTTTCTTTACATTTTTAGATAACAAAAGTAAAATCTACATCAAAGTCCAAGTCCAAGTCTAGCTATCCATTTATATTCTGCTTCCCGCGGTCACCACTACCAGAACCTAATACAAACAACAATAACAAACAATATATGAGCTATGAAAGCTCAGTGAGTAATTTAAGATTAGTTGAATCGTATCGTTTATCATCTCATTTGATTGTATCTCAATGGACTATCTCAGTCCATAGTGTGTCTCACACACTATTCCTCTTTCTTCTATATACTCAAAATTTAGTTATATTCAACCAAATCAAATTATAGCTTACTTTATATCTGTAAGCAACATCAGATCAAAGTATGATTATCAATAAATAACTATTCACCTGAAGTTGAGTCGATATGTGGAACTCCCGAACCTCGTGTGTGTTCCTGTCTAGCTTTAGCTGTAACACAATGACTCAAACTCAATATTCAATTTCAAGAAAATCTCAATCATGCTCAATATTCATATCAATCAAGGAATTGGAATCATAAGAGAGGGTTACAATCAAAAGATAGCAATACTATCCTAATTGTAACTTCCAATTTCACAAATTTAGCACATATAACCCTAATAACACAATACTAGGGTTTTACTAACTTGGGTCTCGAATTTGAACTCCATCACACACACTAATCCAAGTAAACTCACTCTAATTCATACTAGTAGCAGGTGGTTCATCAAGACCACTTGGAACTATCTCAAAACGAGAAATCTAACCGTCAAAACAAAGTAAAAATCAAGAAGAATTACCTTTCAAGCTCAAAGTGTAAATCCCTAGCTTCAATTTAAAAGAAACAAGCCTTAATCTCGACTTTGGAAGGTTGGAATCAAGTTTTTAGGGTTAAAGGAAGTTTTGGACGAAATGGGGTTTTATCCCCAAATGAAAGAAATTTTCCTTTTAAAAATGCCCAGTTGCGACACACGACCCGTGTGGAAATCCACACGACCCGTGTGGATCCACCGCCTCAAATGAAGTGGAAACTGCCGGATTCTACACGACCCGTGTGGAATCTGGCACGACCCCGTGTGATAACCTGGCACGACCCCGTATGGATCTGGCACGACCCGTGTAGAATCTGGTGCTCAATTCTTTGCTCACTGCATGATTCTACACGACCCGTGTAGAATCTACACGACCCGTGTGAATATGGAATTCAACCTTTTGCTCACTGCATGATTCTACACGACCCGTGTGAATCTAAAACTCATCTTTTTAAACTTTAACTTCTTCCAAATAAGTTTCTAACCCTCTTAACTCTTATAAAAACTTATTAAATCTTATTTACACTAAGATTAACTCAAAATCTTTAAATTTTAATAACACGGTATTACAAGTACTTACCCCCTTCAAAAGATTCCGTCCTCGGAATCTCTTGAAACAAGTAAGGATATTTCGACCGCATCTCTCCTTCAGCTTCCCAAGTAACATCTGATCCTCTATGATGTCGCCATTGCACTTTCACCAATCCCACTTCTTTATTTCGCAATTTCTTAACTTTCTTTTCTAGAATTTGCTCTGGCATCTCTTGATATCTTAATTTCTCATCTAGTTGAACTTCAGCTAAAGATACTCGAGTGGATTTATCATGTAATGTTTTTCTGAGATGTGACACATGGAACACATTATGGATACCCCGTAGTTCATCTGGAAGCTCAAGTTTATACGCGACTGCTCCAATTCTCTCTAAGATTTGGAAAGGTCCGATAAAGCGTGGGCTCAATTTACCTCTCTTGCCAAATCGAATTATTCCTTTCCATGGGGACACTTTCAACATTACCATGTCCCCAACATTAAACTCTAACAGCTTCCTTCTTTTATCTGCATATTGCTTTTGGCGGTTTTGGGCTACCCGCATATGCTCACGAATGCTTTGTATCTTCTCTTCAGTTTCAGCTACAATTTCCGGTCCCGCCAATGGTTTCTCTCCCATCTCTGTCCAGCAAGTTGGTGTTCGGCACGGTGCACCATATAAAGCTTCAAAAGGTGCCATCTGTATACTGGAGTGATAAGTGTTGTTATAGGCAAACTCTACCAAAGGCAGATGATCTTCCCAACTGCCTCCAAAATCAATGATGCAGGCTCGTAGCATATCTTCAAGTGTTTGTATCGTTCTTTCCGACTGTCCATCCGTCTGGGGATGATACGCAGTACTCAATAAAGCTTTTGTACCAAAATGCTTTTGGAAACTCTGCCAGAAATGTGAATTGAATCGACTATCTCTATCAGAAATTATTGAAGTTGGCACTCTATGTCGTTTCACAATTTCTCTCGTATATATCTCAGCTAGCTTTGATACTTGATAATCTTCTCGGATTGGAATAAAATGAGCAGACTTTGTCAATCTATCAACAATCACCCAAATTGAATCATATCCTCGAGGAGTCCGAGGCAACTTGGTGATGAAATCCATGGTGATCTCATCCCATTTCTTCTTTGGTACTGGCAATGGCTGCACTGCTCCATAAGGCTTTTGATGATTAGCTTTTACCTGAAGGCATGTCAAACAGTTCTCTACAAATCGTCCCACATCACGCTTCATACCCGGCCACCAATAGTATGGTTTTAAGGTATAATACATTCGTGTACTACCAGGATGAACCGAATACCTAGTACAGTGAGCATCCTCTAGCAATAACTGTCTCGCCTCGCCATGTCTCGGAACCCAAACTCGCCCTTGGAAAGTCTTGATTCCTTGTGCATTTTCCACGAGTGTCTCTACATAACCAATCATTCTTTCTTTCTTCAAGTCATTGGCTTCGACTTGACATCTTCGTATCAACTCTGGTAGTCGACTCACAATCCCCATTCGAGCCGATACAACTCGAATAGGCGACTCTTTACGGCTTAGTGCATCCGCCACCACATTGGCTTTACCAGGATGGTAAAGTATTTCACAATCATAATCTTTTAGTAGATCCATCCACCGTACTTGCCTCATGTTTAACTCTTTCTGATCAAACAGATATTTCAGGCTTTTATGATCTGTATATATTTGAAATCGCACCCCATAAAGATAATGTCGCCATATCTTTAACGCAAAGATTACCGCCGCCAGCTCTAAATCATGTACTGGGTAAGCTTTTTCATGTGGTTTCAGTTGTCGAGAGGCATATGCTATCACTCGTCCTTTTTGCATCAACACGCATCCAAGACCACTAAAGGAGGCATCGCTGTAAAGAACAAAATCCTCCCCTCCCTGCGGTAAAGCTAACACTGGAGCCTTGCATAAGCTATCTCGTAGTTGTTCAAAGGCTGATTGTTGTGCCTCAGTCCAACTAAATTTCTCCGTCTTCTTGGTCAATTTGGTTAAGGGCATAGCTATACGAGAAAAGTTTTCTACAAATCGTCGATAATAGCCTGCTAACCCCAAGAAACTACGAACCTCCATTGGACTCTTTGGCGGCTCCCAACTCATTACGGCTTCGATCTTTGCTGGATCTACTTTTATACCGTCTTCATTTATCACATGGCCAAGGAATTGTATCTCCCGTAACCAGAATTCGCATTTTGAAAATTTTGCATATAATTTCTCGTCTCGAAGAAGATCTAGCATTTGTTGTAAATGAAATCTGTGCTCATCTCGACTCCTTGAATAAATCAGGATGTCGTCGATAAACACAATTACGAATTTATCAAGAAAAGGACGACAAACCCGATTCATCAAATCCATAAAAACAGCAGGAGCATTAGTCAAACCGAACGGCATGACTAGGAACTCGTAATGGCCATACCTCGTACGAAAAGCTGTCTTCGGAATATCAGCTTCTTGTACTCTCAATTGATGATAGCCGGATCTCAAATCAATCTTTGAAAAATACGTGGCTCCATGCAGTTGATCAAATAAGTCATCGATCCTCGGCAACGGATAACGATTCTTTATAGTGATCTTGTTGAGCTCTCGATAATCTATACACATTCTCATAGATCCATCTTTCTTTTTCACAAAGAGTATAGGCGCACCCCACGGAGACGAACTCGGACGTATAAACCCAAGTTCCAATAACTCTTGCAACTGTCTCTTTAATTCTTCCATCTCGGATGGTGCTAATCGATAAGGTGGTCGAGCTACCGGCTTCGCCCCCGGTATGACATCGATCACAAATTCCACTTGTCTACTTGATGGTACGCCTGGAAGATTTTCGGGGAATACATCGGGATAATCACAAACTACTTCTACTTCTTCTATTTTGGAATGTTTTGACTCAGCACTAATCACATGTGCCATAATCAACTCACCCCCTCTTTCTATATATCTTCTAGCCGTGGCAAGTGACACTATTGGTACTTTTCGGGAATGTCGTTCACCTCGTATCAAAATTCGGGAACCACTCGGTGTCTTTATGGAAAGTGTTTTCTCATGACAATCCATTTGACCTCTATTATCATCCATCCAATCCATCCCGACTATCACATCAAACTCATGATTAGTGATCGGCTTCAGATCTATAGGGTACGCAATCCCATAGATTTCAAGCCGACACTGTTTATAATGACTCTTTACAAAAACACATCTCCCATCTGCTACATCTACTATTATTTTCTCATATAAATCAGCTAATGAAATATCTAGTTTAGAAGCAAAAGACTCTGATATAAAAGACACAGATGCACCCGAATCAAAAAGTACTCGTGCTTGAAAAGAGTTCAAGCTAAAGATACCTGTGATAACATCGGTCCGATCTCTAGCCTCGTCAACAGTCAATTGAAAAGCTCGCGTTTTCACATGACCACCACCCATGTCTCTTCGATCATCTCGATCTCGACCTCCTCATTGACCAGTCTTTTGAAAATCTCTTTGTGGCTCAGATTTCATCTTTGGGCAATTTGGACGAATATGCCCGCTCTCCCCACAATTGAAACAAACAGGGCGACTCTCGGTACACTGGCGAGCCATATGTCCCGTTTTTCCACACTGGAAACAAACTGATGGAGGGTTTCGGGAATCGCATTCTCCCATGTGTTTTCGTCTACACTTCTTACACCATTTTTCTTCATTCTTCTTAGTTTCACCACGGACTTGAGAACCCGTGGTAATCGATCTCTGAGAAGTATCTACAGCTTTACCTTCCCACTTTCTCTTAAATCCTCCAACTTCTCTTTCGGTTATTTTCTCCTCCTCCTGTCTTTGCAACTCCCTTTCTCTCGATCTTGCTGCTTCAGCAACTTGTTGAAAGGTAGTATATCTGGAACTCGGCAAAAACTCTCGGATCTGGGTCTTTAAACCCCACAAGTAACGATCCATCTTACGCTCCTCGGTATCAACTTGATGTTGTGCAAATCTTGCCTTTTCATTGAAATCCAGTGTGTATTGTTGCACTGTTCTCGACCCCTGTTGTAACTTCAAAAACTCTTCCTCTATTCCCTTCATAGCATTATTGGAACAATAATATTCAGTGAACTTCAACTTGAATTGTTCCCAGCTCAGTGTATTCGCCAAACTCTCTCCTATCTCCATACACAGATTCTCCCACCAGAACTGTGCATCTTCTTTTAACAAGTTTGTTGCGAACTCTACTTTATCTGCCTCGTCGCATTTACTGGTACGAAACATCTTTTCAACATGTGTTAACCAATTCTTGGCTGCTATGGGATCATCTTTCCCATAAAAATCGTATGGCTTGCACTTCTGGAAAACATCATAAGTACACTTCCTTGTCTTCTCAGATATTTTAGCTCTGCCCGCTTCAGTATAGACCTCTTCACGATCCTCCCTGTGCTCAGGTTGAACCGGTGGTTGTCCCGAAGAACCTCCAGTTGCAGTCTCCGTCTGGGGCCTCAAATAAGTGGGTAGTAATTCTTTAAGTGCTTTGGCTACCTCAGCAGCAATCATAGCTTGCATATTACTCTGTGTCTCGGGAGGTCGCTCTCCCTCGGGTTGATGCTCTTTACCCGATTCTCGTGATCCCGATTTATCTCTTGATGGATCACCTCGCTCTTTTTCTTTTCCAGCACTCATTTTAACTGAAAAAGAAAATTAACTCATTTAGTAATCACCACCATAATACTCAATATGGTGTGAAATCAACTCAATTGTATATCACTATAATACTCAATATAGTGTATAATCAACTCAATTGTATAGCAATATAATACTCAATATAGTGTATAATCAACTCAATTGTATAGCACTATAATACTCAATATAGTGTATAATCAACTCAATTGTATAGCACTATAATACTCAATATAGTGTATAATCAACTCAATTGTATAGCACTATAATACTCAATATAGTGTATAATCAACTCAATTGTATTACACCGCGGAGGATAGCTACTCGGGACTCTTTGGGACTTTTCAATCACATTGGTTTAAGTCTAAACCCATCTCAAGGTTTAATTCTCTTAAACCAAGGCTCTGATACCAACTTGTAACACCCGGTTCCTCAAATTTAGGATATATCAATTGATTTAGTCAAACACATATATAATCAAAGGTATAATCCCAAAAGAGTAACAAGTTTCACAAGATTGTTATCAACAGCATAGTTTAAGTTCTAAGCTATTTACATCAAAAGGTTTACGACTATCAAACAAAACCGGGTTTCTTTACATTTTTAGATAACAAAAGTAAAATCTACATCAAAGTCCAAGTCCAAGTCTAGCTATCCATTTATATTCTGCTTCCCGCGGTCACCACTACCAGAACCTAATACAAACAACAATAACAAACAATATATGAGCTATGAAAGCTCAGTGAGTAATTTAAGATTAGTTGAATCGTATCGTTTATCATCTCATTTGATTGTATCTCAATGGACTATCTCAGTCCATAGTGTGTCTCACACACTATTCCTCTTTCTTCTATATACTCAAAATTTAGTTATATTCAACCAAATCAAATTATAGCTTACTTTATATCAGTAAGCAACATCAGATCAAAGTATGATTATCAATAAATAACTACTCACCTGAAGTTGAGTCGATATGTGGAACTCCCGAACCTCGTGTGTGTTCCTGTCTAGCTTTAGCTGTAACACAATGACTCAAACTCAATATTCAATTTCAAGAAAATCTCAATCATGCTCAATATTCATATCAATCAAGGAATTGGAATCATAAGAGAGGGTTACAATCAAAAGATAGCAATACTATCCTAATTGTAACTTCCAATTTCACAAATTTAGCACATATAACCCTAATAACACAATACTAGGGTTTTACTAACTTGGGTCTCGAATTTGAACTCCATCACACACACTAATCCAAGTAAACTCACTCTAATTCATACTAGTAGCAGGTGGTTCATCAAGACCACTTGGAACTATCTCAAAACGAGAAATCTAACCGTCAAAACAAAGTAAAAATCAAGAAGAATTACCTTTCAAGCTCAAAGTGTAAATCCCTAGCTTCAATTTAAAAGAAACAAGCCTTAATCTCGACTTTGGAAGGTTGGAATCAAGTTTTTAGGGTTAAAGGAAGTTTTGGACGAAATGGGGTTTTATCCCCAAATGAAAGAAATTTTCCTTTTAAAAATGCCCAGTTGCGACACACGACCCGTGTGGAAATCCACACGACCCGTGTGGATCCACCGCCTCAAATGAAGTGGAAACTGCCGGATTCTACACGACCCGTGTGGAATCTGGCACGACCCCGTGTGATAACCTGGCACGACCCCGTATGGATCTGGCACGACCCGTGTAGAATCTGGTGCTCAATTCTTTGCTCACTGCATGATTCTACACGACCCGTGTAGAATCTACATGACCCGTGTGAATATGGAATTCAACCTTTTGCTCACTGCATGATTCTACACGACCCGTGTGAATCTAAAACTCATCTTTTTAAACTTTAACTTCTTCCAAATAAGTTTCTAACCCTCTTAACTCTTATAAAAACTTATTAAATCTTATTTACACTAAGATTAACTCAAAATCTTTAAATTTTAATAACACGGTATTACAATTAATAACTACAAGTATTCTTTCCGTAGTTACATTGGTATCTACCGATACCTAAGCTACTAATAAACAAACACGGTGTAATACATGCAACACAAGTATACACCTAACCGACAACTCAATATCACTACTTGATATCACCATACGGTACTTCGTCACACTGATTTCCAATATGTAACCTTTTACTTATAACCTTTCTGATCACAAGCCACAAGGGCTTTATATCCGACTCTTCTTTATTCTCTACGGTTTCGAGTCATCAAATCTCACCACTATCCTTATAGTAGTATGAGCACAAAAGCTCTATAGGCAATTAAGCCCTATCTCTTAGTCACAGAAGCCAACACTGGTTTCACAAGGTTCTTACCATATGTTAGGTAGTTAAACCCAACCGCATAGTCAAAAAGGCTATTATATTTGGACGCTGAGCCCAATCTCCTAGCCATAAAGGCGGTATATTTGGATATCAAATCCAATCTCTATACAAATAAATTCTATGCCTGCTCTACACTTGGGTATCAACCCATCACATGTAAACACAAAAGGCTCACGACATATCCCGATCTCGTTTAGACTCACGGCTTATCCGGTCTTGTCTTTTCACTGACTCACGGCTTATTCGGTCTTGTCATTTCATTGACTCACGGCTTATCCGGTCTTGTCATTTTATTGACTCACGGCTTATCCGGTCTTGTCATTTTATTGACTCACGGCTTATCCGGTCTTGTCATTTTATTGACTCACGGCTTATCTGGTCTTGTCATTTTATTGACTCACGGCTTATCCGGTCTTGTCATTTTATTGACTCACGGGCTTACCCCAATCTTGTCCTTTCATGGACTCAAGTGCTTCCCCGATATTGTCTTTTCCAAAACTGTTACAAGTTATAAGAGTTTAACCAATATTATATTTGGACGATGAGCCCAATCTCTTAGCCACAAGGCCGTATAGTTGGAACCATACAGGTTCTCACTCGACCAATAAGGTCTGCATGAATCGTACAAGTTCTCATGATATATCTTGGGTAATTTAACCAGATTATTTGACTACAAGGACTCAACATCATGACTGTAAGGTACTCGTACCCAACAGTCTCTGTATACCTGTAAAATCACAAGTATCGTATACGTATTACATCATACTATATATATTTCACCATATATTCATTTCATATATTTCTTTATGGTTGATAAGTACTCCTTAAGCAACCCATGCATATCACAATTGTACTTATTCACCAAGTACTCATCTTATGATATATATATATATATATATATATATAACTCTACATCAAGTGATCACGAGATTCTCATCTCGATGCCAATTACTACACACTATAACCATATACTTCTAACACATGTAATCACAAAGGATTCTGAAGGTATCTGCATAGTTTACACGTAATCTACTACTTGTATCATTGATTAGGCACTCTTAGCACATATAACATGTTACATCAACATGCAGGTAGAGTTACTCACCTGAATATAGTAGCTTTACCCCGTTTCAGATGGTACAATTTGTAGGCCAAGGTGTCTTCTCACCTCTTTCAATACCTACATCATACCACATACACACCACATATATGTGAATACCTTGTAATCTCTTTCAATAGTTCTATCTACTCAACTATAACCAATAGCAAGCTTTAGGGTTTGAATCACAACCCTACTACACATCCAAATCGTGAATTTCATGCTACTACTTCTATAGTTGCAGGTGGGTAATCAATACCACCTGGAACGATCCCTTCCCAAGCAAATCAACCGATCAATTGAAGCTAGAACATGTAATCTTACCTTCAAGAAGCGAGATATCGAATCCTACTTCAAATTATCGAGTCCTAGGCTTCCAATCCGACTTCAAGGGCCTTGGGGGTGTTTTTTTAGGGCTTGGGAGCATTTTTGGTTCGAAAGAAATCCAAGCAAATGGCTGAAATCGCGTTTAAAAAGAAGTGGGGTCGGCACGAAACCCGACCCGGGTTTAATTCACACGACCCGGGTTGTTCGTTTTTAGCATTTTTCGCACGAAAACTCTATCTTAAAGGTATTCTAACCATCCGAACACCCATGATATCATGTCTAATCCTAATTAAGATCGACATGAAAATACTTACCAAAAGTAATCATGGTGTTACACTATATCCCATAAACCAACCCCTTTTTGACAATGGCACCAATTTCCCTTCACTAACATGATAGTAGTATAAGGGATAAACAAACGCCTTTAAGCTTTTGTAATCCGCTCGTTTGATGAACCTCACCTCAAAAGAGTTTTGCAATCAATTGCAGTAGCTGGAGTTCTATTTATTAAGTAGTAAATAGAATTCCAATGCCATAGAGGCCAATTTGCTCAGCGCATCTACTTTTCTGTTAGCTGAGTGCGGAATTTGTTTGACTGTGAAAGTTTCCATCGTGGCTGCTATCCTATTCACTTCCTCTACGTATTTCTTCATCCGCTGGTCTTTTAGTTCGTAAGCCCCATTGATTTGGTTTGCTACTAACAAAGAATCACTATGCGCCAGAAGGTGTTTCACTCCGTTCTCCTTCGCGAGTCGTATCCCGGCGAGCAGTGCCTCGTATTCTGCTTCATTGTTCGTCGTTTGGAAGTCAAATCTGAGTGCGTAGGTTATTTCCTCGCCTTCTGGGCTTGTTAGCACTAGACCCGCCCCGAGCCTTCTTTGCTGGCTGTTCCGTCCGTGTGGAGCATCCAGGTTTCTGGAGGTGCGCTTAGTTCTTGTTTTGTAGGTTGACTCTTTGTTGCTTCTTCTTCCGCTGGTACTTCCGCCAGAAAATCCGCTAAGGCTTGGCCCTTGATGCTTGTTCTTGGTTTATAGTCGATATCGTGTTCCTCTAGTTCGATGGCCCACTTGGCTAAGCGGCCTGATTTCTCTGGTTTCAGTAGTATTTGGCGGATTGGCTGGCTTGTCAATACCTCGACATGGTGAGCCTGGAAATAACGCCTTAGCCGGCGCGCTGCATAGATTAAAGCTAGGACTAACTTTTCTAATTGCGGGTAACGTAGCTCTGGGCCTTGGAGCGCACGGCTAACGAAGTAGACTGGTCTCTGTTGATGTTCCCTTTCCACAGTCAGAACTGCACTTATTGCATCTGGTGACGCCGCCAGATACATGGATAACTTCTCCCCTGGGACTGGGCATGCTAATGTAGGCAACGATTTTATTGCTTCCTTTAAATGTGTCAGAGCGGTTTCTGCCTCATCTGTCCATTGGAAATTGTTTTTGTCGACGCAGCCTTTCAGCGTGTTGAACAGCGGAAGTGCTTTTTCTGCTGACTTTGCTACGAAGCGTCCCAAGGCTGTGAGTTTTCCGTTGAGTCCCTGTATTTCTCGCAGGCATGCTGGTGATTTTATCTTGACGAAGTCGTTGATTTTTTCTGGGTTTGGTTGGATGCCCTCTCGCGTGACATAATAGCCCAGAAACTTTCCTTCTTCTACGCCGAAGGTACACTTGGCCGGGTTGAGTTTCATTTGTGTATTGGAGAGTGTTTTAAGGGTTTCTTCAATGTCTTGTAACAAGGATTGCTCTGCACGGCTCTTTATGACATGTCTTCGACATATACTTCCACGTTTCTTCCGATTTGATCTTTGAACACCTTGTCGACGAGCCTTTGGTATGTTGCCCCAGCATTCTTTAGACCGAACGACATCTTCTGGTAGCAAAAAGTGTCGTGATCCGTGTAAAAGGCTGTTTTATCTTCATCTTCTTTCCGCATGAGAATCTGGTGGTAACCTTTATAGGCATACAGGAAACACTTCCACTTAAAACCTTCTAGCGATTCTACTTTCTGGACTATCTTGGGGAGCGTATAACAATCTTTCGGGCATGCTTTGTTTAGATCGGTGTAGTCGATGCACATTCTCCAGCTGCCATCGTTTTTCTTTACCATGACTGGATTGGCGATCCACGTTGGAAAGAAAGCTTCTCGAACAATGCCGGCTTGTACTAACTTGGCGACTTCTGCGTTGATGGCGTTGTTGCGTTCCCCTGCTTGGCCCCGACGTTTTTGCTTGACCACGTTGCTTCCTAATACGACGTTGAGGTTGTGTTTAATGATTGTTCTTTCTACTCCCACCATATTCGCTGGCTCCCAGGCGAATACGTGCTTATATTTTCTGAGCAGGGATATTACATGTTTTCGTAACTCGATCGGCAATGTGCTACCAACTTGTAATTTTTGGTTTGGGTAATCGTGGTGGATTATTTCTCTGCTTTCTTTGGGCTCGTCTCTTGGGCGCTTTCGTTTGCCATCGATGTCTGCGGGTAGCATTATCTGGTAGCACTTGAGTGTCTTTTGTGGTGTTGCCAGGACCGTGGCTATGCCGCTATTCGTCGGGAACTTGATTATGCCATGTAGTGTGGATGCAACGATGCCGAAGTATAGCGCTGCTGGTCTTCCCAGGATGATGTTGTGTTCTGATGGTGCTCGTACTACTGTGAATTCAAGCGTAACGGTTTTCTTTCGCTGACCGTCATCTATCGTGATGGGCAGGTAGATCATCCCAGTTGGTATGATGCTGTGCCTGTTAAGCCGGTTAGATTTCCCGCCGGGGGGCGCAAATATGCTCTCCATTCCCGTGGCAGCTGACGGAAACAATGTTCGAACATGATGTCTGCTGCGCTGCCACTATCGATGTGCACGCAGTGGATGATGATGTCTCGGACGCTGGCTTGGATAATAAGTGGGTCATCTCCGTTCCATCCTTCTGGCTTTCTGTCCCTACTGGAAAATGATATTTGCTGTTCGTCGACGTCTGGTATTTGCTCTCGCGTTCTGTAATGGTGTTTATGTATTACTAGGATCTCTTGCCCTTTCTTTGGTGCGTCCTTGTTTCTCGCTGGTGCGTCGTTCTTCTGACGAATTGATTTGGATATGTCATTTAGGTTTCCTCGTTGTATTCTTTGGTCAAGCTCTTTCTTTAACACGGCGCATTCTGCTGTGTCATGGCCGTAGCATTTGTGGAATTCGCAGTACTTAGGTTGATCTCTTGGACGTTCTGGTGTTCTTCTCACCGGCTTTTTTTTTTCCGCCACAGCTAGAATGTCCGTCCGCCTATACCTCCTGTCGTCTCTATAATGGGTGTTGTAGGGTTTTGGGGGTTTACCTCTTCTAAAAGGTTGTCGTCTATCGCCAAGGTACTGTGAGTGGTTTTCTCTGGCTTTTGATGAGGAAGTGGCCGCGGCTTTTAGGTACGCTTCTTTGGCGGCCGTACCCTCTTCCTGGCGTAGGAAACGTTCTACTCGCTCCTTCATCTCCTGGCGAGTGGCTGGTGGTTTTCCCAGGAATTTCGATGATAACGGGCCTGGCAATAAGCCGTGTGTGAAAGCTCCAGTTACCAGGTTGTCGTTTTGTCCTAGTACATTTAGCGTTGCTGCATTGAATCGTTTAAAGTATGCTCTAATCGGTTCTCCTTCCAGTTTCTTGCAACCAATGATCTCTCGGATGTCTCCTCTATATTTACGCAGTTGCATGAAGTTTGAGAGAAACTGTTCCTTGAGCTCGGTAAAGTTTCTAATGCTGCCTGGTGCGAGGCTTTTGAACCATGCGCCAGCGTTCCCATCGAGCGTCGTCGGGAAACGTGTACACCAGAAACGTTCGTCTAACTTCAGTGATTGCATGTGCCATTCGTATGTGTCGATATGGCTATCCGGGCAGGTAGTTCCATTATAAGTTTTTAGGTGTGGTAGTTTGGCTGTGTTTGGCATGTCGTAGTCGTGTATTTCTTTAATGAACGGGGATTTATGTGCTAAAGAGGGAGGCGAGTTTGTGTTGTTTATTGTTTGGACGGGAGGTGTGATCGGTTGATACATCAGCAGATGGGTGTAGAACAGAGGGAGTGCACTGGTCGGTATGCCTCCTAAGGATGAAACGGGTGTGTTTATTGGCGTTGGCGTAAAGCTTGTGAACAATGGTACTACCGTTGGTTGGGGTGACTGGAAGAAAGAGGTGGGTGAAGGGGTGAACATTGGTGGTCCCGTTGAGGGTTGGAATGGTGTGAATGGGTAGTTAAATGGTATATATGGCGGCGGTGTACTTAAGGGTGTGGGTGTTATAGTCTGTTGAAATGGCGATGAAGAAACTGGTGTTTGGGGGATCAAGGGAGGTACATGGGAGTTAGTTCTTGGTGGCGACGGTGTTATTGGTAATGTTTCTATCAGTATTGGGCCCAAAGGTGGCATTGATCGTATGGGGCTTCTGGGGTTGTTACCATCGCTTGTTTGTCCTTCAGTCGTCATTGCCGGAGATTAAAATGGTGGTTTCTCGTTGCGTGTCACAACACGGATGGCGCCAATGATGCGATATCAGTCCTCGATTTGTCTGGTTCTCACTTCACGGGTGATTCTGGTCGCCCTGGGCTAGACCTGCGACCACGTGTAGGTTGGGGAGTGTAACGCCAAGTACGGTTCACGCTGGTCGCTCCAGCGAGTGTGTCGTTAGTGAGCTGGAATGTAGTTCTCCCGGAGAGGCTTCTCCAGCGAGGCGCCTCTATTGGCTGGAATAGAGATTTCCTGGCGAGGAACTTCCAGCGGTTGGTGAGTTTAGCATCCCCAAGGAGCGCGCCGGAGGGTGTGCTTAGCGGTTCCCAGATGGCACGCTATCAACTGTGTTCAAAGCTTCAACCCAAAAATTCTTAGTCATCACGTCATTGGACAACACACATCTTACCCTTTCTAGGAGTTTCCTATTCATCCTTTCGGCCACCCTATTTTGCTATGGTGAGTCTCACTATTTGGTGTCTTGAAATCCCTTCATCTTTGAAAATCGATCAAAATCACTATTTGAAGGTTTTCACCATTTTCATCGTTTAAGATCAAGTCTCGCCAAATGGACCAATTGCAATGGTTTTACTTAATTGTTTGGACATAAACATTAAAATCAAAGTTCTAACACCTTAATAATCTCATTTTGTCCATTGAAAATAGTTTAAGAGAAATAAATAGATGGAACATCATTGATAAACCTCAAACAAACACTTACAACGGATGTATGCTTTAGATGGCTTCCTTTGATTGATATTGAGGAAAGACCATCAAATTCACTTATCCAAGCTTATTTAGACGTCTCTATTGGATTCAAGCTCTTCACTCCTCTTTTTCTTCAAAAACATAAAGATGGAATGAAAGGGTTAAACCCTAGAACTTAAGATACATACAAGTAACCATCCACCTAATGGTGATACTCTGACTCATTGGGCTTGACTTCTTTTCTTCCCCCATTGGGAGGTCCTGTGTTTGAATCCCACTCCTTCCTTTCCCCATAGGGAGTGTCGCAGGTTTTAGTTAGGGGATGGCCACTGGCCTTCTCTCTGTCCCCTTAGGAGTTTGGAACAAACCATGTGTGCTACCAGGTGTGCGTGGACCCAAAGGTTGCATCATCATGGTCTTCCAAATGATGGATTGGGTGGGGTCCTCCGTTATAAAAAAATAGACAAGTATTCCATATGTACTCGAATAGCCCCTCAAGTTTGATTTGTCCTTAACTCGTCCAATTGGAAATTTTCTCAGATATAAGGTCTCTTATCTACTCTTTAAACCATGTGTTTTCAAAATTATGAGTTTAAGGTCCATAGCAAGTACTTTAAAATTCACTTCTATTAAAACCTGAACACATTACTCTTATTTAATTCAAATTTAATCAGTTAGTTGAAGCCAATCATTGACTTAACTAACTTTTATATACGACCGACATAACGCAGTTGTTGATGCGGTAAAAATATAAAATATAACCTTACTAGTCCACTAGCTGGCAGTAAGCAAGGGTCGAACCGTGTATTCCGTGGTTGGCACTTTGTGTCGATAAACCATGCTATAGTGTCACTCTATAGACGGTGGATCAAGAACACATGGGAAACAACCAAAAATAAATAACGAAATAAAACAAACTCAGATCTGATTGCAGATCGAGAAAAACGATAAAACTGAATGAATCATTTATAAAAAACCAAATGCAAACCATATCCAAACATTCAAATATCCAATTCTAACAAAAGAATCTACAGGAATCGAATGATTGTCCTGAGATCTAAACTAAAACATCGAGTAATCGAGGAAAATCCCAACTGTGGAATACCTCGATACCAAGTTGATAAAAATAATAGAAAAACAAATATCTAACCAAATCTATCAAAAGCAACTGAAAATTTGATGAAAATATGCCTTCGGTCCCTCGTGGTACCTCGGGATGCTTTAAGAGTCGGACGGGAGCCCTCTGTATATAGTGTTGGAAATTTGGGTGTCTGAGGCGTGGACAAGACTAATCTGCGATACAGGCCCGCTAGATTCCCGTTGATCTCGCGATTTGAATTTGAAAAAAGAAGACTTTGACTTTATCTGACATTAGCGTCACTAACCCCTTATCCGCTCCTCGATTTGCGTGATTTGAATTTGAATATGAAGATTACGCATTTATGCGAAATTAGCGGCGCTAACTTTAAAAGTTAGCGGCACCAACTGTGTTTGATCCATGTTTTTGCCTCCTTTGCCCCTCAACTTGTTCCAATTTGCACTTTTAACCATGCATTTACACTAAAAACACATCCAAAGCACTTTGGCACAAAAGTAAGTGATATTAGTCAATTAACAACCATAACCTAACTAAAATCTGGCTGAATAACGACTATAATGTATAACATTACTAGGTGTTATCAAAGACCAACACCTTTTTGGGCCGGACCAACACTGAAAAAGGCCTAAAATCTAAAATAAACAATGTTCATTTGGTTACTTCTATATTTAAATCTTACATTGAAAGGTTTCCATCATAGTTAGTGATTCATCACTATATCTTGTAACTAATAACATCTGGTTATGCGAATTGAATGTCCCAAAAGTGTTGCTTTGGAATTTTATCATCACCACCCTCAAAAGGGTCAAACATCTTGCCCCAAATAGCGGTTGTTACAACCATAAACTCATCGCTTCGCCCACCTTTACCACTACCACCTCCACCACTGCCGTCTCCGGAATGTCCCTTTCTATAGCACCAGATCTTCCTCCTCGTCCCAGTCACACCAATGGATTTGGGTTATGATTTAGTATGGACGTTGGTGGTTTTTTGGTTTACACTATTATTTTGGTCAAGGTATTTGAGTTTTGATTTTAGTTTGGGGATTTAGGGTTTTGAATAAGGTTACAAGGAAGATGAGGGATATATCTTGCATGGTTTAAAAGCCGTTCGAGGCGTGACTTAAGGCAAGGCCGTGAAAAAACAGGGTGAGGCAGAGAGAGGTGGCATGAGGTAGCGACGATCAGAGAGCGGTAGGGCGGGGCGGCGAGAGGCGTTTTCTTTGAAAAAATAAAAGGAGTCATTTTAATAGATGTACACCATGAAGCATTTTTTAAGCCTTCTTTGAACCAAGAAGATGAAATGGAACACCAATAAGATCTAGTGGGTCTTGTAAAGTGGGGAGAGAGAAATATTTACTTTTTTAAAATAAGTTAATTTTGAAATATTATGTTATTTTGGAGGACAATTTTTTGCTAGAGACAGATTTCTAAAATAAATTAATTAAAATATAAAAGAAGGGGCATATTGGTCATTTCAAATCCATGGGTGTGACTACCTTAAGAAATATTTCTCTCTCTAACAAAAAAGTAAATATTTCTTAAATAAATTAATTAAAATATAAAAGTTTGTGACATACAGTAATTTCAAAATTATTTTTTTAATTCCGCCTCAAAGCTTGCGCCTTTCTCGGGCTTATACATCGTCAAGGGGAGGGAAAACGCCCTAAGACACAATTCCATGCTTTTAAAACTTGACTTCATGGTCGCAGGTGGTTTCGCCATGTCACTAAATACAATGCCAATGATAAAAAAAAGTTGGCTCTGTGTTTCAGCGAAAACATAAAAAAATGATGCAGTGGTGCACAATTTCTCAAAAAGAACTGACATATTGTTTTGGAACAATATTACACACTAAATAAGGCTACATGACGTAGAAAGACTAATGACCATATAATCCGTTAAACTAGCTTCAAAATTTACATCGGTAAGTAGCATGCATAATACATGATATTTATGTTTTTTCATTCGTGTAACAGAATTAGCTCATCTGACTAACATAGAGAATCTGGATTTACATAATACCGAGCTTGGTAGCACACGAAGTATGCAAGGTAAACAAATAATTATCTTCTCCTTGGTAACTTGTGAATAGTTCAAAATATAAAGCTCTTGAACACTATAAATTCTAAATTCTTCCATAAACATAAACTTTACAAGACCATGGCTTCTCTAAAAATTATCTTCCTTTTTATAGGTTGTAAGAGCTTATCGAGATTGAAAAGGCTGAAGAGTATAGATCTTTCGGACAATAGTTTCAACAAGAGCATCATATCATGCCTAAGTGCCCTCCCATCCCTCAAGACTCTTCATCTTTCCAATTCTTTTCCATGGGGAAGTTCATTTCCCATTCAAGGCATGTTTAACTCAAAACAAATCATCATTACACAAACTATAATATTAAGTTTCATACTCATAATTACTTATAAATATCCATATTTTGTTAAGTGTTTTATTGATGAATTATCTGGCATAATTTAGAATTTCATGATTTGCATGGTTTGGAAGTCCTCTCTTTGAGATATAATGGTTTCAATGGAACACTACCAATGGAAGGTAGTTTTTTTTTCTTCTTCCTTGATTAATTTATGACATTATTATTAGCTTTTTCTTAGTAACCAACATATGTAACCCTCTGTTGTTGTCATCCAGCTTTTGCATCTTTCCACCGTATGGAATTCTTAGATTTGAGTCGCAATAGTTTTTTTGGGGGCGTCCCTTCAGCAATACAGGCATTATTTTCCCTAAGAGCTCTTTCATTGGCTAACAATCAGCTAAATGGCTCATTGCCTATTCATGGTAAGTTATCTAATGAATGCAAATTTAAGTGTCCGTGATTGCTTTGACCACACATATATAAATGCAATGTTCTTATATTATAGCTTACGTGTTGTAATATTACCTTTCTGTTTGACCAAGCGACTTAAAGTAAATATATATTTTCTCTTATTGCAGGGTTATGTGGGTTGAAGAACCTCTATGAATTGGATCTTAGTGGCAATATGCTCCATGGAACTCTACCTCAGTGTTTGAACAATCTATCATCTCTTAAGTTGTTAGATATCTCTTCAAATCAATTCACAAGGATACTCGTGTCATCCCTTATTGCTAAACTCACATCTCTCGAGTACATTGATTTAAGTCATAACAAATTTGAAGGTTCATTCTCATTCAGCTCGTTCTCTAATCATTCAAAGCTTGAGGTAATTCGATTTTCAAATGACGGTAATAAATTTGAAGTGGAAACAGAAGAGCCTATAGATTGGATTCCATCGTTCCAGCTGGAAATTCTTGAGCTATCTAATTGTAATATGAAAATGCCTAAAGGAGGTGTTATTCCTAGGTTTTTGCTTCACCAGCACAAGTTACGGAAAGTAGACATGTCTCATAACTCCTTGGAGGGACACTTCCCAAATTGGTTGATTGAAAATAATACAAAGCTGGAATTTCTTAATCTAAGGAACAACTTGTTTGACAGTATGCCGTTGCATAGCAATGCTAATTTGAAGTGGTTGGATATGTCTGGAAATCACATAACAACTATTCCTGACCATATAGCAAAGTTTTTTCCAAAAATAAGTTATTTGGATTTGTCCATGAATGCTTTAAGCGGCGTTATCCCATCTTCAATTGTTGAATTGAGTAAATTATGGTACCTGGATTTATCTGACAATGAGTTATCAGGAGAAGTACCTAACGGGATTTTTACAAACATCTCTGGGTTGAGTTTCTTAAAACTATCAAAGAACAAATTGCATGGGCAGATACTCTCAGGAAACTTGAGCTGGGGTGACCTCGAAGGGGTTTACTTAGATAGCAACCAGTTCACCGGGAGAATCGGAATCAAGAGCAATGAGGAAAAGCTTGCATACCTGACTGTTCTTGATATCAGCAATAACTTTTTTACAGGTGTGATCCCTGATTGGATAAGCAACATGAGTAGCTTGTCTGAACTTGTGGTAAAAAATAATAGTTTTGAAGGCCGGTTTCCTTGTGGAATAACTTCATTCTCTTTTCTCGATATCTCACAAAATTCTTTCTCTGGGCCAATCCCATCCTGCTCAAATTTTCAATCTGTGAGGCATCTTCATTTGGGTTCCAACAGATTCACCGGATCGATACCCAATTTCTTTCGTAATTTGACAAATATTTTGACTTTCGACATCGGCAACAATGACTTGTCAGGCACGATTCCTAAATTTTTTGGCGAACTATCTACTTTAAGGATTCTTCTTTTGAGAAAAAATTACTTTAGTGGTTCTATTCCCAACCAGTTGTGCCAATTACGTAATGTGAGTTTGTTAGATTTATCGAACAACTCTCTTTCGGGTTCAATACCTAGTTGCCTGCAAAATATTACTGGCCCAAGTTACCTTGCTTTCTTCAAGAAGAGCATATCATCATATTCTTTTGATTCCTCTTACCGTTACGAGAGTATTCTATGGGGGTTGCGTTCTGTCTACCTTGATGGTGAAACATTACGAACACAAGACGAAGTTGAGTTTACAACAAAAAAGCTCTCTCTCCGGTATGAGGGTGACATCCTTGATTACATGGCAGGATTAGATTTATCGTGTAACAAACTAACCGGTGCAATTCCACAAGAACTAGGGTTGTTAACCCAGATTCGTGCTTTGAACCTGTCTCACAATCAGCTGAATGGAACCATTCCAGTGAAATTCTCAAATCTTGCTAATATAGAGAGCTTGGACCTTTCTTCAAATGGTTTGACCGGCAATGTTCCATCAGAACTGATTAAGCTTACGTCTCTATCTACTTTCAATGTTTCTCATAACAATCTATCAGGAAGACTTCCAGAAATGAAAGCACAGTTTGGTACCTTCACAGAGGCAAGTTATGAAGGGAATCCACTTCTTTGTGGACCACCACTTGAGAAGAAATGCAGGACTAATTCACAGGTGACCAATCCATCAACTGAAGAGGACAATGATAAATGGTATGATATCGATATGACATGCTTTTATGTAAGTTCTAGTTCTACATGTGTTGTGTTCTTATTGGGATTTGTTGCATTTCTTTACATCAATCCTTACTGGCGTAGAAGGTGGCTAGATTGGGTTGAAGATTGTATGTTAAAGTGTTATTACATTTTAATTCTGTAAGAAAGTTCTCAATGACCTTCCATAGACACGAGCACCTCAAGAATTTGTGATAGAATAAATGTGTTTTCACTTGTAAGTAGATTTGTCTGTTTTGATACATGCACGATGATGTTTCTGCTTCACTTTGTTATGATTTTCTGTTATAATTCCGTTTCATTCTCAGTTATGTGTATATTTTGCACATATATCTACTTCATTTTCCGCATCGCTTAATCTACCAATTTCCCGTAAGTTAGGTGGTATTTGTTTTTGAATAGGTTGTGGTCTTTTTCCATGACTGTAAAAGATGTAGACTAGAACTCTACAGTCATCATAAATTGATTAAAATTTATTTTTTAAATCTAGATAAAATTAAATCATTTACCACCATTATTATCATCTGCGAAAACAATAAACTAACAAATAAACAAGGTGATAAAGAAAGGGAGTCTTAGAAAAGAAATTCATAATTAATTTAGGGGGAACACATCAGCCAAGTTAAACGTTCTTTCAACTTTTCATTCTCTCCCCATTTAAATATATGTCTTCTTTTGTGCAAACTCCAACCGCTAAACCAGCTGCATATACTGCACCAAGTGCTGTCGCCTCTATGTCTTCTAGTCTCACCACTGGGTTACCCAATAAGTCCACATGCAACTTCATTTCAGTACATAATTAATAACAAGATTAGGCAACCTGACAAATGAACAGAAACATACCCAAATCTGCAAAAGGGTATGTGTGGAAGATGTTTTGGAAATAGCTAGGGCCCATTATTGATGTTTATATTCTAAGAAGAAGGCAAAGATGTTCTGAAATTAATTTTGATTCGATTTGATTTTCGGATTTTATTAATTCTAACATAAGAGAAAAAAAAAAAGTAATTGGGAAAAAGAGGCCCGGTGGAATTATGTTCCTTGGGTTTGTAAATGTTTGTTTTGGAAAGAAGTAAAAAGGAAAATAATATCTCCCAACTTTCCTCTTTAGATTTGGGTAAATTGGAGAGGAAGTTGTTGATTAGTATTCTAATTGATTACCTATTCACCCTTCAACACTATCTAAATCATCACGTACGTATCTTAATTTATCGGCAAAATTCTTGAGCGTTATATAAATCATCAGGCTCGTATCTTCAACGCATATCTTCGTCGGCAATATGCTGCGTGTTTTTGATGATCGACGCAGCTATCTGCTTCTTGCTTCATGTAACTCTCCTTATCTTAAAACCCGAATGCACACATGAGTAGAGTAGATTGTTCTGTTCCCTTTTTTTTTTTTCTGTAAAACTCGAATGCACACATGTCAATGTCTACATCTTTTTCTTTAGGCTATAATTAACGACTATAATATCATATCCCAATATTCATCATCATACATCTACTTGGTTATGTCTAGGCATACTGGTCCTTAAAAGATGACGCTTAATAACGTCTTTTAATCGACTGGATATTCCTTAGGGTTACCATGGCCCAATCCATATGGACAGAATCATCCCCTGCTACATTTATCAACACCTTAATCTCTTTTCAACAGCTTGTCTACTTTGTTGATTTTTCAGTTTTTTATCAGTCAAAATACAATGACCCCATAAAAGTTAAGAGTACTTACTCTTAACTTTTGATTATAACCATTATATTCATTGACAGCTTATTAAGAAATAAGAATCATATTCAATAATGATAAAAGCAAGTACTTGAGCATTTACAAAAAACTAGAATGAGTGAGGATCTATAGAGACCGTGGAAGTAGTACCATGGATTTTTAAGCTCCATTTGTATAAGCAGAATGTCAATAAAAGTTGCCACATAAGCCAGCCACAATGAAACCTAACAAAACATAGGTTATATACACAAGTTCACTATTTATGTAGCTTAATTTATATATAAAAGTATAATTATATATTGTTGGAAATAGTAACATGCTTCAGTTGTTTTAAAGATATAAACACTTGTAAATGGTATAATTGTAAAGTTGTAAATTTCTTTTCTCTTCTTTTCATCTCAGGAACACATAATTTTTTTTTTCCTTTCCTTTCTTTTCAACTCGAAAACACTAACTTAAAATATATCTTTCCATTCCCCGCCCTTTCTTTTCTCTCCTTATTTTCCTTCACCACCACCACCGCTACCACCATATTCCACCGTATCAGTATCTACTCCGGCCAACGTCCTCATGTCAAACGCATCTTTCCTGCTAGAGCCCAAGTTCAATTTCAACCCTTTGCTCCAACAGACGTTCCGTTTGCCCCCAGTTCGCTCTTCCTCGATCAAATTGTCGTATGGCGGTAATAATGCTCTCAAAGTGAACTACTCTTCTTACAAGGTGATAAGATATTCACCCAAATTGAGAGTTGGATGCTTCTTTATGAGCCCTAAGCCCAAAGAGGAAAATTGTATTGGTGGATATGGAGCCCAGGAGGATAATGATCATCACCATGGTTGCGTTGCGTTAGCTACTTCCAGTGGAGTTGGGCCGGCAGTTGGAGTTCAGCCATTGATTGGAAATGACTTTGGTTTTGGCACCTCCATGATGATGTTGGGTTCCGTTCTTACGGTGGTGGCTTTCTGCTTAGTGCTTTTTGCTACCGAGATAACAAGTGTTCTCAAGCTTCAGGTATTGTGCTCTTTCAACAATAACTGATCTATGTCATAACTTCGATTTCGATTTCAAATTTGATCCATCTTTATTGATGATTCTGTAATGAGTAACTATTATCCATTGCATTTTTTAAGGTTGGATTGGCGGGTACGGGTAGATCACTGCAAAAGGATTTCAATCGGATTGCTAAGAAAGCTAATAGATACAGCCCTGAGGGCTTGAGCTATATATTACAAGGTAATGAATGATTGATGTTTACATGATATATATACAATTTGGATATATGAAGTATCAGTCATTATCTATAATTAGAGTCGGGGCAAAAATGGATCCGGCCTAAAATTATCAGGTTGGGTTGTAATTTTCAACGCATTAATAAATGGGTCAACCCACCTAACCCATCTAATCAAATGGGTTGGGTTGAGTTGAAATTCACAGATTGTTTTCAACCCGTTAAACCATTTAAATATTATAGATATTTTATATTTATATTTAGGTAAACATTATTATTTAATTTTAAAATTATATTATTAGTTATATCTAAATAAGACAACCTCGAATTCTAATTTCTAAACTTGGTGGGGTTCATACTCTCCTCAATCACGAGCAATCTGTCTTTATGTGATTGTATTTTTTTTCCAAGATGAAAGTCGTGTCAAAAGTTAAAGTGGGGTCGGGAAAAGTGGAAGTCGAATTACTTAGAAATTAAACATTTGCAATGTTCTTATGAACAATTTATTTGTATTTTGTAATCGTATCTTTTTGAAACTTTTCAAAAATTAATGGAGTTTATAACTTATTTAAGTAGGTGTAATCATTTTTTATTTTACTTACATTTTATATTTTAAATAGGTCAATATGGGTTTGATACATTTATTTAACACGTTGACCCGACGTCAACGCATTTATCTAGTGGGTTGAGTTGACTTGGAAATCTCAATCCATTTAATTAATCATCGTTCAATTGAGATTTCTAATATGTTTAACAAATGATTAGCCTAAACCCAACCCAAGTTGACCCATTGTCAGCTCTATCTATCATCTAACCAGGCAAAACTTCTATTAATCTTGAGTCTCTACTAGTTATATACTTTTTTTTATTAATGTTTAAGATGATTTGGTTTTGGTTGCAGAGACGACTCTAGTTCTACTTCGACATCCTGATTATTGCATCTCTGGTTATTCCTCTGTATGCACTTCACTGTCTCATTTCCCTATCTTTTTTTTTTTTAAGTTGTTCTTTGTAGATTAAGTAAAAAGAAACACTCATATATAGTTCACCAGATTAAGGGTTTTTTTCCCCCCATAAAGTATTGTATGGGTAAAGTGGTTGAATGGAAAATGACGTTTGTCCGGATATAAGTGCTCAAGTGTTGTATACATAAAGTTTGTTTCTTTTTCATGCCGAATAAGCCAATGTTAACTATAAACCAACGTTAAATGACCATTTTATTCCTATATTCCAAAAAACAAAATTCATCAATTTTAATGTATGAGGGGTTGAGGAAAAAAAAATGATAAATAGGTAAACGGTTAGTGTCTTAATCATATATTAAGCCATGTTTTTTCGCTTATCGCATTAAGTCATTGTCTAGATTAAGTCAAAATGAAACAGTCATGTATATCTGTTGAGATTAAGCGCTTAACTCATTAAGCCTATTTCTGTCAAAAAGATATCATTGAAAGTGCATGTAGCAAAACTATATTTGCCAACCAATTATGTAACACTGAAAGTGCATTGTTAATATTAATTACTTTTTTAGAACATTGAATGGTTGGATTTTGGTATTTTAATTTGCTAGGTGCATATGAAGAGGAGCATAGAGGAAGTTGAGAAACGATTTAATCAACTTTGTATTGAAGAAAGGGGTAAATTTGATGTGGAAACACTTGTCAAAGTCAACAACATCGGAAAGCAACGTGCAACAACTCAAATATACAAAGACTTCTGTAATGAGTATATCGTGGTCAGTGCTTTTGGCTTCTTTTTCTACTTTCTCTATTAAGTAATTCTTCTACCTTGAGTAAAAAAAAAAAACACTATATATAGCTTACCAGATTAAGTCATGTTCCCATTAATCATATAGATTACGATCATTGTGGCTGCTGAAGGCGGTCATAAACTGCCGCCCATAAACAGTAGTGCAGAATTAAAGGAAGCATTAATAAAACTGGCAACTATCCCTTCAAGCAGAGTTAAGGTGAGACCTATGCACTCCTAATTTTTAGCCAAGAAATCATAATTTTTTTCCTGTTGGATGTGCTAACTATTTGTTAAATCCACAGGCCCTGGTGGTGTTTTTGACCCCACACTGTGAAAATGATATTCTCACGGAACAAAAATTTCTTGAAGATTATTCGATGTTGCACCCTCTATAGGTAACTTTGATATGATGCTTTCAACCGTACATGTTATGTAGGCAATGGTATCTGTATGCCCGAAGTGTGATTCAAAATGTTTTCTTTTGAACAGCTGGTGACCCTAATGTTGAGGGTTGTGGGATTCGAACTTGGGACCTCTCCATTTTGGAATGCTAAAATAACTCTTTTGACGATATTTGTAGTGGTATGGTACGTATTATATAGTAACAAGAAAAAGATATAAGCTTTCGTGGCTACAGGTTTTTAGAAAACATTCTTTTTAGGGACTTGAATTAAAAATTTTTGAAGATGTTTTTGCCATAAGAAGGCTAGATATTATGGGTGTTTTGGATCTGTTTTTTTAAATCGTAGCCAGATAGACATTTTATTGAAGTTAAGGGCAGTTGGATAATTTTATATTTATTCCCAAAGTTAGTTGTAATTTTGAAGATGGAAATGATTGATTGATTATCCCTTTCCATAATGAACTTGTATATTACTTTTGGATGTTTATAAAATCCGAATGATTATTTTTTTAGTTCTGGTTACATTGATCTGTTAACATATTTTTTTCTTAAATTCAGTTGAATTTTTTAAACATTTAATATATTACGTGAGGGAAGCAGAAGATTTCCATTCCATTTATATGACATAATGGAAGCTAAATATGTTCATATAAACAACTGTCGCATACCCAGTCAACTTTTTTGGAGCCACCACTACCCATTCAGATGAAACACCTCATCTCCACCTCAAGGCGATGATCAACACCAAATCAGACGGCAGTGACACAATAAAAATGATGATACGAGAAACATGTGAAAAACATAGAGTACAATGGAATAAGTTCTCCATATTTAAATTTAATCTTATACACCATACCGACAATGTACTCGATTGGAATTTTAGTCAATTATGCATTCAATCTGATGAAGCCTCACTATTAGCTTGAACGGCTTGTTACATTCCGTTAATAATCACCATAGCTATTATTTGATCTTGATACATCATAGGTATTATTATATCTTGATATATCGAAGTATGAAGCCTAAAATTTGTGGCGATTAGCGAAGAAGAAGCTGATTTGGCTGTGGGACTGATGGGTTAGTCACATGAAGGGACGACACATTTTAATGATCATCTATATCTATCTATTTATCTATACTTATAATAGAGGTCATACATAATCATGTGGTTAGAGATAAGTTGACATCTCAAACCATATTGATTTGAAACCTACAAACTTTTCATATCCCTTAAATTAATTACAATTACTAATTTTGTTTCATTCACTACAAATTCCTTCAAAAACTCATTTTATAGTTTATAAAACATATGTTATTCAAGTTTCAGGAGTTCTCATAATCCAATGTCATTTGATCTTAAAGTCGCTGAAGATTCCTTACGAGTTCCATGTCAATACAAACGCAAGTATTCAGTTAACCAAATGTTATAGTATGTTTTTAATCATTTTGGTTCAAATCCAAAGTTCACATCGTACTCCCAATATTCTTCTTATTTTAGGATCAATTTAATCGATTTTTACTCTCAATGTTCTCTTGGTAACAATACGCATTTTATTCTCGTTTTTAAAATTTTTATTTTTGAGATTGAAATAATGATGAATTGTATATCTTATTAGTTTGACTATCAATATTATGGAAAATATGTAATATCTCTATTTCATCTCTCTTGATTCTTAATGTGATTGAGTTGGATTTTTAAGTTTTTGAAATATTGCAACGTGTTGGTTTATTTGAACTAAGAATGACATTAATACCTATTTTATTCTCGCTTTTTTAGATTTTTATTTTCGAGATTGAAATAATGATGGATTGTATTTCTTATTAGTTTGACAATCAATATGATGAAAAATGTATTTTCTCTATTTAATCTCTCTTGATTCTTAATATGATTGAGTTGAATTTTTACGTTTTTGAAATATTGAAACGTGTTGGTCTATTTGAATGAAGAATGATGTTATTATCAATAAATTATCTATTGACTTGATTTGCTAACATGCTGGTCAAATAATTATTAGCTTTGTTTGATCGTTCTTCAGTTATGAATTTATTTGTTTTCATTGTGATCACTGTTGCATTTTTAATATTAATCTTATATTTATTTTTTATGATGTTTGATTGATGTTTTTAGATTAAATGATGTAGCATGGATAAGATTGTTGAGAAAAAAAATACTAATTTAAAACATAGTAATAATATAATAGAAAAAACGACTAATCTAAAACTTAATAAAAATATAATAGAAAAATAATAGAACTTTAAAAAACATTATATAAATATGATTATAGTTATTTTATACACCGAATTCGTTATAAAATATTATCTAAAATAAATGACCGATATCATCTATCATCGTTATCATTATCATTACCATCACTATCATTATATCATTGTCTTATCATTATCATTGTCATTACCATTATCATTATCATTATAAATTATATAATAGATGTGTTTAAAGGTATATGGTTGAAGATATGAATCATACTTGCACCATATTCATTTGAAACTTCCAAAACTCTTCAACTTTCAACTAATTAATTGCAATCATTCAAGAGTTTTTGGCTTGGATAATAATAATATCAAGTAGTCTATTTAAGATGTTATAATTCATGGGAATCAAATGATGGTAGTTGAATAGGTTTTAAGTTTTTTAAATTAATCAAGGAAGCACTTAATGAAATGTTTTTAGTTGAAATATATTATATTGATTAAACTTTTTGACTTTTAAGTAGTATATAAAAATAAAAGCATATGGTTTGATAAAAAAATTATCTCTTATATATTAATTTCGAAACTTTTATTTAATTAAATTAATTATAATTTATTAAATCGTTATCTTTCTTTATTTTTATATTTCTTTATAATCTTTATAATTATTATAATAAATGCCTTACAATTCAACGTGGTTCAAGATATGTCATCTATCTTGAACCATGTTCTTTTGAAACTACCAAACTGTAATACCGTAATTTTTAATTTATGGTAGAGTTATATTAATTTTTGATATAAACGAGATTAGATGAGTTAAAACACGAGTTAAGATGTTTAGAAACCCATCTATGAGAAGTAGGATGTTATAAAGGGTAAAAGAAACAACTTGTGTTCTTGAAAGGTCAAACCGGGTTAAATTGGAAGACTTAAAACAACATTTGAGATCATTTTGGAAGAACCCGGGGCGGGTTTTAAAACCCGGGTCGTGTTGCAAAAGAAACCCGGGTCGGGTTCTGGAAACTGGGTCGGGTTCCGGTTGGAAGAAAAAGGGGCTGTAAAGTGAGCACGGGTCGGGTTTCGTGCCGACCCCACCTTCTTTTAAACGCGATTTCAGTCATTTGCTTGGATTATTTCTCGAGCAAAACCTCTTCTAAACCCTAGAAAACATCCCCTTTTCACATTAGGACCAAATCGGAAGGCTAGAACGCGAAGGATTGAAGTAATTTTCGATATTCCGCTTATTGAAGGTAAGGTCTCTGGTTCTAGCTCTTTTGAACGGTTGATTTGGTCATTTTGAGTTGAGTTCGAGTTGTAGTGAAGTACCATCTGTAGATGGTTGGAAATTGAACATATACACTTATTTAGATGTGTTGAATGTTCCCAATTCCGAGTTTCAATAGTTATGACGAAGCTTTGAGCTTGAAGGGTTGAAAAACAACATATTCACCTTTGTTTGGTGTAAATATGTTCATGTAGGTGTTAGGAGAACTTGAAGGATCGTTGGAGCTTTTGTGATTCTAGCTTTAATCGTATAAATCTTCAAACAGGTGAGTGATTTCTTCGGTTTGGGGTTTTTGAAACCCTAACTTTGATTTCGTGATTTCGTTATATATTGTTATATATGTTGATAGTAGATTGTTAGTGGATGCCTTTAGAGTTATTGGTGAGAGTATTGTCGAGTTTCTACGGTTGAATGAGTAGAACCGCGGAATTGGGGATTTCGGTAAATATTGAGTTGATATTTACCGTTTATACTGCTTTTTCCTCTTTTGATTGATACATCTTTGAGATAGATGATATTGAGATGATTTTGGATGTTGAAGAATTTATTTAGACTATGGTGATATAACCAAGTCTAGCGAACAGAAGCCCGGTACGCGCAAATTGGGAGTTCCACGTACCAAGCCGATATTAGGTGAGTAGTTATAATTCATTATATATAGTTTGACTATATCTAAATTGAATTATGGTACATGTTAATTGGTTGAGATACTATGTTGTATGAGTTAAACAAGATTTAGAATTCACTGTTATATACGAGTACTTGGTTTGAATGAATATACCAAATGACTGAGATAATCATAGAGATTGAGTTAATACATATGTTGTACACATATGTGTGTTGTATTGATATTGTGGTAACTTAGAGTTAAAGTGGTTATGTTTATTGTGGATAACAAGAGACGAGTTATAGTCTATACTTGAGCATAAGATCAGAGTATATGCTAGAGTGAGTGACTTAAAGAGTCTTTGAGTTTGATTGCTACAACCATGATAACTGTTAAAATTGAGCATGATTAACAGTGAAATGAGTTTATACGAGTATGTAGGATTGAGTTTATAAGTAGTATCAGTTGAGATACTTATTTATTGAGTTGATATTACTACTAATTAGCTGGTGTTTGTAAAGCTAATATGTTTGCAGGTTTCAGAGTTTAGAGAGAGTGAATATTGCTAATGAGACTAGCAAAAAGAAGAATGAGAAGAGAGTTTACTAAAAGAGATTGTGGAGTATGATTGAGATTTCTCACTAAGCTTTATAAGCTTACACTTGAGTTGTTTGTTGTTTTGCAGGTATCTGTAGCAGTGATAGGGGAAGGCATGTGATAAAGAGAGATAGACAACTCAGAGCATGTCCTTTAGTTATGTTAGGTTTATTTGTAATGCCTGGTCAAATTTTAAGGACCTTTTGTGTAATTAATGTTTGATAACATCTTGTTTTTCCTGGGTTGAGTGCAAGTATACCCATTTTTAATGTATAATTGTTTGCAAAAATTTTGGGTGTACTTTGTATGAGAAACCGGGTGTTACAAGTTGGTATCAGAGCATGGTTTAAGTGAACTAGGTCTTGAGTGTAAAGTCCTAGACTTAAACTGAGGAGAGGGAGAGAGCCCCTATCACATGCTCGGAAAAGATACTGCTGCAGATTTTAGTTTATGAGTTAAGTATAACTTTTATGTTATATTTGTTATTGTTGTTTTCTGTGTGTAAATACAGATATGGAGTCAGATGAAGGATGAGTTGAGAAATTGGTCAGAGCCGGTTGGACCAACAGTGGATGATGAGGCGAGATTTTGGCTGATATGAGATATCAACCAACGAGAAGAAAAGAAATTCAGCTAATTATGAGATGTTAACTGAAAATGAGATGAGATTCTGTTGATGGCAAATTTCCAAATAATGATAAGATGTTAACATGAGATCCCGGTCGAGGAAAAATTTTAACTGATGATGAGAAAGAATTTGAGCATAAGTTGAGTATGAGCTAAGAGTTGAGATATGTGAGTGTAGCCGAGTACACTTAAGAGTTGAGAACCGAGGTATGCAAGGTTCAACTAATGAGGAGACGAGATTTTGTTGCTATGAGGTATGTAAGTAATTTTACTTAACATGTTAGCTGTAACGTGTCGCGCGTATTTAATTGTTGATAATACACGTAATAGAATATGTATGAAATATGTAGACACGTAAAAGATTAATTGAGATTACATGTGTTAGAGAATTGTGGTTATAAAGTGTAGTAATCGGCATCGAGATGAGAATCTCGTGTCCATTTGAGGTAATGTTTACATATCATATAACGAGTGCTTTGTGATTGTATATAACTGAGATTATAAGTGGTTGTTTGACGAGTACTTAACAACCATAGAGAAGTGTGTATAAAGAGTATATACATGGTAAAAATATATATAAATTTTGATATTGTATATATAGTGTTTGTTGTTTCACAGATGTGACGAGACTTCTATGTACGAGTACTTTGTGGTTGAGACCACATGTTTTGTGGGGCCACATGATTAGTACTTATGATTGATCAAAATAAATGGCTGAGATAGCCAAAAGAGTATGAGTTGAGAAAGACGGTGAGTGTGTAGTTGATTGCACATAATAACTGATTATGAGTTGACATACTGAGAGTTGAACTGTGTGGTTTGGAGTTGTCACATAATGAGATATTTGTGACAGAGTTGTCAGAGGACACTTAAGTAATCACATAAAGAGTACCTTGTGGTTATAATTGAGAGAACCTAGAGTGGTTCATCTAGGCCTTATTGGCTTAGAGATTGAGTTAGTTACTTAGTGAATGTGGTTGAGACCACATATTTTGTGGGACCATATATCGAGTAAAGTGGTTGAGACCACATACTTTGCCGGGTCACATATTGAGTAAATGTGATCGAGACCACATACTTGGTAGGGTCACATATTGAGTAAATGTAATCGAGACCACATATTCGGTGGGGTCACATATTGAGTAAAGGTGGTTGAGACTACATATATTGTGGGACCACATAGCGAATAAACATGGTGGAGACCATATATTCTGTGGGGCCACGTATTGAGTAATTGAGGCTGAGACCACATATTTCTGTGGAACCACATAACGAGTACCTTGTGGTTAGAATATTGAGAACCTTGGTGACTCAAACCGAAGAAGGAGTGATGGTGAGTCTTTATGGCTCGATACCGAGAGGGAGATCCGCTAGAGTCAAAGAGGAGATGGATTGAAATCAGAAATGGTACGAGGTACCATGATTTGATCAAAGGACGGTATGAGATACCGTAACACAACGTTGATTGGTGAAACCAGAGGATGGTACGGGGTACCATGAGCTGAGGCAGGATGGTGTCGCAGTGTTGTGCTTGCGTGTAGACATGCATATACTTTATGATGATGTGGAGTAATGAGACATGTACTATCCTTAAGTGTGGATAAATATGAACACAGCGGTAAGCTTACATAGCTTGAAACCTTGTGGGTTGAGAAGAGGACGAATTAGAGGTTAAGTAACAGTATAGAGGTACTATGAGATAATACAGTGAGTAATACTGTTAAGAAATGTTGCTGTGAGTAAGTACGTTTGTCATGTAGTCGTGTTGAGAAAGTGTGAAATTTCTTACATGTTGGATGAGATAGAGTTTTATAAATGCATGATGAAAATATATGCGTTAAAAAGAGGAGGAAAGTAATTGTAATTGTGATTGATAGGATTCGTTCCTTAGCAATCAAATCGATTACTGTCAATGAGAGAAAATTGTGAATGTCGAGATAATAAAACTAATTATTCGTATGAGACGATGGATAGTAGATTTGTTATAATAATGTTGAGTTATTTTCTTGAGATTAAAGAGCTAGTCAAGTGATGAGATGTGATTCACCATAGATATTGTTGTGTTAGATGTTAGTATTTTTGAGTCGTGTGTAGAGATTTTGGTGACTTATATATATAACCTATTTTGTGTCATTCAAATGAATAAGAGATTGAGATAATAATGACGAAGAAATGACGAGAGTAAAATCCTTACTGATGGTGCGTCAGGAGGAATACATGCGGTTGTGATAAGAATTTATTTGATAATAAATCATCGAGTTTGATAGAGCTAATGATTTAGTGAAATGTGATGTGGACTGTCCACATAAGAGAGGATGTAATGACTGAGTACATCGAGAGAAACAACATGAGTTAGGTTGTTAAACTGAGATGAAGTGGAACTATTATTGGTAGAGATTTATAGTGGTACAATTAATGAAAACCTGATATATATGTTGAGGTAGAAGCAGAGATAGACGAGATTTTAGAGAATCATTGTACAGTTGAGGTGATGTAATAACTGAAAAGAGTCTTGTGTGACCAAAGTGTCCAGAGGAGACGTGAGTGAAACTCGAGATAGTTTCTGATATTTTATTTTTCTGGATTTATATCATAGTGTAAATGAGTTATGTACAGTAATTGAGACAGTTGAATGTCGGTATCTTTGTGTTGTATGAGTATTTCTCCTACCTAATCGACGAGAGTGTGCAAACATGAGAAATCAATAAATGGCATGTTGCTATTGGAGGAGTAAATTGAGAGAGAATGTGAGTCAGGAATCGGTGAGACCGTTTTCCTTATTGAGTTAGAGTAAACCATTTCAAAGAGATTAGAAATGGAAGTTGAATCTCAAATAGTTATTGAGATTAGTGTTATAGAAAGAGTAGAGGGTATGCTGAAAATGTGGCTCGATATGAGTCATAGATATGGGTGTATGTACATGATGATAGCCAATATGACTATAGGGATCATCTTTTGAGGATGATGGTGGGTTTACCTATATTATGAGTAATGAGATGTAACAGTATGTACATGTTATATGAGTTGACGAGAAGATAATATCATTATCATACGTGATGTATGATTGCGGTGGTGAGATGGTTGAATAAGCCATGCCTAATCTAAGAGATTCCGAGGACGGAATCTTTTGAAGGGGGTAAGAACTTGTAATACCGTAATTTTTAATTTATGGTAGAGTTATATTAATTTTTGATATAAACGAGATTAGATGAGTTAAAACACGAGTTAAGATGTTTAGAAACCCATCTATGAGAAGTAGGATGTTATAAAGGGTAAAAGAAACAACTTGTGTTCTTGAAAGGTCAAACCGGGTTAAATTGGAAGACTTAAAACAACATTTGAGATCATTTTGGAAGAACCCGGGGCGGGTTTTAAAACCCGGGTCGTGTTGCAAAAGAAACCCGGGTCGGGTTCTGGAAACCGGGTCGGGTTCTGGAAACCGGGTCGGGTTCCGGTTGGAAGAAAAAGGGGCTGTAAAGTGAGCACGGGTCGGGTTTCGTGCCGACCCCACCTTCTTTTAAACGCGATTTCAGTCATTTGCTTGGATTATTTCTCGAGCAAAACCTCTTCTAAACCCTAGAAAACATCCCCTTTTCACATTAGGACCAAATCGGAAGGCTAGAACGCGAAGGATTGAAGTAATTTTCGATATTCCGCTTATTGAAGGTAAGGTCTCTGGTTCTAGCTCTTTTGAACGGTTGATTTGGTCATTTTGAGTTGAGTTCGAGTTGTAGTGAAGTACCATCTATAGATGGTTGGAAATTGAACATATACACTTATTTAGATGTGTTGAATGTTCCCAATTCCGAGTTTCAATAGTTATAACGAAGCTTTGAGCTTGAAGGGTTGAAAAACAACATATTCACCTTTGTTTGGTGTAAATATGTTCATGTAGGTGTTAGGAGAACTTGAAGGATCGTTGGAGCTTTTGTGATTCTAGCTTTAATCGTATAAATCTTCAAACAGGTGAGTGATTTCTTCGGTTTGGGGTTTTTGAAACCCTAACTTTGATTTCGTGATTTCGTTATATATTGTTATATATGTTGATAGTAGATTGTTAGTGGATGCCTTTAGAGTTATTGGTGAGAGTATTGTCGAGTTTCTACGGTT
>CM042014.1:43676157-43708657 GCA_023525715.1 Cichorium intybus | reverse complement strand
ACCGAATGAACTCTTATTAGGCTAACATCCCCTCTCAAACTCACAATGCGACAACAATATGCATTGAAAGTTTGTTAGATAAAAAATAAAAACCAAGGCTTTTATAAACATATCAGCAATCTGCAAGGTCAATAGATTATGAGGCAGATAGATGGTCCCAAGTTGAAGATGATGACAAGTGAAATGACAATCAATCTATATATGTTTCGTCCGCTCATGAAAAACCGAATTCTTAGCAATCAATATTACACTGTTGTTGTCACAGTGCAAAGGAGTAGGATGAAAAGTATCAACTCCCATATCTACAAGAAGCTAATGTAGCCAAACAATCTTACAAGTGGTGACTGTCATAACTCGATACTCAGCTTCAGTAGCGGACAGAGACACAACATCTTGTTTCTTACTCTTCAATAAAATCAACGAATCTCCAAGAAATATACAAAGCCAGTGGTGGATTTGCAATCATAGGGATCTATATCCCAATCAACATCACTATAGGCACATAAATTGAGAGAGGACGTAGAAGGAAACACAAGGCTTCAGAACTGAGTACCTTGAAGATATCCCAATATATGAAGATCAACTCTCCAATGAACGGTAAAGGAGCGGTGACAAACTGGCTAACTACATGAACTGCATGAGCTATGCCCGACCAAGTGATAGTAAGATAAACCAGACTCCCTACAATGGTTCGATATAGGCTCGGATCTGACAAGGGGATATCGACAGTTGGAAAATATCTGACATTAGTCTCCAGGGGATATCAACTGTCCTATTGCTAGAGAGCTGTGTATATTCAAACATGTCAGAAATATATATTGTCCGAGACAAAACATAACCTTTTGGAGATTAAGCAACTTCAATCTCAAAGAAATAATGCAATAAGCCCAAGTCTTTTAGCAAAGTAGTACGCCAAATCACGCTTTAAAGACTTTATACAATCATGATCGTCACCGGTAATAATAACGTCATCGACATATAAGGATAAGAGAATCTGGCATGCAATACATCTAACGAATAATGTTGAATCGGCAAGCACATCGTTATTTGCTATCATCCCACCAAAATAGATATATGGAATTCTACTGCTAAGTGATGTCTATCTTCTTCTACGTTAGCCAAGAATCACATTGTAAATATTAGGATGTACCCTGAGGATATGAAGCTCCAAACCCTTATATTGACTAAAATAGGATCCTCATGAGTACATACCGAAATAAATTTATGATTGCATGTATGCATGCTTGAACGGTACGTCGGAAACAAACAAAAACAACTCGTGAGGGGAAAACATATACACGAATTATTATCAATCTCTATTAGTTGAGAACCGGAGAAACTATCTCCAATTTTGTATGCAAAGAATTAAATAATATCGTTAAAGATTATTGATTTGCTTTATTGTGGTAATTTGATTAAACTCCAAGAAAATGATTTCGTAAAGATATGTTATCTCAAAATATCAATTTTAAATAAATAACTTCTAATTGACCGAATCATGCTAAATAAACCTCCGTAATAAGAAAATGTGTATTGTAAATGGGATGCGATTAGCCTCTCTCTAAAACCATATTAGTTGTTGAAGTAAATATAGCCAACAAGACGGACGAGAAGCTGTTTGAAGTCTTTTGGAATATTTGAAGTCGATTTCGGTCTTTTCTCTCTCTCTCTCTCTCTCTCTCTCTGGCAAAATGTTTGAGTTTGGGGATGAACTCATAATTGACAGCTACAGGATCCCATGGCTGATTTGGATCCAGCTACTAGCTATGTTTCTTCTCGTTATCCTCCTTTATGTTTTCACCACCACCCCTTCCGATCTCTCCCTCCACTTCTCCACCGCCACCGCCTCCTCCTCCGCTTTTCAGTCAGCCAGCCCCCTCTCTCGCTCTTTCTTTACTTCCGCCGCCGAAATCAGTAATCAGAATTACAAGGTATGCCATGAGTTCTTAGCTTGATATCTCCAATTCACCAATCTATATCGTAACTATTGATGTTGTTGAAGTTGAAATACTGTTACCGTAGTTAATTTGCCCGGAGTACAAATAATGTCCGTTCTGCTAACACATACAATTTGTTATCAATGATATATTGACGTTTACATTTAGGGGCGTTTCGAATTTTAGATTCTCATGGTTTTTTTAAACAAATTTAGCACCAATAAATTGGGGTTCGAAGCCTTTGCTACAGGTTTTAATTCCGAATTTTTCAAAAACCTAACTCAAGAAAGTACACCCCCTTTCGTATCGCGGCTCACTGATCGATAAAGATTGTTGTTGGTCTTACCAAATAAAATTAGGGTATAATGTTCATCTTTCTTGTAAACAAAGAGATCCCTACTTAAGAAATAATAAAAAAACCTCTGATACTTTAAATAGAGAAAAGAAAGAAGAAACAAAGATGTTCTTTCTAAGCTACAATCCTTTGTCTTTAAGCATATTAATTGCATCGTAGGTATGACACTTTAGGCTTTTTTGGTGGTTTTATTTTCATTCCAGTCTTTTTTTCCCTTCAGCATTATCCATTATAACAAGACAATTCAGCTCATATATTTCATTGCAGTATGCTGTTCTTTGTTTTGGTGCTGATTATATTCTAACCTGGAAATACTCTACTTTGTTGTGTTGTTGTCAGCAAAGTATAAGTTTAAGGAAAGAAAATCTGTTGGATTCTTAAGATAATTGTGTGTTTAGAAAATGACATTTCAACTCTTTCTCTTGGATCTTCTTTCTAATATAATATCAATATAAATACATGTTTATAGACTATGATTAATTAACAGAGAATCATGATATTTTCAGGTTAGTGAACATGAAATAAATGAGACAGGAACAAGCACAAGTGAAGTAGTACAAAGGGCAAATAAACCAAATATTGTAAGACAAATGGAAGGATCAACAACAATGGATGAAGGTAACAGCATGATGTTGGAACATTCTTATCATCCATGTCATCTTTTTGGGCTTGCAAAACAAGCGTTTCTTAAGTGTTTAGGATTAGATTCTGGCCCTGAAAATTCAACCAGAAAAAAGCACAAAGAAAAAGATGAATGACATGTATGCCCTTCCTCTCTTTCTTTCAAACTTCTTGTGAAATGTATAGTAAGCTTCTTTCATGTGTTGTTCTCATATATGACACTAACTTTTTTAGCTTTTTAGATTAGTTGATTTTGATTTTTGATGTGAAATGTTAGCAATTGGTTTTAGAACTAGCTTTGATGAATTTTTTTTCTTGGGTGTATATGGATTTGTTTCAATTCATCAGAAGATATATTCATATATGAGTTTCATCTCATTGAAACTCAATGAAGGTGGTAATTTGCATCATCATATGGACTCTCTTTATCAATTAGTTTGGCAATTATGTTGATGAGTTAATGAAACATGTAAAACAAGCCTTGTTGAATTTGTGGTCACTACATAAATATTACAATGGATTTATGTTGGCACTATGACACAAAGATTTTGTTAACAAAGGTACAACTCCAAGTTAAAAATGAGAACAAGAAAAAGATGTTGAAAGCATGTAATAGAATTGTGTAGATTTGGATGTGAGACATATTTTGAGTGCAACTACAAATTCGATTAGGAGTATTGACGTCATGGGTATTATTATATTGGGAAAGGTGTAAACAAGACGTCATGGGTATTATAGAAAGGGGAAACGAAAATAGCACATGAAGTGAAGGGACAAATTTTCTTTGGGAGTACTTTATTTGGGAAAGCAAGTTAGAGCTCACGAAAAACGTGAAAATGTGAGTTTGGTTCGAAAAAGAATTTCGATAGTATTTGGTTCGAAAAAGAAACGTAAATGGAAATAAAAATGTGTGTAGATGAATGGTTCAATAATTGTTATCAATGTAGCCTAGTAGTGATCACACTAATCTGAAATAGAGTTAACCTATGTTCAAATCACACATGCTTCTATCTTTAAGGTGGTCTTCGTTTAAAACTTATTTAATATTACAAAATAATATGTAATATATTTCATCAGATTATTTATGTGTAAATGAAACGTCTTTGCATTGCACGTCATATTCACAATACTATCACAAATTTCTCGAATCTCATTTTAGGACTAAACACAAGACAATCAAGAATTTTGGACATATCGATAAAACAAATCCCACACCGATGGTATTAATGCAATTGAAAAACAGTATTAAGAATGTGAGACGTAAATGTGGTTCACATGATTAAATTGATTGGTTACGTCCACGGGAAAACGGGAGATACAATTTTATTTATTCGGCAAAATCAGTAAATACAAATTGCTAAACTGCTTTGCATCTAACTTAGGTTTTTTGTGCTTTATTTGTTCCATTGAAAGTAACAAGTGAGACGCCTATTTATATGTATGGGTTAACCTAAATTCTAACTAGGTCAGGCCAAGCGAATCTACCTACAAGCCGATGGATTTCGATAAATAAAATAGAGTGTTTTACGTTAAAACGACAATAAAAGCCTTATTTAAAATAACTAGTTTATTTTGAACCATTTTAAACAAAACCATCAATGATCAATTTACATTGGTAAGAATGATATTAAAACATACATAGTTTTAACAAATTAAGCACTAAAAGAGAAGTGTTTTTACACTCTCAAACTTTGAACAAACTTCACAAAAATGAGAGAGTAGATGGAGAGAAAGAGTTGGCCACGTTTTTTTAGAGAAAATGAGAGAAAACTAGATGCAAACTTTGCATCTCACTCTCTTTTATACTCACAAGAGAGTATCATGACTCATACTCTCAATAAATGCAAAAGATATGATCTTATACAATGTATGAGTGTGTAAGGTGAAGGTTGACAAGCAACCTCCACCCAACCCTATTATAGTGGAAAAAGAACAAAAGTTCCAACACTCTTTATTTAGAAACTAACTAAGTCTAATTACATATTAATATAACCTAAAATGTCCAAAACTTTGTACATGACTTAATATATCATATCATATGATATAATTATTAGTTTAACTCATTATAACTATTATTTTCACAAAACAATAATTATTCTCTAATTAAATACAAGAGTTAGAATTTATTTATTAATTATCAAATACTTAATAAATATTCAATAAGTATCAACTTGATAAAGATGTGACCTTATAGGATCATATGTAATTAATAATATAATTTCATAATAATTTTTGAAGATATAGATCAATTCTATCATGTGAAGCTTAATCTTCATGGAGATCTTCAACTTGTTTTCTTTGAGAAACCCTTAGACAACTTCAGCACTTTAAACATCTTAAGGACGTTTGGTACATAGCCATTGGAAAGACAAAGACAAGCTTACGAATAATAGCCCCATATGACTTGCTTTTTAACCCAGCCCCTTTTGGCCTACTTTTGGCAACATAAGACTATCCACGTTAGCAACCCAACCCAACCCATATTTTCTATTAAAAAATTAATTTCTTACTCTTCTACCTACACAACCCAACCCAACTCAATTTTTCACTCTCATTAGCAACCCAACCCAATTGTATATTTCAATTAAAAAAAGTCACAAAAATATTATGAATATTGGTCTCATTTTGTAAAGAAATTTTTTTTTACATATTTTAGTGTCTTTCATTTATTTTTTAATAAATGTTATATTTATATTTTAATAGAATAAAGGTTAAAAAGAAGAAAAAAAAAGAATATTAAAAAGAATGAAGAAAGAGGTGGCGATATGGGTCGTGTGGCCGGCTTAGGTCGGAAAGGATTGGTTCAATTTTATTTGTTTTTTTAAAAAAATATTCCCCATGAGCAGATCGGCCAAATGACCAATGGGGATGGTCTAAGAAGCCACACAAGTCTCCCCGATAGCTTTGGTGTGTAATGTCACGTTTTTCAATATGTTCAGTCTCATTTGATCATTGTTGTGTTAAGTCTCTTGTAAACACTATCAAACTTGTAGGGAAAGGGTAATCCGCAAATCATGACAAGAGTTCTATATTTACATAGAGAAAGAAAATATTTTTTATATCGCACTCTCATTCATGTCGATGACCTCCATACATACATGTATTAATAAACAGTCTCTATGTGACAAATAATGATCATTCGAAATAACAATATAATAGAATCTTTTTCTCAAGAGGCAAATGAAGTTGCAATTAGGCAAAAGATAGTATATACAAGCCAGAAAGAGAGAAGATTTACCTTTACTTTCATTGATATTGCAAACTTACAAAACTAACTGCCCTCGCCCTCCCTACAAAATTCATCCTTCTATCACCCACCCAACACTTTATGTTTCAACAAAGTAACGCTTATACCACTAATATATATTCTCTATCAATTTCAACTTTCTATAATTTTTAACTTTCTCCATTTCTTTTTTCCCCCATACAAACTAAATTTAATTCATGCCCACTTATATTTCACAAGTTTTGGCATCATTCTCAACAACTTCAAGAACCGTAGCATTGCAAAAGAAGCACCTTACACAATTAATAAGATGCCGATTTATGCACCCGAAACACGAAACATGCTCGCATGGCACAAACTTTGCATCCGCTTCACACGTGTAGCAAATGCAACACACGTTTTCATCACTTTCTGTTTCTCCTTCATAGCTCACCCGCTTCACTGTTCTCAATATAAGATTGCTAGAAAAATCCTCCAGTTGCCTCAGTTTCGCCACGTGTACATCCCCCTTAAAGCTCCCCGCCTGCCACATTATCAAAGTCAAAACAATGTCAATATACAATAAACATTATATAGATACAGATACGTGTATATATACATTACATACCCAATTGAACTCTAGGAGATACTGGAAACCGGAAATGAGAGTATCAGCGCAATCCATGCTGGCAAAAATTCCGACAACGTCATTCTGTTCTCTGTTGGTTACAAGACTAGCATCCAACAAATTCAAGATGATACCAACTAAAGGAGCTAGAATCATGCCTCGGTTGACTTTCTCGGGAGTTTGACCAGGTCTTCTAAGCGTCCTGTAGAAGTGTGATTATTTATTAGATGTACAAAAATGATGAAATATTCGAGAAATTTACGACTTACAAGTCGAAGAATTCAGGGTCAGCAACTGAAGTCAAATGGTTGAGAACAAAGACGATTAATTCCACTAATCTGCGCAAGTTTGTATCTGCCCCTGAGAGAAAAGCTTGAGGGATTTCACATGTGCAAAATTCTAGCACTCTTGCTAGGTTGCTTGAGAGATCAAATATAACACTGCATTTTCTTTGTTGAAACTCTATCATCTGCAAAAGCGAAAGGGTGTTTCGGTAATTTTGATGTATACATTGAAAGTGTTGTGTAAGATTGTAAGAAGATAGTAGTTAGTACCTGGCACTTTTCTTGCATTTCTCGAATGGAAACCGAGAATTCTGTCATTGACCAGCTGAGGGTATTGAAGAGACGATTGAGGAATGCTGAAAATAACTCTTGGTCTTTGAGACATGCGTCACGTAATAGTTTCTATCAAAATAAAAAAATCATTGAATTTAAATTCAAAGTAGCAAAAAGATGGTGACGGAAAAAAAAACACGAAATAGAATTAAGTTTACCTGAAACACACTAGAAGTGAGGGAAGACTCTCCATGCTTTGAAAATCCAAATCCGCAACCTTTGCATAACCGTATGAGTATATTTGTTACAGGAATCCATGATCGGTTATCAAAAGCTGACAACAATGCTGTTGGTAGATAATGAGTCGCTGCATGATTGCTCTCAAAAGCAGCCAAAAACTCCTTGTACTGAACCAATACAGAAATCGATTGCAAAAGTAGATCTCTTAATTCTGCACTCGATATCCTTGGGTCACTGAAATGGGTAGCCACAAAAGCAACCTAGAGAAATGAGATACCAAATACATCAGTTCATGTAAATTTTCATATTTTTCAACTACAAATGTATGTCAAAAGAGAACATACAAATGATGAAAGTCCTTGTTTTATAAACATTCCTGCAGGAACAAACGGGGGATCACTTTTTCGCAACACATGGAAACAGTCAACCTGCAAGCAACATCAAACGGTAATTAGGGAATGAAAGTTGTTGATTGAGAATATTAAAAGGTTTTATTAGTGTACCAGAGTTTCCAAGTAAAATTCTGGAATATAGCTGAAAACAATATCCATTTTGCTAAGAACAAGAAGCAACTGGACGATCCATATACATGTTGCATACATCCCTCTTTGCTTCCATCTAGCAAAAAGAGAGATCCGGTACCTACAATCAGAAACCGTCCGATTAAGTAAAAAAAAATTGCTTGATGAAGAAGATATGTAAACAATCTACTTACCAAGAACAATGGCGGACACAATCTATAACTTCTTCACGGTAAACATTTCTGGCCTCTTTCAACCGTCTTAACTGTTCACCACTACCTCGATCTCTAATCTGTCTATCGGTTTCTTCCAGTTGTGATATTGAATGTGACTGATGAGTCATGTACGCTGATGCCTGCTTGAAATTTGGTGCGAGACCTAAATGGTACAACAGAAGCATGGCGTCCAGAAGTTCTTCTTCTACTAATGTTGAAGAAGATGAAGTGCTCTCTAATGCTACAACTCTCATTTGCTGAACTGGACGATTATAGAATTCGGAATCTGACTGGTCACTTGTGCTAGGTTTATCTGCCATGTCTTCGTTTAAATTTCCTGCACTGCATTCTGCGGCTACTTGAGCGGATCTCTCTGGAATCGAGCTACAGTGACTCTGAGATGTTTTTGTTGTGTATCTGAACGGATTCTTAGAAATTCGTGAAAAGTTCACGTCCAGACTTAAGCAACAACACGGTTTCCGGTTTCCTAAATGTGTTATTCTGCTTTCTTCACTTTCTTCATCGTCGACACATCCTTCCTCCCACCTAACCACTTCCGTTTCTGGATCCACGTTTACAGGATGATGATTTGAAAGATGATCGTATGATCCACCAAGTCTCGGGATCTCAACTCTATGAGGATCGTTTTTGAGAATCAAAGGAAGCGGGAAACTCTGTTGACCACCTCTGTGAAGAAACCCTAGATTGGTGCCAGAACGCATCATCCAGCCGCATCCCCTCGTTGAAAATCCTTCTGATAAAAAATGAAGTATAACTGTGAACAAGGAAACGAGAACCGAATTGCTTGAGACTCCTGGAGGTGGTATGTTACGATCTGCTCCCCTGTTTCTTAAGATAATGTTCTGTAGAAATGTTCTGAAAACCGAGCCAGGTAACTGTGGAGGTGTTACTGGTGGAATGAACTGCATGACTAAGCTACAAAGGTCCCTATGTTTCTCCTCGATCTGCAAAAGATAAAAACCAAAAAGTCAAAGCGAAAGCAACATTTTCCTTTTTTTTCCTGTAGCTATGTCCTGTCAAATCAAACTTTTCTGTTTTCTGTAACTATGTCCTGTCAAATCACTACAGAACGAAACGAAAAGTAGGTGTACTTGGTATGGGACAGAGGGAACCAAACCTTATCAATTGCTTCGGTCAACGTTCTAGTGGTCAACATCATGCTACTTTCGCAAGAAACGTCTTCACATGAACCAGGCCACCATACAGAAGGGATCATACACTGAAGATCTTGTTTGTTGGGACTCCTCTGAGATAAAAATCCTTCAAACAGAAACTCAAAATCCGACATCTTCCACCAAACCACCATCAGATCTTCACGTCTTAATAAATGGCACGCCAGTGCAAGATACGGATACGAACCTGAATAAGGACTCTCTCTTAACACAATAGACGCAGTCTTGCAGTAAAACGATAGTGCAGAAATGAGGTGTTCAAACATCAATGTCGAAATTGGGAACTTGAGTAAAGTATCAAGTACTCTATCCAAGCTTTCATAGTCGTGAGGTGCTTGATCACGAAAAACATCCATGAGAAAACACAAAAGAGGACCCCAACTTATGTATTCTATACTCTCTGTATTTGAATCAAGAGCAGTAGATAACTCGATGCAGATTCCATGAGAAACAGGATCATATAGCTCATCAACAGGCATGAACCTCTTTAACTTATGACTGGTTCTCTCACCTCGCCACATATTTAACAACTTTGAAAAACAATGAAGTAACCAAATCACTAACTGATTTGTTGAAGGTGGGGTTTGAATCGGTTGGAATCCTTCAATAGGGTAACGAAAAGGGCGGGCCCCGAAGTTCAAATCACACCTTTCACCTTGTGATAGAGAAATTGCAGGATAATACCCTAAACCAGGAACCATTTTTCTTATTCCAGTAAATGCAACACCAAGTGAAACGCCATTTCTGTAATATGAAATTTCATCACTCTCAAAATCTATGCAGCATCCGATGACATCACCAACAACCCATGACTGGCCATACGGTTCGGCGTTCAGGTTCCATTTAATTACTCTTTTGCCATCGAAAGCGTAAGAATCTTCTGCATCGCCTACACCTGTGTGTTCTGTGAAAGGGCAAGAAATAGTTGCCCATCCAAGCTGTTGTAATCCGGAAGTTTCTAGAGTTACTTCATACATCCATTTCCCTTTCCATACACATGAACTTGCTCTTGCACTGGTGAATACTGCATGGCTTTCGATTAACAATGGTGGTTTTATAACTTGGAATTCACCGCATACGCTTGATTCTTCGAGTTTAACAGTGTAAGGTCTGGAACCATCAACAATGGCAGAAACTCCTTCTTTAGAAGTATCAGGTATAGTTCTATGATGCTTCAAGTAATCGTTCTTTATAATGGAAGAAATTACATTAGCATCAACTTGAGATGTCAGCAGATTGATTGTTTTGGATGGGAGTTCAAATATGTGTTCGAGTGTGCGTTCAAGTGACTGCTCACCAAAATCATCACAATATGAGATAAGATGGTTTTTTTGGCTATTCACTTTCCTATTTTCACCATCCAATATTACAGCTAACCCAGAAGTAAGCCGATTTTTGCGTTTGCTGTTATCAGCCATTGGTGAAATAACTTGCAAAGTGACTCCTTAATTACCACCAACAGAACACCTTATGCCTCTATCAACCATCAAATAACAACGGAATTTCAATACCTAAGGAGATGAAGCACCAATTTCACCCTGAAATTTTAAAAAGGTAATCAACAAATAAACGCCTAATTTCCAGAACAAAAGGACGAACAACCAGATTATAGAGCTTTGATGAGTTTATCGATTAGGGATTTGAGAAAATGAAATTGGAGATTAAGAATTGGGCTTCGCTCATGTATTGCTTCAACTTAAATCACAAACAACTAAAAATGGAGTTCGCTAACATACCGTTCACTAGAACTTGCAGTTTCCGTTTTAGATGGTAAGCACGTGACAACGCTAAACCTTTTGATCAACTGATATTGAATATCTTTGCACGGATTTTCATCAGAACTGAAACGAATAACAAACCAATAATCACTTACCTCTTTTATATTGGGGAAAAACATCGCAAACGCACAACTACTTCAAACTTATCTATCATCCTACAATAAATCCGAAATCAAACCACTTACAAAATCATGAAGCCGTAGACACCATCATCGTGTACCAAACTTGTGTCCGTAGAGAAAGCAGCAAATTCAAAAATCAAAAACTACAGACTCCATTTTTAGTCGAAGGAGAGAGATTAGGGTTTAGATTAGGAATTGACCCGTGCCAGAAATTGGGAAGCGAAAGGAAGAGGAAGTCAGGGAGGGAGAAAGGAAAGGAAAAGAAGCTGCTTCTGGTGGGTGACGCAGGCTGACTGAAATGCAACCCTATTTGATTATTTACCGACACGTGGCGGTTCAATTGACCGATCGATCGGCGGCTTAATCCACAGTTCCGCTTGCGCATCAGCCACCAGTAGTCTCTCTCTCCGGTCTAAAATTATTGGGTTTTCAATAAATATATAGATTTAGCATATTATCTTTTGTCTTTTTTTTCTATTAAATTTAAAAAAGTATTCGGCTATATTACAATGTGCATAGAATGTGCAAATTTTTCTATGTCTGAAAATGATACAATTATGTTGTAAAATACGACGGATCCGAATTGACTTTAGACAATATTAGCTCAATGCGGAATAGGATCAAAATTATCAAACGATAATAATCACAACGAAAAATACGAATGAAGTAAATAAAATAGAGACACGAGGATTTACGTGGAAAACCCAAATCGGGAAAAACCACGGGCGGAGGAAGCCGAGAACCAATTCACTGTATTTTGTGGTATTTACAAAATGTTTGGAGAATATAAAAAATACAAAGAGTTTGAAACTCTTATGTATTTACAAGAGAATAGATGTTTTGGTTTTTGGTGTGTTTTGCATAAGAGAGTTTCTAACCTATTTATAGGAGATTTGTTGCATGCCACTTAAGGAAAAATTGGTTCATTAAAAAATTCTGCATACCAACCTTGAAGTTTGTATATTGTTGAAGAGAAAAATCAGCCTTTGACTCAATTTGAAGGCATATTCTTCAATCTCCACCTTGACTTCAAAATTGAGCAAGTAACATATTGATACTGCAGCATGTTTAACCATCAGAAAACAACTCATCAATCTTCAAAACTCCATAAGAAACTGCAATCACCATATAGAGAAAAATTGATCCTGGAAAAATGAAATACTTCCTCCACCACAAGCCTAATCAGGCTCAACTGCGATCAGAAATACCCATTAAGTCCAAACACAGTTTGAACTTGGATATTGGAATACTCTTTGTGAACACATCAGCGGGATTATAATCTGTATCGATCTTTTCTATGACGCAATCACCTTTTTCAATGATATCACGCACAAAATGATAACGAATATCAATGTGCTTTGTACGGTCATGAAACATCTGATCTTTACTCAAGAATATAGCACTTTGATTATCACAGAATATTGTGGTAACCTTTATTCTATCATCGAGTTCTCTAAATAATCCCTTCAACCAAATATCTTTCTTAACTGCTTCTGTAATCGCCATGTACTCTGCCTCTGTAGAAGACAGTGCAACTGTAGACTGTAACTGGGCTTTCCAACTAATAGCACAACCGTTCAGTGTAAACACATACCCTGTAATGGATCTTCGTTTATCCAAGTCTTTGCCAAAATCTGAATCAACATATCCAACCACCCCAGTGTTAGATTGTCCATAGCGTAGACACATAGAAGACGTACCGCGTAGATAACGTAAGATTCACTGTACTGCTTTCCAATGTTCTCTTCCCGGGTTCGCCATATATCTACTAACCATGCTAATTGCATAAGCCAAATCAGGGCATGTGCAGATCATAGCATACATCAAAGATCCAACAACACTAGAGTATGGTACGCGTGCCATGTACTCCATATCAGTCTCAGTAGTAGGACTTAAAGCGAATGATAACTTGAAATGAGCTGCAAAAGGTGTGTTGACAGGCTTTGCTTCATGCATATTAAAACGTCTTAGGACTTTCTCAATGTAACCTTTTTGAGAAAGATGCAAGATCCTAGACTTCCTGTCACGAACAATTTCCATACCTAAAATTTTCTTGGCAGCTCCTAAGTCCTTCATTTCAAAATCAGCTTTCAACTGGTCTTTTAACTTCTGAATCTCCTTCATATCTTTTGCTGCAATCAACATGTCATCCACGTACAATAGTAAGTAGATCTTTGAACCATCGTCACCTTTCTTGAAATAAACGCAGCTATCATAGGTGCACCTGCTGAATTTGTGACTGGTCATGAAAGAATCGAACCTCTTGTACCATTGTCTAGGAGACTGCTTGAGGCCATAAAGAGATTTCTTCAATTTACATACGTAGTCCTCCTTGCCAGGAATTACAAAACCTTCAGGTTGTTGCATGAAAATCTCTTCCTCAAGCTCACCATTTAGGAAAGCTGTAGTAACATCTAGTTGCTCCAACTCATAATCATTTGAAGCAACTAACCCCAACAATGCACGAATAGAAGTGTGTTTGACTACTGGGGAATAGATGTCAGTATAGTCAACGCCTGGAATTTGACTGTAGCCTTTAGCTACCAACCGAGCTTTATATCTTGGTTTCTCATTCGGGTTAACAGGTTCTTTGAGCTTGTAGACCCACTTGCATTTAACTGGTCTTTTCCCTTTTGGAATAGGAACTAAATCCCAAGTACCATTTCTTTGCAAGGATTCCATCTCATTATGCATAGCAATCATCCAATCAATTGAGTCTTTAGATTTGATAGCCTCATCATAATTTAGAGGCTCCGTTTCCGACTCAATATCATTAGCAACAATAAAAGCGTAAGCAACAAGTTCAGCTTCAGCATACCTCTTTGGAGGAACAATTTGTCTTCTCGGCCTATCTCTTGCAATGCTTCGAGTAGTAGCTTGTGGTTGTGAACTTGTTGTTTCTTCAACAACGACATGCTCATTTGGCGAGGAAGACTCTTGTTGCTCAAATGGACTCGGAATGGTGACAGGTGAAGTAGGAAACTCCACCTCCATTTGAGCTTTCTCTTCATTTGCTTTTGATGATGCGATTGTATCTTCTGTAGAGTCGGAAGTTTGATGAATCATAGTAGACTCGTCAAAAGTAACATCTCTTGAGATGATAATTTTATGTAGATCATTGCTCCATAACTTGTAACCTTTAACTCCTGGATTATAACCAAGAAAGACACATTTAAGTGCTCTCGGTTCTAACTTCCCATTGTTAACTCGTGCATAAGCTGGACATCCGAAAGGTTTCAGATGTGTATAATCGGCAGGTTTCCCGGACCATAATTCATACGGAGTTTTCTTTTCGATTGCTCGTGACGGTGATCGGTTGATAACATAGCAAGCAGTAGAAGCAGCCTCTGCCCAAAAGGACTTTGGCAATTTGGAATTTGAAAGCATACATCTGACCTTCTCCATAATGGTGCGATTCATCCTTTCGGCTACACCATTTTGTTGAGGCGTATGGACTACCGTGCGATGTCGAGTAATGCCTTCCTTTCGGCAATAGGCATTAAACTCTTCTGAGCAAAACTCTAGTCCATTATCCGTACGAAGATACTTTACTACCAATCCTGATTGCTTTTCAACCTGAACTTTCCAGTCTCTGAAGGTAGAGAAAACGTCTCCCTTATGTTTTAAGAAGAAACACCACACCTTCCTCGAGAAATCGTCAATGATAGTGAGCATATAGTTAGCTCCACCTTTAGAAGCAACTCGAGCTGGTCCCCACAAATCCGAGTGGACATAGTCGAGTGGTCCTTTCGTTATATGGATACCACTTGCAAACTTCACTCGTTTTGCCTTGCCATATACACAGTCTTCACAGAATTCCAAATCAACAATCTTTTGTTGACCAAGTAAACCTCTTCGACTCAATTCTGACATGCCTTGAAAACTCATATGGCCAAGTCGAAGGTGCCAAAGACGGGACTGATCTGGATCAGAAAGAGACTTTGAAACAACAGCAGCATCACTCGAAATTGTTTGCCCGTCAAGAAAGTAGAGGTCTGAGGTTTTTCGACTGGCTCTCAATTTGTCAGAACCATCTTTGAACACCCTGAGAACTCCACCTTTACCGGCAAACTCGTATCCTTTTTTATCAAAGGAACTAAGAGATAACAAGTTTCTTCTGAGGTCAGGGACATATCTAATATCCCCAATGGTTCGGATAACGCCATCAAACATACAGATTCTGACTGAACCATGTCCAAGAACTGGACATGTAGTATTGTTACCCATCAACACATAGCCCTGGTTAACCTTTTCAAATGTGTAAAACCAACTTTTGTTGTGACACATATGAAAAGTACAACCAGAGTCGAGTATCCAATCACCAGTGGAATCCAGTTTATCTGAATAAACTGTCAAGAGTTCTCCAATACATTCGACTTCAGCTACATCAGCTTCACCCAAAGTGCTAGCTTGTTTACCATTTGCTGCCGCCTTCTCTTTTTCTTTATTCTTCAACTTGAAACATTCTTCAAGCACATGTCCCTTCTTGTGACAATAGTTGCAAAACTTTCGTTTGCCTTTTGACTTGGATCTGGTTCTGTTGGAAGATTGAGAAGTTCTACTTCTCTCTGTTGTTCTTCCTCTGACATTCAAACATTCGGCTTTAGCATCACTTGAACCACCACCGGTAATATATTTCATCTTCTCTTTAGAATCCAAAGCTATAAAGACTTCATCTAAAATAAGAGTGTCACGGCTGTAGATGATCGTATCACGAAAATGGCTATAGGATTCGGGCAACGATGACAGCAAAAATAAAGCTAAGTCTTCATCTTCATACTGAACATCCATATTCTCCAAGTTATTTATTAACTCTTTGAATGTGGACAAATGTTCAGCTAATGAGCCTCCTTCAATCATCTTGAGATTGAACAACCGTTGCTTTAGATGCAACTTGTTCGGTAAGCTCTTTGTCATCAATAACTGCTCCAACTTCAGCCACAAAGCAGCCGCCGACGTTTCTTTTAGAACATCTTGTAAAACATCGTTTGACAAGTGCAAACAAATCTGGGATAAAGCCTTCAGATCTTTCATCTCCTTTTCTTCTTCGGTCCATGTATTGGGCATCCTTTCGAAGCCCAAGAGCGCCTTGTGTAAATCCATCTGAATGAGAATATCTCTCATCTTTACTTGCCACAGCGGAAATCGGGTATTCCGATCCAGCAGCGGAATATCGTATTTCACCGAAGACATGATTAATTACTTGATAAAATGATCCCAACAAGCTAATATCAAAACCCGGACGCTCTGATACCAATTGTTGTAAAATACGACGGATCCGAATTGACTTTAGACAATATTAGCTCAATGCGGAATAGGATCAAAATTATCAAACGATAATAATCACAACGAAAAATACGAATGAAGTAAATAAAATAGAGACGCGAGGATTTACGTGGAAAACCCAAATCGGGAAAAACCACGGGCGGAGGAAGCCGAGAACCAATTCACTATATTTTGTGGTATTTACAAAATGTTTGGAGAATATAAAAAATACAAAGAGTTTGAAACTCTTATGTATTTACAAGAGAATAGATGTTTTGGTTTTTGGTGTGTTTTGCATAAGAGAGTTTCTAACCTATTTATAGGAGATTTGTTGCATGCCACTTAAGGAAAAATTGGTTCATTAAAAAATTCTGCATGCCAACCTTGAAGTTTGTATATTGTTGAAGAGAAAAATCAGCCTTTGAAAATAAGTTTTGCAGCCTTTGACTCAATTTGAAGGCATATTCTTCAAATTAAATAAACAAAATAGACGTGATGAATAAGAAGATAAAAATGGATAACTTTGTTAAACTGAGTTGGGTCACGAGCACATCAATGTTTTTTTTTTTTTTAATAAGTGATTAATCTTATTAGGCATGATCAAAGAAAAAAATGTTATTAAAATGATGTTTTTGTTTTCAGGAAAGAGATGTAAGATATCGTAAGTACTTGAATATATGTTTTAGATTTTTTTTAATTTGATTAATTATTTCTTTATAAACTTTTTTCTATCGTACTTATTTGGAATGTTATTAGTAAAATACAATCAGAATAATAAAAAAATCTAGATTTATAGATGGTGGATTTATAGAACCTCATAGATTTATTGTCGTCTTGAACGAAGTTCCTACTTAATGTTAAAACATACTTGTATACATACAATTAACTACATATTACGGTTCTATTATTTTCGAGGGCAATACATGTGACCAATAATTATATTCAATAAAAGAGTTTCATATGATTGACACCAAGCTTAGAGTTTGGTCAATCTTGAAAAATCAAACTCGATTGGACCACATATTTTAGACCATTAAAAACTTCCAATAGTCATTCGACTCGACTCCTTCAATTATTTAAATTAACACTTCCTCATTTACTACATGTTGAATCTGTTTTTTTTTTTTTTTTATTATCAAAAACTTGTTTTCACTTGAAATATTCAAACAAAAACACTCGTAGGGGTAGGATGTTATCATTTGGCGTTGATCACCGGCCATAGCTAAAATATATGTATATTACAAATCTTGTTTTCCATACTCTTTTTGGTTGCATAATAATACAAAATTTAATCACGTACTTTAGCTCATTTATGTTCAATTTCAAACTAGTACATAAAATAAACTTTTTATTAATAACTTAAATGCTATATAATACACACCAAATTATTCTTTATAACATCATTCTTTTGTCGAATGATCATTTTAGTAATTAATTTGATGATAAAAAAATTTGGACATATATGGTATAAGTGAAATGTTTTACAAAGTATCAAAATGGTGGCAGATACTATATTTTAATATTTAATTTAGAGAATATATAAAATACAGTAATGTTTCTATTCACATTGTCATTTCATTTTTATATTTTTATTGGAATTTGATTTGTTCTAACCTTACCAATATCCAAATTCAAATTAAAATTGATGTAGGAAGGCAAGATTCCTTCGTGAAACTACATTGATATTGCCTACATGCTTGAACAAATAATGGAACACTATACGACTACAATTGGTAACCATTTAAATATAAATCACGATTTGAGACTTGCACACAACCCTTGTTTCAGGATCGATATTTGACCCAAAAATATTGAAACATGATGGTGATTAAGTAGTAAAACCCCCGTATTTTGTGATGAAATATTGTACAATTACATACGATATCCAACATAACTAAAGATACCAACATAGCAAGATCTTTACAACATAAAACTTATCACTAAAATAAAAATAATAAAAGAAGAATATCATAATACATAAATCAACTATAAGGATCACTAGTTTACCCCATCCTCGATAGAGCAACATTGTTGGCAGATAGAGCTTTGGTTGTACTGCCTCCAAGAAGTAAGTGCGCATGTGGAGGCCATTAAGCACAAAGCTATGCCCACTTTAGCCACAAGTGATGGATTCCCTTAGCTTTGGCCATAACAATGTCAGCCGAGGGTCACTCAAAGTGCCTTATGTGCAGTGTTTTTAGTCCCCCACTGGCCACGTATCACCTCCAAAAAGGGCCTTTTGGGGGAATATATTTTAGGGTTTATTTGGCCCAAACGTTATCTTTATCACTTGGGAACATCTTTGTTAGGATTGAAATAGCAAAGGTTCATTCGGTATTAGTTTATTGTAGGTCGAATTCATTATGTATGTTATTTAAGCGACATTTAATAAATTGTTGATATTGAATGGTTATATGTTTGTGTTTCTCTTATTGTTGGTTTGAATTCGTATATGTTTGTGTTTTTCTTATTGTTGGTTTGAATTCGTATCTACATAGATTGGATTCATTTGGTAATGTTTATTTGCTTCGTAATGTTAAATGATGTAATAGAATAAAAACGTGTTTGGCAATTGGCAACGATGATTTTTATTTAAAGGGAGAAAAGAAACAAGCATATTTTATTCGTTTTAAAACACGAGTAGTGTAATCTTAACTTTGGTAAAAATTTCTTGATCATAAAATTAATACTTGAAATTTGCAAAATGAATGAGTAACGTTTTAATAGAGATAGCCAAAATTTAAAATTTTCATCCAATTTGATTGTTTTTGTAATTATCCATTTTATTATTTATCACAAAAATAAAAAATCAGTTCTTGATTTTGTTATATTCGCGAAGGGAATGTGCTCACTTATATACCACACAATGTGTATCCATGTGATCCCCTCCAAGGGGAATATAACACATATTCTCCCCTTTATTCGTTTATTAAGTCTTAAGGAAAAAGATACACATACAGGAACATGTAGCCATGTAGGGAAAAGATAAGGAAATGTTTTTTTTTTTTTTTCCGACAAATTTATGGGGAGTTGTAGGATGATTATTTATATAAAATTAATTGATATAATGAACTTAGGTTAAAGAGAGTGGTGTCTTTTAAAAAGGGTATAACAAAATGAGAATCACTAAATAAACACCTCATTTTTACTTGATACACAGATTATTCAAAGTCAAATTCTTTTTATTGGTTGAAACTGCATTGTTTTCCGAAAAAATTAAATATGATTGGTTAAAAATAGTTTGACTTTTGTGCAATGTGTATGTAAGGTGTATATTTTAGTAGCAACCAACAAAATATATACCCCATTTCACTGGAAATACACCCAATGTCTTTTTATTTGTTAACATTGCATTGTTTTCCAAAATAAATTAGATATGATTGGTTGAAAACAGATTGATTTTTGTTTAAGGTGTATATTTAGTAGCACCCTTTAAAAAATAGGAGGCATGCATGTCATGTAGGCTTCATATAGGCATCCATCATTTGTTGCTATTTTTATGTTTGCTATTTTTATGTTTTGATTAAAGAGTGGTGCCTGCAACATGCAATTTTTTTACCAAAATAATTTCTTTATTTTTATATAAGCAATATGAATATTAATTTAATTTAAAACTTAATATTTCAGTAATTTAAAATATAAAATTACATAAAACTAGGAAAAATAAAATTACTTAACTAGGATACATAATTGTATAGAAAAATATTTAACTAGGATACACGAATGTGATGTTTACTTCATTACGAACCCAAATACTATATGGTAGAAATCATATAGTATTTGTGATTTCTGATTATGAGGAACAATATGAAACATTATTGTAGAAATCATACGAAATCGATCAGCCTCAACATTTCCCTTCGATATCGTTGTCTACCAAGTAATTACCTTAAATTGAAGTCAAAATCGAGATTTGTCGAAATCGGAAACGTTATGGTAGAAATCATACGAAATCGAAATTGAAATCGGAAACATTATACAAAATCAATGCAAAGATTTGGTTTATAACCGGATGAATTAAGTACTGTTTTGAGGGTGAGATTGGAGGAGAGATATCGAAATCGGAGAGGGTGAGTAGAGTTCTGAAATTACCATCACCGTTTATTTTGGTGAGTACGGTTTTGAGGGTGAGAGTGTAGGCGAGGTATCGAGACCGGAGAGGTTGATGAGTGATCGGAAAAAGATAGAATATTGTTTTGGAAACGAGAGTTAAATGGAGGAGAGAGAACGTAATAACCGTGTATTCCTAAAATATCGTTATTATCTTTTACCAATTTACCCTTTTACTAATTAAACAGAATTAATTTAATATCAAATAAAATTAAATCTTATCCTAATCCTAACCATAGATTAATCTTGATCAGATGTTAGATTTAGTTCACAAGTCCACACAATGTATACATGTGGAGATACACATTACATTAATTACAAAAATATAATTAAAGTAGTGGTAATTATATTCAGTTTCTTAATTAAAGTAGTGTTAATTACAAAATATTGTTTGATTTACTTGTAAGATGCATGCATATAGCTGAGAGGTTTCAAGTTTGAGCCTTCTTATTATTTTTTCCATTTTCTTTTATAAGATGTTGACAGGACATGTCACGTCGACAAAAAAATTTCTCAACCAACATGAACCGAGGAAAATGTAAAACGAATGAAATTACAAGTTGCATACAAATCACGAGGTAAAACTAAAAAAACATAGTTAGGGTAAATCTGTAAACAAATTTCAAAATTAAGAGTTCTATTACGAGTTTCACTTTAAAGAAAACATGGAGAACAATGATAATAAGTAAAAGGGATAAAACTAGAAATTTGCATAAAAATATAGATTAAATTTAGAAAAAAAAACAAAAACCACTAATAAATTAAAAATTAAGATTTTCTTGACAATTTTCCTTAAAACTTTTACCAATAACGAATTCAAAAATTATGATCTACCCTAAAAATTATGAAAACCCTTAATAAAAGTGGTTTTAGAAAGTGGTTTTAGATGTGTAAAATTCAAAATTGATGATTTATATACATTTGTTGTTTCAAAGCATACAAATTAATTCTTACAATACAAATTATGGAGATTTTATATTATTATTAACGAAAAACCTTGTAGTTTGATCGGATATACAGGTTAATATAAATACATTGTGATAAATTCGTTAAGATACTATTTAGTAAATACAAACTATAAATACTGAACAATCAAGGTTTCTAAGTGCCGAATAATGATTAGTAAATTAAAAAAATAAAATGAGCATAAGAAATATACCAAATAGTATTTGTAATGAAAAATATGAAAATAATAAGATTTTATAGTTTAGTTGTTGATATTTTGAAGACGACGAGTAGTCTCGGGCATTAATGATGATTATAAAAATGGAGTGACAGACAAGTTGCTCACTTGTAGCTTATGCCAAATGGCTAGTTTTGGATACATACAACTTGAGGAGATTGGACTTGAAGACTCACAACTCAAAGTTATTCCATGACTTAAGTGTAGTTCTTCCAAATCGTTAAATTCTAACTTTTCAAATAAATATCATGATTATTTAATCTAAATCATAAATTAATTTATTATATGAAATTTACACTTAAAAGGTAAAAACTACTAGCCCAAATTGTGGGTGTTATATGTTGTCTTTACCCTAGAAGAGGTTCAAGGTTACTGGCACGAGTAGATTCCAAATAAGTTAAAATTGTTTTTCATAGAGGTTGCTTCAAAAATTCATCCCTCTCCCTTCTAATTTATTAAATTATATGTGAAATATGCAATCCAATCTTTGTCCTTTGTGGAATGCTGTTAAAAAGAGCTCCGATCATGTACTCTCTTAACCGACATTTCACATTTGCTATTTGGACTTCGGCCTTAAATTGGTTGGTGTGGGCCTTCGTTGATGAAATATTTCTAATATATCTTCTTAAGCATTGATAAATTTTCAGGAAAATCCGGAAAAATTTGATATTTCTCTCGGCTTTGGTCTAAATGATTTTATGGTTTGTGTGAAAAGCGTGGAACGATTCTATATATTCAAAAAGGCAAAGAAAAATCTGATGAAACTGGCTAATGATATACAAATCAATCTCTCCTCTTTATGTATTCAAAAAGGCTAAAGTATATTTCTTATATTAGCATGCTTGGTGTTGCTCTCCGTTCCTAGCTTATTATTTGTAATTTGTATTTCGCCATGCTAACCTCTTGCCATTGCTATACATACATACATACGTATACGTATACTTTTATTTATATATATATATATATATATATATATATATATATATATATATATATATATATATATATATATATATATATATATATATATATATATATATATATATATATATATATATATATATATATATATATATAAGTAGGTTCCATTGAGAATGAAAATAAGGTTGAGAATGCGAGAATGAATATGAGCCACATATTTTTATCTTGCCGCTCTAGTGTTTGCACATATGATTTTCACCACCACTTCCACCTGCACCACCTGCGACACCACCACCGTCGTCGCCACCACCACTACTCCTGCCGCCGCCACCTTCCCTGCCACCGCCATTGCCGCCGCCGCCACCACCGCCACCATCGCCACCAACCACCACCACCGCTACTGTCAACTCTACTGCCTCTATCACCATCTCGACCACCACTGCCGCTACCACCTTTACCACCACCGCTACCACCACCCACCGCCACCACCACCACCTCCATCACCGCCGCCACCACCACCACCTTCGTCACCACCCATGTCCACCAACACCACCACCCTGTTGGATTAGGTGTCTAAGTCATGACTAATAATTTGTATTTACCTAATTAATAGTAGCAAAGTCCATTTGGGTTGCCCTCATAGCTGGAGGTTTGGTAGAAATTTCGGTAGAGAGAAAGGTTGATTTATTATGTGAAAAATAAATCAACAGGAATTAAATATATAGTTTATTAATATATTAAAGTGATAATATATTAATTAGAAACTATAGTAATTAATTAGAAATTAATCTGGAATTAATTGGATTTAATTTGGTGATTAATTTAATTAATTAAAGGTGCAGGGGCTGAATTGTAATTATTCAATAGTTGAGTAAGTGACAATTTTGGCAGCTCTTATAGTCAGCGAAATTATGGTTAGGATAAACCATAATTTCGATAATTAGATATTAGGATAAAGGGTTTTGAATTATAAGATAAATGATTATCTTATTTGAATTCAAAAAAGGTTTATCTCTAAAGGCTTATCTGGTTATCTGCTTGGGACTATAAATAGGGACCCTGGGGTACCTATTTTCTGCGCCAATTTCCCATACACTCTCTGGAATTTTCGTGACCTGCTTCTGCTCCCTGGGTGTGATCTCATTTGAGGCAGGACACTTGTGCTGCTTAGCTTGCAAGAAACAACTAAAAGGTTAGTTTTTCTATTTTATTCTTTTAGTTAATTTTTGTTTTGCCTTTAAGAATTAATTACATGTTCAAAGTAATAAAACATAGATCCAATCTAGGTTGCATGTGAACTTAGGGTTTTAGTTCATAGATTTGCAGAAAACCTTTCAGTGGTATCAGAGCATTTGGTTGTTTTCTTGTTGAATTGCTGTAATAGTTTTCCTAAAATTAGGGTTTAAAGCTTATAAACCCTAATTATTGCTTGGATCGATTTCTAGGATTAGGGTTTTGGAAACCCTAATCCCCCCTTTAGTATTTTCGAAAAAGCCTATTAGGGTTTTAGGAGGTTTTCTATTTTTGGTAACTTTAATTGTTTAATTAAATGGATAACCTTAAACCCAAATTGTTTGATTTCGAAATTTAAGGGTTTAAGATAGGTTTAAAATTAATTTGATTAATTTGGTAATACCTATCTACATTTGAATTAATTTAATTAATTGTTAATTAAAAGATAATTCAAAGGATTTAATTAATTTTTTAAATTTGCAAAAATTAAAGATAAATCCGGAAAAATATTTTAAATGTTTAAAATATTAAGATTTAATTATTTCAATTAATTGTTAATTAAAGAATAATTAAATCGTTTTTTTTAAGGTTTAATTTAATTTTAAATTTAATAGTTAAATTGGTAAAATTAAAAGATAAACCTGGAATATTTTAAAGGGTTTTAAAATATATCTTATATATGTTATTAAAAGTTAATACTATATGTATAAGATAAAAATTGGTCAGTCAATTCAATAGTAGGCCTCATTCACGAAGCTGATCTATAAAGTGGGTATAAGGAGGCTGCCTATAAAATGGCAGTCTAATGGGTGAACACTCTCGCCCACCGCTCGCCTGATCAGTGGAGGGTCGTTAGCCGAACAGTTTTGATAGGACCGCTTAATCATTAAAAGTATAATGATCAAAGTACTAGAACCATTTACAAAATCCCAATCTAGTTACTTTAGGAAAAATGTGAATTTGATGCTAATCCATGAAGTTGCACATTGCACTTTATGAAACGTTGGTGGAGCTTGTGTGGGTTACCGGCACACCAATGGGGGTTCATAAAGAGTGGCAATGGGTTTCTCGGGTGTTATCATTGTTGATGGAGCGTGTGTGGTTGACCGGCACATCAATTTGAGATGATAATGGACCCCGAGAGTACCAAGCTAATTTGCATGGTTATTCACACCCGGTTTGTGATCCTCGGCATCCCAGTCACAAACGGTGGGGCATATCCGAGATTAAACATGCCATTGAACAGTTCAATGAATCTCACAGATCTAGGAATTTCATAAGACTGAAATTGATACAAGTTATCTACCTTAATGACCACTGTGGTGTGACTATGGCATCCCTCTTCACAGCATAGTTGGGGTATTTTGGATCCTAGCCTTGTTAAATAATATATATTGGGTAATTATTTAAAAGGATTAATTAAACGAATAAATTCAAATTTTATATATGTCTGAAGAAAAATGTCATTCTCCTCCTTCTCCTCCTTCACCCATTTCTGAGAGCTTCAGAAAGCACCTGTTAAATATGGTAAGGCTGACTGGCCTTGACTATATGATATGGTTTTTGCAATTAGAGAATAGTTCTTAGTTTTGCTGGCGAACCATATCCGACTGAGTGTCCGCTCCTATACATGACATCACACAGCAGCTTGTGATGAGCATGACTCCTTGACTATTGAGTCTAAGGAAGTTCGTTGCATTATGCTATTAATCATTGACCCCGAGTTCCGCAGGGATTTAGAATTCCTGGGGTCTGATAAGTTAGCACAGCTGGTTGAGGAAAGGTTCCGAGAACTGGTTGATAAAGGGAACGAACTAGGATCTTCAAAGAGCTTGAAGTTGCAAGCTAGAATGAAGCAGCACATGTTTGCATGTTCCCAAGTTTGAGGGATACATAGGCGAACAGTATAAAACTGTTTTCCCCTTATGATCAGGAGTTAAGCATGAGCTCGACTCGCTGATCCGTTCATCCAGATGAACAGGAAGGGTAACCGGATAAGACAATCGTAGAAATGCATTCGATGTAGACTCTGTATGAGTCGTTCATGGAGAAGCATAGTTCTATTGATTCAGCTGTTTCAGGATTAAGTCCAGTATTAAGGTGCATCAAGAAATTATCCAGATCGTCTGGACCGATTGCTCGATGTTTTAAACTGGGAATCCACAAGGTGGGACACAGTCACGGAAAGATTGGAAAAATGCTCCAAAGCCAAACCGTTTGGTAAACTCATAAATATCTTAGAATTCAGAACACCTGATCCTCATTTCCTTGATACAGGATGTGTTTCACACATTTGCTCTGTATGCACGAACTCTGGAGGATGCGGGATGGTGTCGCACAGGAGCATATTCGGATTGGATCTGGAGCTCGTGCGGTTTTTGAGTTTAGTTAGATATTACAATCTTGTTATTAGATTATTAGATACAAACGACATTGTTTTCACATATTACATTGTTCGAGGGTTTTTGTGTTTTAATAAAATGTTGATTTTCTTTTGATTGTTTTAATTATCCTCGAAATGTTTGTGTAAATGTGTTAATGGCATAAATGATAATAACTTGAATGTTGATACATCCAATGGTATTGGATTTCTAAATTGCGTTCTTTATGATTGTTAAAGTGAATTTTATGAGAATCACTTCAACCAAAGGTCCAGTTGGACAGGACTTTGGAATCATTTGACTTAGAGTCACATGATGAATTGAGTGCTTAATAAAATTAATTGTGACAAGAAAGGAATCACCCAAAGATCCAATGGATAGGATTTTGGAATCAGTTGACTTGGAGTCAGGTGATGATTGCATGTCTTGAACAATATTATCAAAGTCATAAATTTACATGGAGATGTAAAGGCCTTGAGATTTGGGCAACAGACACATAAGTTAATGTGTGTTGCTCGAATCTTCGAACAGAACACGATTAGTTATGCTTCATGATATTTGCCAAATGGTTTGACAAATATGGCTTTGTTTATCGGAATAAACGATTGATTGGAACCTTGAAGTGTTCATAGATTTCAAAGGAAGCATAAGATCAACAGAACCTGAGTAAGAACATAGACTGAGAAAATGTTTCACAGTTTATCCTCTTCCAAGAACACTAATGGTTATAATGTGTCTTAGGGAAGATGATGGAGCATTGATCGAAATAGTTTTGATCCTCGGTGTATAAGATACACTGGATACATTTCCGACTAATATTTCAATGAATTGAATATTCAACCAGTCAGACCGCAGAAGCCATATTCCGACCACATCTTAGACTAAGTAGGTTATGTTGACACTGTCTGAAATGTAAAGCTGGGATCATCCCACCAGTACATAGAAAGTCCAGGGTCATGTAGCATTCGTCTGAATCTCATGACAAGCCTGAAACTAATCAGAAATGTCGTTTCATTGGCCACTCCGGTTATCCTTTGAAAGAAGAGTACTTTTAGAAAGAACTCAAGTTCTAAGGAAACAGTGGGAGTAAGAATAATTCTGAATGAGTTCAGGGATTAGCCAAGTGAAAGAACCTTTAGTCACCACTGGGACTTGACCAGGAATTAGATTCCTGTTAAACCTGACATACCCTCTCTTCGCTTGACCAGTAGTTATTGTCACTGTCATAAGGAGTTATGATTTGGGTGATATACCGGGTAGTGGTAAAACACTAAAGATGGTACGGATAAGTAATCCGACTGCTGGAAGCATTGGTGAGCCCAGTTGCTGCCAAATAAGAGAACCTTACCGCGAGACACAGTCTATATGGCAGTTTGATTGATCTTTACAACTGGTCTAGGAACCAGTGGGAGTAATTGAATCATCAAATGAAGGGAACATAGAAATGTACTTACAGAACATCTGGTTGAATGAGTCATCACTTGGAGTCAAGCAATTGATTCTGAGAGAAGCACTCTCAATAGAAGATGTAATCTGAGAGGATTCTGCGTGGCATAGTGTGAGTCGTTACTGGAGCGTGTGTGGTTTACCGGCACACTAATAGGGACTCACATAGAGCATGCCATTACAAAAGGGTACACGACCCCGGGATTCGTCCCATGGGCATCTCGCAAGAAAGGATATTCGGATTCTCAAAATAGGCCAAAAGGTTTGGATTTTGTGAATAGCCTGAAAGATTTTCTTTAATATGTCGGAAAGGTTTGGATTTCGGTTTCGCAAAATGTGCCATAAGTTCTGGATTTTGTGAATAGTCCGAAAGAGTCATATAACGGTGTCAAAGCCAGTGGGAGTATCGTTGTTATCTGCTATCATTGTATGTGGGTTACATACTGGCTCTAGGAAACGTCTATTATCATTACAAAATGTAATGACTTGGTGTTAAGAAACAGTTCGCTATGAAAGACTTTAAGAGATACAACATACTCAGGTGGTTGTGAACATCTATTAGATAGATCAGAATTCTGTCAATATGATCTTGATGAGATTCAAGATGCATAACCCCAGGAATGGAGTTTCCTGTCATTGCAAAGTGTAATGAATTGGCATGAAAGAAACAAAGAAGGTGCAGCATGCTCACGTAGTTCATAGACATCTATTAGATAGATGAGACTGACAGTATTGACTTAGCGGTTGAGAATATGATCTTGATGGGATTCAAGATGCATAAGAAAGATTCCCTGAAAGGAAATGGTTTCCGGAAATCATGACACAAGGATTATTGGTAATCTTAGGATTCCGAAAGGGCTTGGAATGAGATTACATTAGGTTCCTCGAGCCTCTTGGACAAATCAGAAGTGTTATGAACATATCCTGATGACTTAATGCTTAGAGCATTGTAAGTTGGATTCAGGATATTGCATGGCTGAGAATACTGAATGGTTTTTGAACAGACGTGAGAAATCATTGGGGAATGATTAGGGTGATTGATTTGAAAGGGTTTTTCAAATCGGTAATTGTTTACACCAGAACGTGGTGCTGTAGGACTTCATGGTTAAAAAATTTTGTTGGTTTCTGATGGAGCGCGTGTGGTTCACTGGCACATCATGACACCTCGAAATTGTCTTAGGATGTAGTCATGTAGACTAAAGACCCGAGAACCATAGGCAGTCACGGTACACATCACCGGAATGGAGTTGTGAGAGAGAATGACAAAATGACAAAATGACAAAATGACAAATTGAGATATCATCGGAAGAGTATCCGATAGGATCATCTGCAATAAAGTGTATAAGTGTTAGACACTTGGATACATAGAAAGAGTGAAAAGGTCATAGACATAGATATAAAAGGCTTGAATTGAAAGTTTAAAAGAGAATAAGAAACCGATAATAGTTATGATAAATCCGACTTGGTGATTACCTCGTGGAGACTTGGTAATTAGCAGGAGTAGCTGCCAGTCAGATTTTATGTTTCACTTTTGCATGTTTACTTCCTGAATAATTGGATTATTCAAATATCCACAGTCGCTCATACTCTTAGGGAGTAAGTATGAAGAAAGACTGTCATGAATTGGTTTGTAGATTGTCTAAGGAGTTAGACATAGCAATAAGATTGCTGCAACGTTCATGAGTACTTGGAAATGGAGATTTGAGTATTGGATAAACCCACGCTCAATAGATTGCTTCATGGATTACATCACGAGCAATGTTGAGACGATTATATCTTATGGTCTTGAAGTGGAGAGATATGAGTTATAATTTGCAAGGCGGTTGCTCATTGATAGTACGAAAACTCATCGGTAACTCGGTGTTATAAAACGTGCTGTTGTGAGTGATTTGTCGGGTAAAAGATATAACATATTAGTCAAAGCTTATTCGTCCCATGACCCTGACGGGAAACAGATATCTGTTGGCCACTCGATGATTTTGAAGTTGACTGAAGCGCTGGCCAGCCAGGACTAAATTGATTCGTTCAATTAGAAGTCTAAAAGTCATAAGCAAAATCGGAAATCGGGAAACAGTGTCAGACAGAGATTGATCTCAATCCGTGTCTCATGTCTGAAAATATCTTGTTGGACGGAGGATCATTTGATCACTATCTATGGACAGAACTGACTAGGTCAGAGTTCGGCAGCAGTTTCTAGGAAGCTACAGTTTGCTGATTAATTAGAGGTTAAATTGGTAATTATAGTCATAGACTTATCCAAGTGGGAGACTGTTGGATTAGGTGTCTAAGCCATGACTAATAATTTGTATTTACATAATTAATAGTAGCAAAGTCCATTTGGGTTGCCCTCATAGCTGGAGGTTTGGTAGAAATTTCGGTAGAGAGAAAGGTTGATTTATTATGTGATAAATAAATCAACAGGAATTAAATATATAGTTTATTAATATATTAAAGTGATAATATATTAATTAGAAACTATAGTAATTAATTAGAAATTAATCTGGAATTAATTGGATTTAATTTGGTGATTAATTTAATTAATTAAAGGTGCAGGGGCTGAATTGTAATTATTCAATAGTTGAGTAAGTGACAATTTTGGCAGCTCTTATAGTCAGCGAAATTATGGTTAGGATAAACCATAATTTCGATAATTAGATATTAGGATAAAGGGTTTTGAATTATAAGATAAATGATTATCTTATTTGAATTCAAAAAAGGTTTATCTCTAAAGGCTTATCTGGTTATCTGCCTGGGACTATAAATAGGGACCCTGGGGTACCTATTTTCTGCGCCAATTTCCCATACACTCTCTGGAATTTTCGTGACCTGCTTCTGCTCCCTGGGTGTGATCTCATTTGAGGCAGGACACTTGTGCTGCTTAGCTTGCAAGAAACAACTAAAAGGTTAGTTTTTCTATTTTATTCTTTTAGTTAATTTTTGTTTTGCCTTTAGGAATTAATTACATGTTCAAAGTAAGAAAACATAGATCCAATCTAGGTTGCATGTGAACTTAGGGTTTTAGTTCATAGATTTGCAGAAAACCTTTCACACCCCATTAACATCGTCGCCACCATCAGCACCATCACCGCCACCCTCTATTGCCATCACCATCATCATATCCACCATCTACCACCATTCCGACCACCACAACCATATTACAAAAATGATTATTTATACATGTTTATTCATATATGAATATGAATAATCATATATGATTATTCATATATGAATATACACATTCATATATGAATAAATCATATACGAGAAAATTAAACCATATCGTCGTCGTAGAACGACGCGTCAGCGCTGATGCATCTAGTAACCCAAATTCATTCTCGCATTCATATATGAATATACACATTCATATATGAATAAATCATATACGGAAAAATAAACCCATCTCGTCGTCTAGAGCGCGCGCGTCAGCGCTAGTGGATCTAACGGCCCAGATTCATTCTCGCATTCTCAACCTCTTTTCCATTCTCAATGGAACCCTCCCCTATGTATATATATATATATATATATATATATATATATATATATATATATATATATATATATATATATATATATATATATATATATATATATATATATATATATATATATATATATATATATATATATATATATATATATAGGGTTAGGATCCGGTAGGAACCGCGAGGACTCTTCTCGTCCAATCATTCTCATAAGGGCAAGAACGTCAAAACGTCTTCCTTCGACGTGACGCAATCACGTGCGATGCACGTCCACGGAACAAAATATGAACTTCACATCTAAATGACAAATCTATCCAAAATTTTCAATAATTCTTTACGAATCACATGTGAATTTTAAGTAAATCATTTATGAATCTCAGATAATTCAATTGTATATGATATTAAAACATTGAAATAGTAAAACATTGGTGATTTTTCTTGAATTTACATTTGAATTTAAAAATATTTTTACATTACATAAGTTGTTATTGAATGATTAACAATTATTGAAAAAATTGAATTCATTGACCATTTACATGTGAAATATCTTCAATAAAAATTTAATACAGTTTATATTCACATTGTGAATTTTAACTGCTTCTTGTTTTAGACATGTTAATTCACATATAAATGGTAATTGTACCCTATTTTTTCAACAATTTTTTATCATTTATATGTGAATTTTAAGCAAATTCATATGTGGATATGAATTAATTCATTTGTGCATCATCAAAAGGTTCAAAATAGTATGCATCTAGTTTAATACGTATTAATTCACATATAAATGATCATTGAACCCGATTTTTTTTAACATTTTTTGATCATTCATGTGTAACTTTAACTACATTAATTTGTGAATCTTAGTTAACTCCATTGTACATTATCAAAATGTTGAAATTGTAAAGAATATAAATTAAATTACTTAAATTCAATATGAATATAGTCAAATTCACAATGCAAATCTAAAAGTTTATTTAAATTCACATGAGTTGTTATTGAATGATCAATTATTATTGAAAAATATAATTTCAATGATCATTCACATGTGAATAATCTTCTATAAAAACTTATTATGGTTCAGATTCACATTAATTAACTGTTGTGAAT
>CM042014.1:43386157-43671157 GCA_023525715.1 Cichorium intybus | reverse complement strand
CATCCTCATGGTAGATCTTCCCGAGAATGGTTGTTTCCCTATGTAATGGTAATACGGAACACCGGAGGCAATGTTCTTTTAGGTCTCTAGCATCCCCAAGACTTTCACGTCTCTTTTCATTCAACACTGTCCACAAATGCCAATTTAAACTAACAAACTTAGACCTATCTTTGATATAATTGAACATCAAAAGACACAAGTCATCAAAAACCACGTGAGCGGGTCTTCTCTCCTTTCTAAATAATCTAGCATTCCTTAATACGATAGTTTTTCATAACAATAAGTTTTACTTGATATAATTATACGTAACCATAAACCAACACCTTGTAATTTTAATGGGACAAAATGGTACACCATATATACCGAAAACAAAATTTGGTTTAAGCACTGTCCTACTAGTGGTATAATAATGCCATTATTTATAAAACATCGTTTATTAAATAAAAATTATAGTTATTTTATCATATGAACGGATCTGCAGGCTGCAACCCGTTAACACATATTATTATATTAATAAATCAAATCATTTTCTAATGAAATACAGATTTGTAAGTCATTGTTTTTTTTCCAATCATTTTACTCGTAGACCAATCACAGTGTTCGTTAATATAATAAATAGTATCAAACAAGATACCATGTTTGATTCTACACAATTTTTGATGACTATTTCGAGTCGAAATACAAATATAATGATCATCAAAGTCGTTCACCTGATATATTTTAACGTTTTTAAAACTTATTTTACATTTTCTGTCCAAATCCAACCGCCTTTGCACTCTTTTTAAATGTTAATTATTCTCAACTCTTGACATTATATAAATTCGCATTCTCACTCCCCATTGTACTCCACAACAACTTCATGACAGGAAAAAGAGCTCAAATAAGTCCGGCCGGTAGCCCATCATCTGGCAACGTCTCCGACGGATCCTCTAGAGACCAAGAGCGTCTTCTCCCAATAGCCAATGTCGGTCGTATCATGAAAAAATCACTCCCGGCTAATGCAAAAATATCAAAAGAAGCCAAAGAGACGGTCCAAGAGTGTGTGTCGGAGTTCATCAGTTTCATCACCGGAGAAGCTTCGGATAAATGTCAGAGAGAGAAGCGAAAGACAATCAACGGTGACGATCTGTTGTGGGCCATGACAACGTTAGGGTTTCAGAATTACGTTGGTAGTTTGAAGAGTTATCTCAACAAGTACACCAAAACAAGCGAGTCACCTGCTGATATTGATCATATTGATACCGGTGAGAGTGGCCATGAGGTTTCTAATTCGACACCAACAAGCTTGATCTCCCAAGGGTTCAACGAACGGAGTGTGGGGTATAGGGACGAGTTGGTCAACATGGTCAAGCTCCATGATGCCAAGGCAGTCGTGTCGGCCCATGGTCAAGGATTTGAGTGGTAGATACATAATATAATCTTACAATGAATGACTTTTTAATATTTGTACTCTAGTTTTTCTTGCAAAAATAATCGTTTTGATTCTTGTTCTATTGTTGTAAAATTAGTTAAATTTGAGTTTATTACTTTTTCCGATGGTGGGGAAAACTGAAATGACGGAATTCACCGGCTTTGTGTATTTCATACGTTGGGAATAAGGAGCCGTTTGATTCAGTTGCCTTTGGCTGTTCTTTTGATAGCAGCAACTGCATGGTGAGTCAAAGTTGGCAATATCACATTTTCTTCTCAAATGGGAAAGAGCCGTTTGATTTATATGTCCTTTTATTTTTTGTCATGTACAATAACAATGAGGTCAACGCTTTTAGGTTTTTATTGTATAGAAATTCGAGAACTGGATGTAACTTGTAGATTTGATCGACCAAGATAAACCGGTCACCATGGTTAGAGAAGACAAAATTTGGTTTAAGTAATGTCCTACTAGTGGTATAATACTGTCAATTATTCTATTATTTAAAAACCGTGCTTTTTTGGAACGTAACATGAATCTTTTTTTTTTTCCGGGTTGTCACGCGATTTGTGGGTTTTTTTTTTCCGGATTCCCTAATTTCGGGTTACTTCGCGGGTTTTTGGGCTGCTCCGTTTTTTTTATATTCTTTTATTATTTGTTGTACACGTGTTCCCTAATGCTTCTTTCTTCTGCGATTCTTGCCGCTTCATCTTCTTAGTTTCGTCATTGTGTTACTTCCTGTGCCGCTGTGGTGAATACTCGTCATCTAAGGGGTAGCTCCATTGTCTCTGGCTGTCTTTCTCCTTTGCATGTGGGTTTTCCGTTCTTATCTCTCATCGGCGTATTCGACTTTGTGTTTCTCGGTGATTAGGCTCTCAATTGTTGTGTTTTTTAGGTCTTACGGTTTGCTTTCTTTTTCTTAGCTTCGTCTGATTGCAACCGTTTAAGCTACAAGAATTCTCACATTTGAAGTTATCGAGCAGCAAATTGGCTTCACTCAATGTCGCATCATTCAATTCGATTTCCAACATCCCAAATCGATGAAAACAGTCGGCGACATGGACCATCGATATAATCTGGGCAATCAAATTTGCAATTTCTCATGAAATTTTGTTCCGTTAACTTGCCAATGGTACGTTTGGATTAGATATTTAGGCCACTTGTAAATTACTCAGCTATTTTGAATCATTCGGAGCATTTACCTCGACGACTATGTAAAGGCATCAGTCAAGAGTCAAGACCACATCCCACCAACCTCTCTCATTCATTTTCCGTTTCAAATCCAGTTTAGTAGAGTTCGCCGCCGCCGTCAACGAATTCCTCTATTCTCCTGAATCCGCAGATATCACAAACCACAGGTGCGCACTCACTTTTGCTCTTCTTCTTCTCTCACGTACAGGTTCGTCTATTGATTCCTTTTTCCATTTATCCGGCAGAATCTTTCAATCTCAGGGCGGATCGAAGTTTTTTCCTGGAAGTTTCTAATGAAATCAGAAAGTTGTGTCTACATAGTTGCTAATATCATAATTTTGTGTGCATATTGTTGCTGAAATCAAATTGATTGGATTAAAATTGTTTCTAAAATCATATTTTTGTTTGTATTTCATTGCTGAAATAAGATTTTTATGTGTGTTTCATTGCTGAAATAATTTTTTGGTATATATTAGTGCTTAAATGTCTTCATTCTTGCTTAAATGTGTTCATTTGCAAATTAGGCTGCTATTATTAACACAATTTACATTGTATGCTGCTAAAAAAAGATGAAAAGTTTATACGAAATTGGAACATTTCTGTAAATTTTAGCATCTTAAAACCGTTCCTGTCATTTGAACTAATTATGGGGTTATTTGTTACCAAACTACAAAACGATAGTTATTTCCATCCATTTAGAAAGTAGGCTGCTGTTATTAGCACCACTTTCTAAAATATGATGCTAAAATAATATCAAAAATTGTCCAAAAATAGGCAGCCCTTCTAAAAAAAACCCAAACATTACCATCAAGGGCCATTTCAGTAAAGTTGAATCAATTTCGTGGCTTTTGGAGGTTTTCAGGTAATCTGTATTTGATTCCCTTCCCCATTGTGTTTTCTCTTTTTGGACAGTTGTATCGACATGTACCCTCCATACCACCGCCCACATTCCACCTCTTCATTGCTCAATTCATGCCATTGCTCAATTTATGATATCCTGAATGGTGAGTTAAATTCAAAAAAAAATTATAAATTTCCATAAGAATTCAAGTAAATGATATTCCATTTGTCTCCAGAAAACTAGACATCGCTAGAACAACATTGCAGTGACCTAAGGTAATTTTTTTAAGTTCAATGAAAGTATATTAAAAAAAATACAATAAGTATTTAAAATATGTTCTGTTTTAACTGTTGCAGGATGCACAAGACCTAGGTGTCTCAACTGAACTTCTTCCATTAACCAGACCAAATGAAGAATTTAATGTCTTACTTTTTTATGCTGTATGTTGATTCTATAAATTTATGCATTATGAATTATCAAACTTTTAGTTATGTACACATCATTACATCATTCTTTTACAGGATTTTATTGGATTGGATGGTGATGAAATTGCTCAATTCATGCCATTGGCTGGAGAAAAGTATGTATAACGAATAATCTTTCAAATATAATAAACCAAATAAGAAACTAATTTTTTAATTTTTTTTTATCGAATTTCAGATTTGAAGACATGAATAAACAAATAAGAAAACGCATGTTCAAGAAACGAAGAGTTCGCAGGCTTATATTTACAATTACAGGTAGCTTATCGATTGAAGTAAGTACATATGCTTTAATCCGTCCCACTATTCCAGGTCAGCAAGCTGATTTTCTTATTTAAAAAAAATACAAAATGGGAACTTAAGAATTAGGACTGATTCTTTGTGTTGTTGTAGGGACCATTACATGGCTAGATTATGTCACAAATCTTACTATAAGGGCAGAACGGTCATTTATCTGTGCTGACACAGTCTTAATAATTCAAGAGCCTCCAAAACGTTTTCAAACTTACAAGAATGAAGATATAAAGTTTACAACAGAAGAGCTTTCAAAAATTAAAAGAGTTTCAACATGAAATTTAAGACTTTTAGGTTTTAAACCATTAAGTTACTTGAAAGATTATCATAACTTGAAGCCATATGCATTTGTCTTTCATAGTGACGAGGTTGTTTTCATACCTAAAATCAATAAATTTAATATCATATTTAAACCCGCATATTTTAAAATAAAGTTATAATTTGCAAGAAGTGATAGGAAGCACTTGCATTTTTATTGCACTTGACAGATCTATGATCCGTCTCAAGCGGTTACTAACTTTACCAAAGAAGCCTCATATCGACAACTACCAAGGGTATTTACGTCTTTTTGCATTCAGTTTTGCAGTTGCATTTTATAGGAGTTCATCGCGTTCTCAATTAGTTGGTCTGGTTACACAGGTAAAGAAAAGATAATCTGTCTGTTTTAATTTTCATTTTATAATTCGTATTATTTTGATGACATAAGACAAATTGAGCCTCCTGGATTGCACATGATATATCTTCCATATTCTGATGACATAAGACAAATTGAAGAGGCAAGAAAAAGAGCTTTGGTTTTTCCGAAAGTTAAACATGGCAGTGATGTTTAAACAAATCAATGTGAACTGGTTTCTTTGTATTTATCTTCAAATGTTTTATATTTATTTGATGTTTTTTTTTTAAATTTAATGCAGATCGACATGGTTACCCTGTTAATGCGAAGGCAAAAAGTTGTCCAACATGTGAGGGCACTGGGACAGTAAGTTCTTTTCTTTAAGTTTCATATTAGTTATGCCCCAAAGAATAAATTTAATGTTAATTTATTATTTTTAGGTTTTTATCCCTCCATTTATGGCTAGGTGCAGCTCTTGTAAAGGTTCAGGTCGTATAATTAAGGTTTGATTTCTAGGATTAATGTAAATTTTAGTCAAAAAAATTCCTTAGATGGAAATTAGATTAATTTCTCTTTAATCATTTGATGCAGGAATATTGTGCTTCATGTGGCGGATCAGGGCATTCCCATACGTACTTGTCTATCTTTCTTTTCTCAGTATCAACCTCATGTTCACAGAATCTAGCTTTCTCCAAGAAATCCATAGTATATTCTTGCACAGAACGAGTCCCTTGTTCCAAATGTAAGAACTCTTCTGTCAGCTTTTTCACTGCTACTTCGGAACAGTATTCTTCAGTGAATTTTGCTTTAAACTGTTCCCAGGTCAACATTTCAAGCAAATTTGAACCCAAAGCTCTACTGAAAACTTGCCACCAATACTGGGCATTCCCAGCGAAAAGGTTGGTAGCAAACTCCACCTTGTCTGCCTCATCACACTTGCTAATCCGGAAAACTTTCTCCGTATGTATCAACCATTCCATCGCTTGTACGGGACTATCAGTTCCCGTAAATTCCTTAGGCTTGCAACTAAGGAAATTCTTATACGTACATTTGTTTTTCACTTCCGAAGTTCCCTCCACGCCTTTACCCTTATCTGCCATGTTTACCCCACTTTCAGCGTGTTCATCGTCTCTGAGAGCTTTATCGTTCACCTGCTTAGCAGTACCCTCCTTCTGCTTTCCTATTAGAGTAGGTAATATCTCCTGTACCACATTCGCAATCATAGTTCGTAATTCTTGCGGATTCCCTGCTGCTTCTCCCATTTCTCTGTGTACTGAACCTTGTGTTCGTGTTTTGCCTCCTCTACCACCTCCTTGGTTTTGACTTCGTGTTCTGCCTCCTCTGGAGGCTCCTTGCCCAGCACCCCTTTAGCTTTGACCATTCTTGGTATTTGCCATCTTCAAAGTTTAACATAACGGTTAGTCATTTAATCCGATAACATGAATTATCTTTTTTTTTTAACTTCCAAACTCTACTATATCCTAAGGTTCAAGTCTAGGTATCTACTCTATAGAGACCTAATTCACTTAAACCTCGGCTCTGATACCAACTTGAAACACCCGGCTTTCAATATAAATATACCTATTTATTTTCCACACTTTAAAACATATTTTATTCAACAGAATATTATACAGGGTATATATTACAAGAAAAATGTACAAGTGGTATCTCCCCAAAGCCGGTCTGCTACGGTCATCAGTTCTAACCCCGAATTAGATCCTTCCCTTTAGTAGGGTCTACAGCACCTGCACAGTTAGTATCAACAACGATGAGCTTTACTAGCTCAGTGAATAATCGATAAGTGTTATAACAACATTAAATTTTCAGCTTCCACATCATATCACAGCCCCCTGTGATACCGAGTCTCAAGGACTCAATGTACACCTGTTGAATGTGTGATAAAACTGCCAGCCAAGTAGGCCATCACAACATTTGTATGTGGTCCCACCACAATTACTACTAATTCGATCGTCACAGTATATATGTGGTCTCAACCACAATTACTGAGTATGTGACCCCACAGAAAGATGGTCCCAATCACAATAACCGATAATGTGGCCCCACAGTAAAAGTAACACTTAGGGATAGATTACTCACATTGATTTTTGGTATACGGTATCTGGTTATTCCTGCCTTCTTACACCCACTATAACTGCTTGGTTTGTACCTATATATTTGTTTATAGGTGAACTACTATTTCAACCGGCATTACTACGGATCACACCATCACTCTGCTTTATATTCTCTATAATTCCAATATGATACCTCGTGATTTATCAAATAAAGAACGGCCAGGTAGAAGATCAGATGGGGTGGCAGGATCCTTTCAGCATTTTAGCCTTTCGGAAAATCCAACAACCAGATCCCATGTAATCGGCCTAGGCACCGTTCTCGTAAGTAAATCATTGGGCATTATTATTGGAATTACGAATAGTATATAACTTCCACATATAATAGTTTAACACTTTATAAACTATTAACGAAATAAAGTAGCGATTACTCACTTAGTATTGTCGCTGGCTCGTTCCCCGTTCAACTCTTCCGACAACTCTCGAGCACTTCGCTACAAGCTATCGCTCGTTCCTTACCTTTCCCGACCTATTTTTTTCTCACCAGAACACTCCCGATATCGTAAGGTTGTTTGGTGTTTGTTGTGGTTTGAAATGAAGAGGTTGGACCCCTATTTATAGGGCTTGAAAACACTATTCACGACGTCAGCACGACGTCATCATGACATCATCGTCACTATTCACGACGTCATCACGACATCATCGTTGATGTCATCACGAGGTAAGCGCTTACTTCATTTCTCGGTACTATTCATGCCGGAGTACTATTCACGCCGGAGTTACTATTCACGCCGGAGTTACTATTCACAATTTAAAAAAAAAAACAGTCGTTACAAATTCTCCCCCCCCCCTTTATAAGATTCCGTCCCCGGAATCAAGCAAACAATTGGGGGTACTTCGCCTTCATTTCCTCTTCGGCTTCCCAAGTTACATCCGAGACCTTGTGATATCGCCACTGTACTTTTACCATATTAATCTTCTTGTTCCGTAGCTGTCTCACCTTGCGGTCTAAAATATTTTCTGGCTGCTCCGGGTACCTCAGCTTTTCATCTATTTCAATTTTAGGTAAAGGCACTCGTTGGGACTTGTCAAACAGAGTCTTTCTCAAATGCGACACATGGAAGACGTTGTGAATGCCTCTTAGCTCCTCAGGTAGCTCTAACCGGTAGGCTACAGCTCCTACTCTTTGAGATATGCGAAAAGGTCCGATAAAACGAGGACTCAGCTTTCCTTTCTTTCCAAAACGAATCAGACCCTTCCACAGAGAGACCTTGAGCATCACCATATCACCAACCTGAAATTCTATAGGTTTCACCCGACGATCAGCATACTGCTTTTGGTGGTTTTGAGCAACCTCCAAATGTTCTCGAATCTCACGAATTTTCTCCTCGGTTTGAGCGACAATCTCAGGTCCGGCTAACGGTTTTTCTCCTAACTCTGTCCAACAGGTCGGAGTACGGCATGGTGCTCCATACAATGCCTCGTATGGCGCCATCTGAATGTTGGAGTGATAGCTATTATTGTATGTGAATTCTACCAGAGGCAAGTGATCCTCCCAGCTTCCACCAAAATCTATAACACACGCACGAAGCATATCCTCCAATGTTTGTATAGTCCTTTCACTTTGCCCATCAGTATGAGGATGATAGGCAGTACTCATCAAAATCTTCGACCCAAACTGCTCCTGAAGGCTCTGCCAAAACCGAGAAATAAATCGACTATCTCGGTCGGATATAATGGAGGATGGTACTCCGTGTCTACAGACTACTTCATCAATATAGATTCTGGCTAATTTGCTAACTTTATAATCTTCATGTATGGGTATGAACTGAGCGGATTTGGTCAGTCGATCCACGATCACCCATATTGCATCGTGTCCTCGTGGCGTCCGAGGAAGTTTTGTCACAAAGTCCATGGTGACCTCGTCCCACTTCTTCATCGGAATAGGTAGAGGCTGAATTTCTCCATACGGCTTTTGATGATTGGACTTCACTTGCAAGCATGTTTGGCACCGTTCCACATATCTTCCTATATCCCGCTTCATGCCCGGCCACCAGTATAACGGTTTCAGCGTCCGATACATTTTGGTGCTACCCGGGTGTATAGCATAACGAGAACAATGCGCATCCTCGAGGAGTAACTTCCGTGCCTCACCCTGCTTTGGCACCCATACTCGACCTTTAAAGGTCTTCAATCGTTGAGAATTTTCTTCGAGTTGGTTAATATAATTAACCATGCGTTCGCTTTTCACATGCTCCGCCTTCCCTACTTCCTCTTGGGCTATTCGAATCAGCTCAGGTAGCCGACTAACTATGCTCATACAAGCAGACACAACCCTAATGGGTCTCTCTTTTCGACTGAGAGCGTCTGCAACTACATTCGCCTTCCCTGGATGTTACAAAATCTCGCAGTCATAGTCTTTGAGTAAGTCCATCCATCTCTGCTGCCTCATGTTCAACTCCTTCTGATCGAACAAATATTTGAGACTCTTATGGTCCGTATAGATCTTGAACTTTACCCCGTATAGGTAGTGCCTCCACAACTTTAATGCTAATACTACGACAGCTAGTTCAAGATCATGTACCGGGTATCTTTTCTCAGCTTCTTTCAATTGTCTGGATGCGTATGCAATCACCCGGCCCCTCTGCATTAAAACGCATCCCAGGCCCATCCTAGAAGCGTCACTGTAGATCACAAAGTCTTCCCCACCTTGTGGTAATGCAAGTGCTGGGGCTTCACACAGAGCTTGCTTCAGCTTCTGAAATGCAGCTTGCTGCTCCTCAGTCCATTCAAACTTCTCGCCTTTCTTAGTTAATTTAGTCAAAGGAGCTGCAATAGAGGGGAAGTTCTCTACAAATCTCATGTAATATCCAGCTAGCCCAAGAAAACTGCGTATTTCTGATGGATTCCGCGGCGGCTCCCACTTCATTACAACCTCGATCTTTGCAGGATCAACTTTAACACCTTCGCTGCTAATAACATGTCCCAGAAACTGAACTTCACGAAGCCAAAATTCACACTTTGAGAACTTGGCATACAGCTTCTCTTGACGGAGTAACTCCAAAACTTGACGTAGATGCGTCTCGTGCTCTTCTTGACTCCGGGAATAGATCAGTATATCATCAATGAGCACGATAACAGAGGTATCAAGAAATGGACGACACACTCTGTTCATCAAGTCCATGAAAGCTGCAGGGGCATTGGTTAACCCAAACGGCATCACCAGGAACTCATAATGTCCGTAATGGGTACGGAAGGCAGTCTTCGGGATATCCGACTCCCGAATCTTCAGCTGATGATATCCCGATCTTAGATCAATCTTAGAGAAATAGGATGCTCCCTGAAGTTGATCGAATAAATCATCAATCCTGGGTAATGGATATTTGTTCTTTATGGTGATCTTGTTCAGTTCTCTATAGTCTATACACATTCGCATAGACCCGTCCTTCTTCTTCACAAACAGGATAGGTGCTCCCCAAGGTGAAGTACTCGGTCGAATGAATCCCCGATCGAGTAATTCCTGCAACTGCTTCCTCAACTCTGCCATTTCTGATGGTGCCAATCGATAAGGAGCACGAGCAATAGGGGCTGCTCCTGGAACCAAATCGATAGTAAACTCTAGTTGCCGATCCGGAGGTAATCCCGGAAGCTCATCGGGAAAAACATCAGCAAACTCCTTTACAACGGCGATATCTTCAACGGATTGTTTGGTAGGCTCTGTCGAGACCACACATGCCATGTAAAATATTCCTTCTTTGTTGTTATGACGTCGTACTTTGGCAAAAGACATGACGGGCATCCTTGTACGTGGCCGTTCACCTTGAATTATTATTTGCGACCCGTCTGGTGCCAGAACTGCAATTCTTTTTCTTTTACAATCGACTTGAGCATCATTGGATGCTAACCAGTCCATTCCTACAATTACTTCAAATTCTCTGGTGGTGATCGGCTTCAGATCAATAGGGAAAATGGTCCCGTTAATCTCAAGCTGACACTCTGGCATCTGTTCAGAGACATATACATGTCTACCACCTGCTACTTCTACCTCCAGTTCTTCATTCAACGGGGTTAAGGGTATCGAAATTTGGGGCATGAATGATGTGAAAATAAAAGAGTCTGTGGCTCCGGGATCAAAGAATACATATGCAGGGATCAAGTTTAGTTTAAAAATACCTGTGATAACATCAGTCTTTTCTCGAGCCTCCTCAACGGTCATCTGGAATGCTCGGGAGACTACTGGTCCACCTCGTGTCTCCATCCTTTCTCTTCCCTGCTCCTCCCGTGTCCTGTCTCGGGATCCTCCTGTCTTCAGCTGTGGACATTCTGATCGGATATGATCTTTGACTCCACACTGGAAACATACTCGAGTTGTTTGGTTGCAATCTCGAGCATAGTGTCCTGTCTTCCCACACTTAAAACAATACAATGGTGAGGGACTAGTAGGACAATCTCCTGTATGCTTCCTCTGGCATTTGTCACACCATTTGCCTTCATCCTTCCGAGTCTGACCCCGCGACCCAGATTCTGATTGTTGGGACTTCTTCTGAGAAATCCACGGACGTTCCTCAGCCTTTCTTTTTGCTTCTGCGGCCCTCCTTTCACCTTGTTGGCGTTGCAGCTCCGCCTCACGTTCCACCGCCCGATCAACTACTTGCCGAAAGGTAGTCAGCTTGAGTGGCTGTACAACCTCTCGAATCCTGGTTTTCAATCCCCATACGTACTTGTCTATCTTTCTTTTCTCAGTATCAACCTCATGTTCACAGAATCTAGCTTTCTCCAAGAAATCCATAGTATATTCTTGCACAGAACGAGTCTCTTGTTCCAAATGTAAGAACTCTTCTGTCAGCTTCTTCACTGCTACTTCGGAACAGTATTCTTCAGTGAATTTTGCTTTAAACTGTTCCCAGGTCAACATTTCAAGCAAATCTGAACCCAAAGCTCTACTGAAAACTTGCCACCAATACTGGGCATTCCCAGCGAAAAGGTTGGTAGCAAACTCCACCTTGTCTGCCTCATCACACTTGCTAATCCGGAAAACTTTCTCTGTATGTATCAACCATTCCATCGCTTGTACGGGACTATCAGTTCCCGTAAATTCCTTAGGCTTGCAACTAAGGAAATTCTTATACGTATATTTGTTTTTCACTTCCGAAGTTCCCTCCACGCCTTTACCCTTATCTGCCATGTTTACCCCACTTTCAGCGTGTTCATCGTCTCTGAGAGCTTCATCGTTCACCTGCTTAGCAGTACCCTCCTTCTGCTTTCCTATTAGAGTAGGTAATATCTCCTGTACCACATCCGCAATCATCGTTTGTAATTCTTGCGGATTCCCTGCTGCTTCTCCCATTTCTCTGTGTACTGAACCTTGTGTTCGTGTTTTGCCTCCTCTACCACCTCCTTGGTTTTGACTTCGTGTTCTGCCTCCTCTGGAGGCTCCTTGCCCAGCACCCCTTTGGCTTTGACCATTCTTGGTATTTGCCATCTTTAAAGTTTAACATAACGGTTAGTCATTTAATCCGATAACATGAATTATCTTTTTTTTTAACTTCCAAACTCTACTATATCCTAAGGTTCAAGTCTAGGTATCTACTCTATAGAGACCTAATTCACTTAAACCTCGGCTCTGATACCAACTTGAAACACCCGGCTTTCAATATAAATATACACATTTATTTTCCACACTTTAAAACATATTTTATTCAACAGAATATTATACAGGGTATATATTACAAGAAAAAGGTACAAGTGGTATCTTCCCAAAGCCGGGCTGCTACGGTCATCAGTTCTAACCCCGAATTAGATCCTTCCCTTTAGTAGGGTCTACAGCACCTGCACAGTTAGTATCAACAACGATGAGCTTTACAAGCTCAGTGAATAATCGATAAGTGTTATAACAACATTAAATTTTCAGCTTCCACATCATATCACAGCCCCCTGTGATACCGAGTCTCAAGGACTCAATGTACACCTGTTGAATGTGTGATCAACTGCCAGCCAAGTAGGCCATCACAACATTTGTATGTGGTCCCACCACAATTACTACTAATTCGATCGTCACAGCATATATGTGGTCTCAACCACAATTACTGAGTATGTGACCCCACGGAAAGATGGTCCCAATCACAATAACCGATAATGTGGCCCCATAGTAAAAGTAACACTTAGGGATAGATTACTCACATTGATTTTTGGTATACGGTATCTGGTTATTCCTGCCCTCTTACACCCACTATAACTGCTTGGTTTGTACCTATATATTTGTTTATAGGTGAACTACTATTTCAACCGGCATTACTACGGATCACACCATCACTCTGCTTTATATTCTCTATAATTCCAATATGATACCTCGTGATTTATCAAATAAAGAACGGCCAGGTAAAAGATCAGATGGGGTGGCAGGATTCTTTCAGCATTTTAGCCTTTCGGAAAATCCAACAACCAGATCCCATGTAATCGGCCTAGGCACCGTTCTCGTCAGTAAATCATTGGGCATTATTCTTGGAATTACGAATAGTATATAACTTCCACATATAATAGTTTAACACTTTATAAACTATTAACGAAATAAAGTAGCGATTACTCACTTAGTATTGTCGCTGGCTCGTTCCCCGTTCAACTCTTCCGACAACTCTCGAGTACTTCGCTACAAGCTATCGCTCGTTCCTTACCTTTCCCGACCTATTTATTTATAGGGCTTGAAAACACTATTCACGACGTCAGCACGACGTCATCATGACATCATCGTCACTATTCACGACGTCATCACGACATCATCGTTGATGTCATCACGAGGTAAGCGCTTACTTCATTTCTCGGTACTATTCATGCCGGAGTACTATTCACGCCGGAGTTACTATTCACGCCGGAGTTACTATTCACAATTTTAAAAAAAAAAACAGTCGTTACACAGCAGGTTGATGTTAATTTTTCTATTAATTGACTTTAATAAATTTTTTATTATTTCTAAATGAAGAATCCATAAAAATGGGCTAAATTCAAGAAATAGCAATGTACATTCAATTATCATCCTCTTTTTCTTATTAGGACATTAATTATGCTTTAGTAAATCTAGATTTACGTGAAATTTGGTTTATATTTGAATAGATATTTGAAAGTACATTGCTGTAATAAGAACCTACTTTCATTTCTTTTTATTGCAGCATTTTTCTTATTAACTTATGGAATTTGAAAAATCTTTCCAACTATAGCATTGTATTTTTCAGTTATTAGGAAATTATAGTTTAAAAATCTGCCCAAATTTAACATTGTATTTGGATGACATTGCTATAATTGTATATATTTTTCAAAGTACAATGCTACGATCAAAGATGTAAATAACCCATTTTATAAAGTTGTTCCAATGTGTGGAGATGAAGTTAGAGAACAATTTTACCAAATTTGACCACTACATTGTTTCTATTAACACATGAACAATGTTTTTAGTTGGGGACCTATAATGATGATGTTTATTGTGAATAAGTTGGGTAAAAAATATTCTGATTCACCTTTTAACTAAAGTTTTAGTTAGTTATCAAAAAACTTAATAACTTATTATTTATAAAAATATACATGTGGCAAAGATAGTTGCTAAAACAATGCACAATTACCTGTTATATGAGCATTTGTTGCAAGTAAAACTCATCCCTCTAGAACGTGTACATCCTAAACTGTAAGCATTCCAATGTTCTGACTTAATGCGGTCAAAGTTGTTGCTGACTTAAAGTTATAATTTATAAACCTGTGTTTATGACATGTAGGTGGAAAGGTGTCAACCGGTATTACAAGTCCAAGGACTAGATTCGTATAGAACTTTTAATCCTAATGGGCATACACATGGTGCCCATAAAGATGAAATCCGTCATGCGGGTGACTTGGGAAACATAATTGCCAATGCCGATGGTATTTGACTACAATTTTTTTTCTTTTAATTATTTGGTTGTTATTAATAATTTTTCGCTTATTTTTTATTTTATGTAATGTAGGTGTGGCTGAGGCTACAATTCTTGATAATTAGGTTTGAGTTTTTATATTTTTTTGATTTAATTTGTGGAGTTTTTTTTTTAACATTTTCTTTATGTTGCTTTTCAAATACTATTGACTGGCCCTAATGCTGTAGTTGGAAGAGCATTTGTGGTTCATGAGCTTGCAGATGATATTTGAATGGGTAAAAGTTTATCTTTTTACAGATGACCTTCTCATCGCTTTAGCAGTTGTACGCTTTTTTCCTAATCCTTCGAGCTAGCGCCAAGACGTTTGGGGTATGGATGCTTGGATCTGTCCCGGTAATTTCCATAAATGGCAATGTACTTTAATTTTTTTAGCAACGTACTTTTGTCTCTTTCTGTTACAGCATTGCACTTTCATGTTTCTTTTTGTGTTTTGAAAAGTGTATCTATTTTTAAAAATTAACCCAATTATGACATTGCTACTCTGCGTCAGAATACACTGTTTTCCTTGCATTTATCCGGACCCGTGCTCCAACAATCCCGAAACCGTGCGGAGCACGGACTCCTGCTAGTTTTTAATAAAATATGTTTTCTAAATAACAAATTACAATTATTTTATTAGAAATGAGAATTGGCAGGCTGCAAACCACATTCACACGTTCCTAGTAAATAAATTAATAAGAAAAACAAAAATCAAATTTGTAAAAACATTGATTTTTTGGCTTAATTTTTTTTTTTAGAACAACAAATTTATCCTACTCTTACTCCATGCCATTAGGACTTGATCAAGAGGTCATTAACAAATTTTCTTTTATTCGTAAAATCATTTTATTCGTATATTAATCGTTTTGCAAACGTTAAATTAATATAAAAAAACGAATCAAACAATTTTAAACAACTTCACTAATTAAAATCCTTCACTTGTACATATTTTAATGTTTTACAAACTTATTTTATATTTATTGTCCAATTCATTATTCATACCGCTTTTAAATGTTTTTTTTTTCACAACTCTTGACACTATAAAATTTTCATAATCCCACACTCTTTAAGACTCCACAACAACCGCAGAACCCAAATCAGCCCGGCATCCAGCAACCTTTTGTGATGGATCCTCTAAAGACCACGACCGATTTCGTCCGTTGGCCGTATCATGAAAAAATCACTCCCGGCTTATGTGATATCATTTTTTTTAACAAGTGTTATATGTATAAATGATGTTTTTCTTTTAAAATGTTAGAGATTTTACTACCACTAGCAAGGTGCTAAATAAAATTATCATAAAAATGAAATAACATATATAAGGTAGTAATGTCAACCAACTCAAGTTTATATTTAGCGGTTCAATTAATAAGAGAAAAAATAGTGAGACAACCTGTGAAATATGTCGGTTTATATTGTGTCGAAAATTCCAAATAACACAAAAGACCGTGAAAGTGACTGCGTCTAAACATTTTCGTTGAACACATTAAGCTTAACATGATCCGCCCACATCCAATCCCGGCCCCTGGTAAAAGAAGGGCTATCAATGTCTCACAACCTACCAATTTGACTCCAATTGGAAGAAGTCATGGGACACGATATAAAGAGATGAGATGGTCGCTCGTTTATCACAAATCTGGAATAAAATGCAAGTACATCAATCCCTTATTTTTCTAGATTCACTCTAGTGTGCATCTGTTTAGACATAATTTGCAAGGCAAAACATTCAACTTAATAGAAGCAAAATTGTTTGGGTTATTGTCATGATCACCCTATCAAGTATTTCAAAAAATTTTAAAAGGTCATTCAACTAAATTTTGATCTTTCTAGATCCTTAAACTCACTAAAAACATGTTAATTGAATCCCTTTTTGGAAGGGTAACCGGTTGAAAGGGTATTTGATGCTGATATTGATAATCCATGTGTCATTTAAACCATTTTATAATCCATGTGGCACTGGTTTGCCCTCATTTCCACACAATACTCTGTTTCCCCTTTTGCAGATTTATACTCTTTGTTGGATTCGAAATTTGAGAATTCTCAACTCCATTACTTTTTTAGTTTATTCGAAATGCGTTTCTTTTTCGTTAATTTGGAGAGAATTCATCGTACCTTCAGCTGGTTTAGAGATATAGTTGTTTCGAGATTGCTCGTTAACGGATTCTGAACTTCTTATATCTTATCTGTTCGTTTAAATTTTGATTTCTAAAACGGATTTCTTGATAGTACGCTGGTAACTTTTTCCTTGAATCAGATTTTAACGGTCTTCCAAAACATTTTCTTCGTGAATTTGGTCGCTTCAATGTAGTTGTTCTGTTGCATCAACGCCCACCCCAAATTCCCCTAAAAAATCACGAATTTTCAGTCATAAAATTCGCAGTCAAGGAATTCAAAGTCAAAGTCAAACATGGTTCTTACGAGTAGCGGAGTCGCCTCTTGCTCGACGAAAGAAACATAAAAAGTTTTTGTTTTTCTGTGAATCTAACCTTGTAGAGATCCAAAAGGATGTTATCAAGCGACTCTTGAGCTTGATCTGAGCATCTTCTTCGCAATGACTTGATCGCTTCAATGGCTTCTTCTGCACAATTCTGTTGCTTCATAACAATCGCCATATCTTTCAAAGCACTATCCAGTCTATCTCCTGCGTTAATGGCCATATCTTAATCGACGAAGAGCAGCTCGCCGTTGGCTGAACTGTCGGCGGAAACCCTAGGGTATCTCGACCCAGAACTGTCGGCTGAACTGTCGGCGGAAACCCTAGGGTATCTCGACCCAGAATACTACCAACTTCATTACCTCACTACATTAACGCCGCCGTCAGATCTGTGCCGTTGATAAAAGCCGGCGAGATACACCCGATTCTCGATCCTGCCTTAACGCCGCCGTCAGATCTCGAAGCATTGAAACGAATCGCGAATGTGGCGTGTAAATGTGTGCGAATAAGAGGGAAAAAACGGCCGTGGATAACTTTCAGAGCTCCGTCGTGGATAACTTTTCCGTGCGTGGCTCGTCTCAGCGGCAGAATTCGTAGGTTTCATAGGTGGACGTCGTGGATTCGAAGATTTTAGAGAATAAACATTTGGGTGATGGATTGAGGAGTTTGGAAGAAGAGATTGGGCCTGCTTCACCTCAAGAACATATGTTTGCATCATAACTTTTGAGGCATACGACATGTTCATTGAGGCATACACGTAGTCCAGTCCAAGTAAGCCACCACGTGGCATTATTATTTTACCCTATTTATTTATTTTAACCGGATGACTGGTTTAAAAGACGATGACTGGTTTAATAGACAAGTCATTTTCGACTTTAATGACTTAGAAGGCCCGAAAATTTGTTTAGGGACCTTTTAAAATTTTTGGTGATAGTTTATAGGGCCAATGTGACAATAACCCAAATTGTTTCATCTAGGATCAACATACCGTTATCAATAAGTTTTCTAGCCATTGAGACCAAATATAACTCCCATTGGCATCAAGCTTCCAAACTCATATTTCTCGTTGATTAGAAAAAAAAAAAAAAAAAAAAAAAAAAAAAAACACACAAACTATAGAACATCTTTCAATTTGAACCTTCTATAACGATATATAAATGATGTTTAGAATGTATTAAAATAAGATTGACATGATTAAAGAAATAAAAGAAAAAAAAATAATTAAGGGTAAATTCGTAAAATAAAATGATGACATTTTAATCTGCAAACATGAATTTTAACGCGATCTTCCAATCAAAATTCCGTTGGTGTAACAACCGGAAACGCCAATAAATTGAATCAAAATTTCAATTCCTCCGAGTTTCATCAAAAACCAAACACGCCTTTGTTTATCCGATTTTCACTATATAATTATCCTTTTTGCGTTAGTAAAAAATAACTCCATACACACCTTCCAGAATCAAAATCTTGTCCTTATAAGATCAAATATCTTATATATCAAAATCAAAGAAATTACATCTTGTAAAAGGTTAAACATAACATTGATGGATCTTTATAACCTTTACTTCCCAAATACAAACCACATTTACATCGGTTTCTCAACCAGCCAAACTTCCACAAAACATACAAGAAACCGACTCCAAAACATAAATAAAACAAAACAAGACGCAATCTTCTTTACATACATCACGACCCACGACCCGTAACCATCGACCCAATATGTTCAAACCACTCAACGGGGCCCGCAAAAGGAATCAACCCACATAACAAAGGCAAACAAACCAACACCACGGCATAAAACACCAACCGCCTAAACCAATACGGGAATAACTTACCGCCCATCGACCCATCACTCACTGTTGTAACCGGCCCGTGAAGAATATGAAACAACATCGAGGTACAAACATTTGAGAAAAAATGCACCAAACACAGAACCTCCCAAAAAAACAGCCACCAGTAACCACTGCCGCCCAATGTGTCGATGCAAAATTTTCCAGTGACCCCACACCCGACACCGAGTAGCAAAAGTAGGAATGTGACCGGCATTGTTTGATTTGTGGTCCCGGATTTTATAAGGAGTATATATGTGATTGCAATGATGATTAGTATGCCAGATAGCATATGACTTATAACTTGAAATTGACACCAAAGCTTGTGTAAACCGGAATTGAATGACGCCATTGGATTTGGAAACCACGATGAACTTGAACCCTAAAAACCATGAAAATCAATTATTACGACTAGATTTTATGAGATAAGGGAAAAGGTTGAATTTTGGGTACCAACTTTCCCTAATTTCGCAAGTAGTTTTTGTACACATATATGTTGTTCCAAAATAGTCGCTAAACTTTTTTTTACACCTAAGGTCGTAGTGCTTTTTATACCATTATTACAATATATGCTATTTATTATTGATGATAAATAAACCAAAAATTATAAATATTTTTGTGCTTTTTATACCCTTTTTGTACACCTGGAGTATCCAAAATAAAATAAAATACTATTCTTAGACCATTTTATTTGTAGGCCCAGGGTCCCTAAACAAATATAATTATACCATTTTATTTGTTTCCTCGTCTAAAACAAAAATCAATCGAGTAATTTTCTTTATCACCCAAAAATCAATCGAGTAATTTTTTTTGTTTAGGGACCCAGGTTTAGAAAAAATAAGTATTAATAGCACTATTAATAATTAACAATAAATATTAGTAACGGTAATAATGGTACAAAAAGCACAAAAAATGGTATGAAAAGCACACAAAAAATGTTCAAGGACCGTAGGTGTAAATAAAAGTTTAGTTACCATTTTGGCACACCAATAAACCTGTAATAGCAGGTCATAGTGGTATAAATAGCACAAAAATAAATTATTCAAGAACCCTATGTACACGGAAATAACTCCATGACCATTCTGGAAAAAACAGGGAAAGTTTGTTTTTTCAAAATTCAACTTTTTCATTTAATGTTAATATGAACATAAGATCTTGAATTCTTGTTTCTTACCTTGGTGGGCATGCATGATTCAGTAGCTTGCATGAGTTTTTCATGGGAATAAACATAGGTTCCATAAGCAAGACAAGCAAGCATAATCAGCAAACCAGCAACAAGACAATCAGCACATTTTTTAAGCAATTGCGCGTGTCTTGTTTCTTCTAATTCTGTTTTGAACTTTTCAGTTCTAAAGTTAGCTTTTGAGATACCCATTGATAACTTAAACCTTTCTAGAATATTCGAGTCACAATTGACCGCGATTTCTGCTTCTTTAAGTTTCATCTTTTTCATAGTGAGACTGAGTTCGATTTCTTTGAGATTGTTTGAACGAGTTTGTTCTGATACGGATCTTTCAAGGGTGCTAATCATATGGAATTGGTTTGGAGGGATTTGAGTCAACTGTTGACTTGTTCTTGAGTCATGAAGAACTGCAAGTTCATTGGAAATTATATCTCTATGTGTGTGTTCTTCATATTCTGTAACAATGGTGGCTTGTTCTTGACTTGTGGATGTGGTTTCTTTCATGTCAAAATGAAAATCACATGTTGAATCCCCTTCTGACATTTTAATGTTTTCTGATGTTTCATTGATTACTCTGAGTGTCATCAATGTGCTTTGAAATGATCTTTCGAAGTTGCTTACAAAGCAGTCGAATTTGTTGCCAAAGACCTGTAAAAAGGATCGTAAGTCATATAAAACAAGAAGCATAATAAGAATAAAAAAATTGGGAATTTATTAAAGGAGAAAGTGGTATCTTACATTGGATAATGACTCTTTGACCGCCAAAGTGCATATCTGTGAGTAAATAAATCTGATCAAAATGAAATCCATATGCATAGAAATTACATTTTTGAAACGTACCAACAACTTAAAATCCAGAGCTGAAAAGTGAAAAGTTCTCAGCAGGATGTTCCAGTCAAAGCTGTCTACATATGGCAGCACAATTTACAATGTACTAAATGAAATTTTTTGATTATAATTAGGGTTTACAGAATAATTAAAATAAGTACCTGAGAGAGATGATTGATGGACATCTTTTCTCCAGTTGCTTCTTTCTTTTCCAACACCTGTTATATAAAAGAGTCAATAATAATTGTAGGTACACAAATCCATGAATGCGTACTTAAGTATTGAGAAGTTTCAAAAGATTGATGTTGATAGGTTGTAAATCGTTAATGTCGATGCATCCTAAAAAGACAGATTTGCATAACTAATTAAAGTATATTAAGCGCAGGCAGGAGTAGTTTAGGTATAAATAACGTCTTGGCAAGGTATTAAGCGCAGACTGTTAGAATTTCTTGACATAATGTTATTGATGTTCAACAAGAAACTGACTTGTTCATATGCGTTATTCAAAGCGACAACCATCCATCAAAGAAAGTTTTAACATCAAGAATGGAAAAGACACGAACTTTATTGGCATAGACGCTATTGTTTCTAATTTACTTGCCCCAATTGCTTTGGGAAAGATTTGGCATTGTGGTGACTGGTGAGAACAGTATGATCGAATTCTACATAAAATTAGCGATTAAAGTGTAAAGTGGTAAGAACCTGAGCAACAAAAGCAGCGATCGACATTCCAAGAGGAAGAGCAAGCGCGTCTGCCTCGCTGCCTTGATGTTTTTGCGAAACGGGGCCGCCAAAAACTCTAGGGTTTCTACGGTTGCTGGAGAGACGAATACCTTTCGATCTTGGATGTAATGAACTAGACGTAGAAGAAGAAAATGAACTCAACGATTGTTGAGGTACATAAGAAGAAACGTCGGAATGGGGTTTTTGTACGTCCTTCCTCTTCTTTTTATTCTTCATCTTTTTCTTGATAACCGTCACATCCGTTGCGGAGTTTGGTTCAGTGTGTTTCTCGACAGTCATATTGGACTCACCGGAGTTAAGGACCGTCGTAGAGGCGACGTTTTCCTCAATTGATGACTGCAGAGGCGGAGGCGGTGGACTTTCCATCGGTCAAGCGTGGCAGTAGAAACTTGAATTTGTGTTGCGAGTTGCGACAGAACGCAACTATTTTAAATGAAATATCGCCAATCGGGTACGATTTGGACCGTGCTCACAAAGGATAATTTAGATGTTTTTGTAGAAGTTTTTACCGGGCATGTACTTACGAGTTAACTCAGTCTAGCATCATTTCTTCTTATGTTTATAATAATAATAATTAATGCGCATAATCTCATAACTCATGTTAAGAAATTTGAATTCGTTAGTCATCTTCGGACAATTATTTTATTCTATTACTTAAATACCGTGATTTTTGTGAACGTTACAGTTTACACGATACATTAATGTTACACGATTGTTGTTATTTTTTTTAGCCTTCGTTTTGGATTTCGTCACATCGGGTTTACACGCGGGTTTCGGGTTATTTTCGAATCCTCCATTTATTCTCCTCACACGTGTTCTTTGAGGCTGATTTCTTCTGGAATCTTGCCGCTTCATCTTCTTCCCTTCGTTGTTCGCTTCCTTCCTGTGCCGCTGTTTACACCGCCACCGCCTTTCGTCTCTTACAGAAAGACTGTGGTGATTTTCCGTCTTCTCCACCGCTAACCGCCCACAAAGCTGAGATCGCGGGTGCTTATGGTCTCTGTGGTTTACGACTCCGAATAAGGGCGCCTTGCTTGTGAGATCAGCCACTGCAATCGAAGCGTCTCCACTCCGGTCATCAGTTTCATGCGGTGTTCACTTTGTGGATTTTCCGTTGATTGCGCCCTTAGTACTCATCATCGATTCCTCCTTTTGCCCCTTCGCATGTCTTCGATTGGCTGTTGTTTCGCTCTCCTCATGACACCACTGTTTCGCAACGGTCGATAGAGACAAAGAGGATGGAGGAGGAAAAAGAGGCTTTGTTGTCGCCGAGGACGTCCGGAGGTGTTTGGTGGGGACGGCGGTTGACTCGGCGGTATTGGTACTTCACGAAGTACAACTATTAGGATGAATCGATTTGGATCTATCATTTTCTTATTAGATTATTGGCCAAGAAAATACCCAAAAACAAAAAACAAAAATGAGCTCCGCTCCAGTTGTCTCGAGCGCTAATGGCAACGTCGATGAATATATTACTCAGCTCATGCAATGCAACCCCTTATCAGAACAAGAGGTTATTCTTCATCAATCCCTAATTCCGTTTTCGTTAATTTTGATGTGATGATTTGTTGCTTTAGGTATTATTTGTGCCTGATCTGAAAATTTGAGCTGGGTTATGGTGTTTATCGTTTTCATTTTCGCAGATATGGTTACTGGATCAGATCTACTACAATTTCAGTTCTAAGATTTTCATTTTCAGTTTGAATTTATGACTTTTTTTCCCAATTAGATTTCTGTCATAGCAAGAATATATATACTCCTTTTGGAAAACTTTTCCCTGTAAACTGTACTTGAAAAGAATACGAAACATTACAGAAGAGAATTGTTAACCTTTTCCCAAATCTTTTGTTGGTAACTTCTCTCTTAAAATCATTCGTCTTTCATGGATCTTCAGCAATAAGGGAACTTTCAACTTTGTTTGACCCAAAACTAAAGTTTGAGGGGTATCGATTTTTGAAATTACAAGGAAGAATGGTGAAATAAACCTTATATATTCAAAAAATTTCTCCCTTTTTGTCCTGTGTAGAATTATATTCTTATATATTCTTCTTACTCTCACAGGGGTGTAGATGATCCTGCTTTATGGGCAGGAAATGTTGGAAACAGTTGGAGAACAACAAATGACATCAATGACACATGGGTAAGGTTAAAACTTTTTTGTAAATTTTTTTTGTAATAATAATAAATTTATCGGTTAAATTTTTGTCTTTCAGTATGACTACTATTGCTGATTTGAATGACTAATGGGCAGCATATGCAGTACTTAGTGGATGGAATGGTAGGAAATTAGGAATTATACATGTTCCTTTGACTGGTCAAACATGGTCAAATTTGGTTAACTATTTTCTCCTTTTTCTTGTAGATCCGGATATGTTAGAAGTTTCTTCGCGAAATAACAACAATGCATCTCTTGATTCAAGGTAAGATTTGTTAAGATTTTGAAAAAGAAAAGGTTTTCTATCGGCTTATAATTAGTATGTGGAGTAAAACGAATTATAGAAAAACAATCTTAAGAAGTTGAATGAAAACATATTTTGGTCAATTTACAGTTTTAAATTTTACATGTATTTGACTACAAATTTAAGAGTTCTTGCTTATTTATTGTTAATGTTGTATGTATTGCTTAACATCTTTTTGATTGTTTTAAAGTTCCGTTAACTTATCAGGTGCTGCTGTAACGTCCTCATCTTGCTGAAATTTCTTCAGGTACCTTTAACCAACCTCTTTATTTTCTAAAATTTTATTAATATCTTTAATTACATATATTTCTATGATGTTTTAATACATGGGAAACCTTTATTTTAAGTCAAAGTTTGTGTTTAATTAAAAGCACACTAAGTATTCGATAAAATGTCTCAATAAATAATTTTGTAATTTTTATAACTTTATAATTTTATTAGTTTTTTTTTCCATTTTGATTATATACTTTTCTGTTTTCAAATCTCTACACCCCTTCCAACATCTTCAAACTTTAATATACTTATATATAAGTTTTTACAAATTTGATTATGGCTAATTAGTTTTGTAATTGAAACTATATGAGTGTGTATTTATTTAGTCTAAGTTCCATGATGATTGCCACTATTATGTTGATTTTTTTTCACTTAAGGCATTAGAATGTTAAGTCGGCATAATTATATCAGATCTCCCAGTTAGATTTATTGTTGTAAGATTACACTTGATATTTTTCTTTTGCGTATTTGCGTTTTTTTCAGGTTTTGATTAGTATTCAATCATTTGGTGGCATTAGATTTAACGTTTACGAGATGAAATCACTGAAGCAGGATCTATATTTATAGTTTTATACAGTTATTTTATCTTTATATTGTGAATTACATCAAATACATGAAGAGGCTCGGAAGTTTTTTTGTCAGACAGGTGGGTGTTTATGGAGGTGCACCGGTTAATCAACAGGTAATTTGTACGAAAGTTGAATTCTTTTTGTTGATGATACATGGGTTTTTATAATTGATACTAATACTACTGGTTTTTGGTGGCTTTTTTATGAATGGATAGTTGAGAGAGCTTCAGAGAGGAGTTGATAGTCTTGTAGTTACACCAGGAAGGTTGGTTGATTTTGCTGGAAAGGGCGAAAGTGTCATTACAAATGATACGATATTTAGTTCTTCATGAGCCGGATAGGATGTTGGATATGGGATTTGAGCCTCAAATTAGAAAAATAGTGGAGCAAACTGACATGCATATGCCTCTACCAGGTCAAAGACAGATATGATATACTTTATTTTCATTAGCTAGATCGGTACTAACAATTCTTTCAAATCCACCATTGGAGAGGATTTGCATACCTATCATGTTAACCTACGGCTTGGATTTCAAATACTTTCGTTCTTCTCCTATCTGTTTCGGATTCATAACACTGAACTTAATGTAGATGTCAACCGTATGGAAACATGCTAAAGGTGGAGACTGGAGGCCTTGTATAAACAAGTTTTCAGGAGGTATAAATACTCTACTTTCTTTAAAACAAGAAAGCTTATTTGATCCTTCAATGGCTCTAATATTTTCCCTGCACTTTTAGGCTTGCCAGAATCAAATGGATATACATATGTTGAAGTAAAAGGTGGCTTGAATCAACAAAGGATATCGGTATATTTCAAATCCTTTCATATCAAAATTATATTACACTAATACATATTAACAATACTTAATTTTCAATTACATAACCTCTTTCTATCTCTAGATTTGCAATGCAGTTGCAGTGGCGGGTTATCTTAATGCGACACTTGTCATTACAAATTTCCATTTCCATAGCATTTGGAGAGATCCTAGGTTTGTAAATACGATCTTGAATGTTATATATCATTATAAAGTAAAAGTATTTATGTGTGTGTTTTGGTATTGCAGTAAGTTTAGTGACATATACGATGAATAATATTTTGTCAAAACCCTGGAAAATGGTGTACCGATAGTTGACACTGTACTTAGATACCTAATGGAAAGGTTTGGCCAGAATTTGACCAATGTATTCAAATTCAGAACAAAGGGATGGGCACCTGTTCAGTACTACAGGGATACAGTTCTTCCTAGGCTTCTAGAAGAAAACTAAGTCTTACCACAGGGAAAATGCAAGAAATAGCAGCCTACTTTTATATTTCTGTGTACTATTACAATATTGTAAAGTTTTTTCTAACCCATTGTACTTTTAAAAATCTATCCAACCCTACTTTTAGTATTTTCCTTATTATAACATTATAGTTTGAGAAATCAACCCAATTATAATTGTGAAAATTGCTTTGTTTTTATGACAATTCATTGAAAGTATGATGGTATTTTCTTTCATTTAACAATTCCACTTACCCTTTCATTGTCTGGTTTGTTGGTTGACCTGAAGTCAACTTTGTCCTACACAAGCAGTAATGACAAACAGTCAAACACACACATAAGTCTCTTGAAACGCCCTTTTTGAGAGACATTAAAAGATAGTGTTTGAATGGCCTGAAAGTAATGACGACTTTACCCTTTCATTTTCTATTTTGTTGGTTGACCTGAAGTCGACTTAAAAAAACCCAAAAAGTTTCCATATATGCTGTTAGCTGGAGTCCCGTTAGTAAACAGGTAGTTAAATATAAGTGATAGTTACATTTTCATATGTTAAATATAAGGTAGTTAAATATAAGTGATAGTTACAGTTTCATATGTTAACGAATGCTTATATCTTTTCAGATCTGGTAGGAATGGGTAGAGTATCTGAAAGAGGTTCTAAAATCAAAAAACAAAAATGGACAAGTAGAGAAGATGAGCCCTGATTTCTGCACTAACAGATCCATGTCAAACCGGTTGATAAAGAGACAATAACATCTTCGGGAGTGGGTACAGAACTGTCCTTGAGAAAGAACTAAAATCAAAGCTTCGTGGATGCAATCTCGAAGCCACTCCCCACACCAAATCAAGGATTAAACATTTAAGAAGCACTGTGATGCAATCACAAACATGAAAGATGCATTTGGCATAGAATGGAAAAGTGCAGACTGATCGCAGTCGTTGATGCAATCAAAAATAAACCTTAAACGCACTAATTAGCTAGGGCAAGTAAGGGTCGAATCCACGAGGAGCTTATGGTTAACAATCTAGTTCTAACAGATTTAAAAGCAAACAAATTCAGACAAACAAATACTGCAAAAGGTTTAATTCAATCAGAGAAAAGGGTGATCACTCTCGGTTTCAGTTTTGATTCCTAACAATGTATTATATCAGATTTTACTAATTTTGCGTTCATTCAGATTACATAGACATAACCGTACTGTTACTGACTAAATCTGGGATCAAACTATGTAAAATCCGCACCCTCCGTCCTACACACCACTGTGGATGATTTGGCACGGTGGGGAAGATCACAATAGAGTTGTCTTACACTCAATCAAGCAACAATTTAAGAACAAGTAATGGAAGTCTAGTCATATGATTTAAAAGCAAACAATCCAAACACTGTGTTCATGAATCTAAAAAGTTCAAATCTAAATACAATACTGAAAGGAAATCAAAACCTACTCCCGGTTGTGATCACGGGATGATTTAGCTACTCATGGTTGGAACTGATGCAAACATTGTGCTAGAGATGTTGAACATGGCTGGATCTTCAAAACTTCAGAAATTCTGGCTTGATCTTGATGCAAAAGAGGTTTAATTTGAGATTGGTAATTGTTTGGGGATGATTTAGGAGTGTTTTAGACCTTGGAAAACTGTCAAAACCTTGAGAAAATCGTCTGGAGGCTGCCTTGGGTCGATGGGATAAAATTCCATTAAATAGAGTGGCTTAAATAAGGCAATTTAGGGCATTCTAGGCGGCAGCGTCCTAGGCCAGCGTCCCAGACGCCCCTGGGACGCTGTGTGTATTTCTTCAGCAGTTACGACGAGCAGCGTTCCACGACGAGACGTCCCAAAAACGCCCGACGTCCTAGGCCAGCGTCCCAGACGCCACCTAGGACGTTGACGGGGCTTCCTGGCATTTTTGGCTTGCTTTTTCCTTGAAAATTGGCCCAGAGTTCCAGGCCAGCGTCTGGGACGCTGCTGGGACGCTGCCTGGGACGCTGCTAGGACGCTGACATTTTTCTTCAGCTTCCGGTGTCCGTTTAATGCGCAGTTTTCGCCAAAAATTCCCGTTTTTCAATCCCTGCATGTAATTCACTCAATTCCATCAAAAGTAGGGCCATTCTTGGTTCAATAAAGCTTAATTTATCATGTTAATCACGTATTACGTTAAACCAAAATGGCCCGATCAAACCTCCCCAACTTATCTCTTTCTCGTCCCGAGAAAGACTCAACGAAATCAGAATTCAGGTCCAGTCCATAAAACAACAAGCAATCAAACAAAAGTAGACATTCCAGTATTGCATACGCCTGTGTCCATTGCCAGCCCGGATGTCCGTTTATTTGAAGTGCAAAGCACTATTTAGTGATCTTAAAATTTCTTCACCCTGCAAACGGCTAAGTCAAAAATTCATTTTTTTTAAAAGTCTCTCCAAAGATACCAAGTTTACCTCCCCCCTGCGGTTTTTCAGTGACATGGTACGGTCAGTCCTTTTTGGTTACTGCATTCTGTCCAGATTCCTAAGGTTCTTCTTTTTATTTCAATTGGTCGCTTTTTTTTTTGTTTTTTTTACCACATTACAACCATATTAACTTTGTACTTTTAACACTTTGCCCGTATTTATTTCTTCATTTGATTTATCTTTGTAGAACTTCATTTGTGATCTATGTCTCAGAATATTTTGCTCCGAGTATAATATTCATATTTAAAGTTGATGGTGGACGTGAAAACCTGAAATGGAGTACACCAGGTCCCAGGTACGCAACAACCCGAAACAGCGGAATATAGATCGTTAATTTAAAATTACTTATATGCAATCTACTTTTCAAGTGAGTCTTGCCTTTTTGCGCGGCTTCCAAGAGGGGTCACCTACGGGTTGCCGGTTACTTAGCAAGATACTTATCAAAGTTCCGAAGGTATATTCATAATCAAGCTGTTGGTGGACGTGGAAACCTGAAATGGGGTGCACCAGATCCCAGGTACGCAACAGCCCGAACAGCGGAATATAGATTACAAAAATAGGGACATCTAAGGTCGTGCGGTCATAGAATGCAGTAGGAATCTTTACAAGCAAATTCGAGAACCGGGCCATCAGAGTTCTTTAAACCGAGTATCTCTAGAGGAACTTTTGAAACATAAATTTTTAGAAAAAAACAGTTTGCAACTTGAAGTTAAAACATTGTTGGTCCAATTGTTACTTGAACCGGACAGGCAACCACAGAAATATACATTAGTTGGAATGTCACTTTTATCTCATCACCTGCTATTCCATGTCCAGTCCCTTTTATTCAATCATTTTTCATTTTGCCGAGTCACAACCGGGACAAAAAGGAAGAAAAACTCGGGGACAGTTCATCAAGTTCCAAAATTTCATCATCAGAGTACATCCAAATTCATATTAAAAGTTTTCAACTAACACAACCAAAACAAACACAACCGAGAGAAATAAAAAAATAGCAAAGAAGAGCGATTCACCTAGTAATTTGATGGTAGAGGAGGCTTAAATTTTTTGTTTGGATCCGAACAAAAGCAAAAAAAAATTTGGATTTTTTTAAACGTGTCTATTTCTTCAGTCTTCCATCTTTCATGGGTTTGTTGTCTTTTGTCATTCAAGTACATCCCTTCAAAATTTGATCGCAGTCGTTGATGCAATCAAAAATAAACCTTAAACGCACTAATTAGCTAGGGCAAGTAAGGGTCGAATCCACGAGGAGCTTATGGTTAACAATCTAGTTCTAACAGATTTAAAAGCAAACAAATTCAGACAAACAAATACTGCAAAAGGTTTAATTCAATCAGAGAAAAGGGTGATCACTCTCGGTTTCAGTTTTGATTCCTAACAATGTATTATATCAGATTTTACTAATTTTGCGTTCATTCAGATTACATAGACATAACCGTACTGTTACTGACTAAATCTGGGATCAAACTATGTAAAATCCGCACCCTCCGTCCTACACACCACTGTGGATGATTTGGCACGGTGGGGAAGATCACAATAGAGTTGTCTTACACTCAATCAAGCAACAATTTAAGAACAAGTAATGGAAGTCTAGTCATATGATTTAAAAGCAAACAATCCAAACACTGTGTTCATGAATCTAAAAAGTTCAAATCTAAATACAATACTGAAAGGAAATCAAAACCTACTCCCGGTTGTGATCACGGGATGATTTAGCTACTCATGGTTGGAACTGATGCAAACATTGTGCTAGAGATGTTGAACATGGCTGGATCTTCAAAACTTCAGAAATTCTGGCTTGATCTTGATGCAAAAGAGGTTTAATTTGAGATTGGTAATTGTTTGGGGATGATTTAGGAGTGTTTTAGACCTTGGAAAACTGTCAAAACCTTGAGAAAATCGTCTGGAGGCTGCCTTGGGTCGATGGGATAAAATTCCATTAAATAGAGTGGCTTAAATAAGGCAATTTAGGGCATTCTAGGCGGCAGCGTCCTAGGCCAGCGTCCCAGACGCCCCTGGGACGCTGTGTGTATTTCTTCAGCAGTTACGACGAGCAGCGTTCCACGACGAGACGTCCCAAAAACGCCCGGCGTCCTAGGCCAGCGTCCCAGACGCCACCTAGGACGTTGACGGGGCTTCCTGGCATTTTTGGCTTGCTTTTTCCTTGAAAATTGGCCCAGAGTTCCAGGCCAGCGTCTGGGACGCTGCTGGGACGCTGCCTGGGACGCTGCTAGGACGCTGACATTTTTCTTCAGCTTCCGGTGTCCGTTTAATGCGCAGTTTTCGCCAAAAATTCCCGTTTTTCAATCCCTGCATGTAATTCACTCAATTCCATCAAAAGTAGGGCCATTCTTGGTTCAATAAAGCTTAATTTATCATGTTAATCACGTATTACGTTAAACCAAAATGGCCCGATCAAACCTCCCCAACTTATCTCTTTCTCGTCCCGAGAAAGACTCAACGAAATCAGAATTCAGGTCCAGTCCATAAAACAACAAGCAATCAAACAAAAGTAGACATTCCAGTATTGCATACGCCTGTGTCCATTGCCAGCCCGGATGTCCGTTTATTTGAAGTGCAAAGCACTATTTAGTGATCTTAAAATTTCTTCACCCTGCAAACGGCTAAGTCAAAAATTCATTTTTTTTAAAAGTCTCTCCAAAGATACCAAGTTTACCTCCCCCCTGCGGTTTTTCAGTGACATGGTACGGTCAGTCCTTTTTGGTTACTGCATTCTGTCCAGATTCCTAAGGTTCTTCTTTTTATTTCAATTGGTCGCTTTTTTTTTTGTTTTTTTTACCACATTACAACCATATTAACTTTGTACTTTTAACACTTTGCCCGTATTTATTTCTTCATTTGATTTATCTTTGTAGAACTTCATTTGTGATCTATGTCTCAGAATATTTTGCTCCGAGTATAATATTCATATTTAAAGTTGATGGTGGACGTGAAAACCTGAAATGGAGTACACCAGGTCCCAGGTACGCAACAACCCGAAACAGCGGAATATAGATCGTTAATTTAAAATTACTTATATGCAATCTACTTTTCAAGTGAGTCTTGCCTTTTTGCGCGGCTTCCAAGAGGGGTCACCTACGGGTTGCCGGTTACTTAGCAAGATACTTATCAAAGTTCCGAAGGTATATTCATAATCAAGCTGTTGGTGGACGTGGAAACCTGAAATGGGGTGCACCAGATCCCAGGTACGCAACAGCCCGAACAGCGGAATATAGATTACAAAAATAGGGACATCTAAGGTCGTGCGGTCATAGAATGCAGTAGGAATCTTTACAAGCAAATTCGAGAACCGGGCCATCAGAGTTCTTTAAACCGAGTATCTCTAGAGGAACTTTTGAAACATAAATTTTTAGAAAAAAACAGTTTGCAACTTGAAGTTAAAACATTGTTGGTCCAATTGTTACTTGAACCGGACAGGCAACCACAGAAATATACATTAGTTGGAATGTCACTTTTATCTCATCACCTGCTATTCCATGTCCAGTCCCTTTTATTCAATCATTTTTCATTTTGCCGAGTCACAACCGGGACAAAAAGGAAGAAAAACTCGGGGACAGTTCATCAAGTTCCAAAATTTCATCATCAGAGTACATCCAAATTCATATTAAAAGTTTTCAACTAACACAACCAAAACAAACACAACCGAGAGAAATAAAAAAATAGCAAAGAAGAGCGATTCACCTAGTAATTTGATGGTAGAGGAGGCTTAAATTTTTTGTTTGGATCCGAACAAAAGCAAAAAAAAATTTGGATTTTTTTAAACGTGTCTATTTCTTCAGTCTTCCATCTTTCATGGGTTTGTTGTCTTTTGTCATTCAAGTACATCCCTTCAAAATTTGATCGCAGTCGTTGATGCAATCAAAAATAAACCTTAAACGCACTAATTAGCTAGGGCAAGTAAGGGTCGAATCCATGAGGAGCTTATGGTTAACAATCTAGTTCTAACAGATTTAAAAGCAAACAAATTCAGACAAACAAATACTGCAAAAGGTTTAATTCAATCAGAGAAAAGGGTGATCACTCTCGGTTTCAGTTTTGATTCCTAACAATGTATTATATCAGATTTTACTAATTTTGCGTTCATTCAGATTACATAGACATAACCGTACTGTTACTGACTAAATCTGGGATCAAACTATGTAAAATCCGCACCCTCCGTCCTACACACCACTGTGGATGATTTGGCACGGTGGGGAAGATCACAATAGAGTTGTCTTACACTCAATCAAGCAACAATTTAAGAACAAGTAATGGAAGTCTAGTCATATGATTTAAAAGCAAACAATCCAAACACTGTGTTCATGAATCTAAAAAGTTCAAATCTAAATACAATACTGAAAGGAAATCAAAACCTACTCCCGGTTGTGATCACGGGATGATTTAGCTACTCATGGTTGGAACTGATGCAAACATTGTGCTAGAGATGTTGAACATGGCTGGATCTTCAAAACTTCAGAAATTCTGGCTTGATCTTGATGCAAAAGAGGTTTAATTTGAGATTGGTAATTGTTTGGGGATGATTTAGGAGTGTTTTAGACCTTGGAAAACTGTCAAAACCTTGAGAAAATCGTCTGGAGGCTGCCTTGGGTCGATGGGATAAAATTCCATTAAATAGAGTGGCTTAAATAAGGCAATTTAGGGCATTCTAGGCGGCAGCGTCCTAGGCCAGCGTCCCAGACGCCCCTGGGACGCTGTGTGTATTTCTTCAGCAGTTACGACGAGCAGCGTTCCACGACGAGACGTCCCAAAAACGCCCGACGTCCTAGGCCAGCGTCCCAGACGCCACCTAGGACGTTGACGGGGCTTCCTGGCATTTTTGGCTTGCTTTTTCCTTGAAAATTGGCCCAGAGTTCCAGGCCAGCGTCTGGGACGCTGCTGGGACGCTGCCTGGGACGCTGCTAGGACGCTGACATTTTTCTTCAGCTTCCGGTGTCCGTTTAATGCGCAGTTTTCGCCAAAAATTCCCGTTTTTCAATCCCTGCATGTAATTCACTCAATTCCATCAAAAGTAGGGCCATTCTTGGTTCAATAAAGCTTAATTTATCATGTTAATCACGTATTACGTTAAACCAAAATGGCCCGATCAAACCTCCCCAACTTATCTCTTTCTCGTCCCGAGAAAGACTCAACGAAATCAGAATTCAGGTCCAGTCCATAAAACAACAAGCAATCAAACAAAAGTAGACATTCCAGTATTGCATACGCCTGTGTCCATTGCCAGCCCGGATGTCCGTTTATTTGAAGTGCAAAGCACTATTTAGTGATCTTAAAATTTCTTCACCCTGCAAACGGCTAAGTCAAAAATTCATTTTTTTTAAAAGTCTCTCCAAAGATACCAAGTTTACCTCCCCCCTGCGGTTTTTCAGTGACATGGTACGGTCAGTCCTTTTTGGTTACTGCATTCTGTCCAGATTCCTAAGGTTCTTCTTTTTATTTCAATTGGTCGCTTTTTTTTTTGTTTTTTTTACCACATTACAACCATATTAACTTTGTACTTTTAACACTTTGCCCGTATTTATTTCTTCATTTGATTTATCTTTGTAGAACTTCATTTGTGATCTATGTCTCAGAATATTTTGCTCCGAGTATAATATTCATATTTAAAGTTGATGGTGGACGTGAAAACCTGAAATGGAGTACACCAGGTCCCAGGTACGCAACAACCCGAAACAGCGGAATATAGATCGTTAATTTAAAATTACTTATATGCAATCTACTTTTCAAGTGAGTCTTGCCTTTTTGCGCGGCTTCCAAGAGGGGTCACCTACGGGTTGCCGGTTACTTAGCAAGATACTTATCAAAGTTCCGAAGGTATATTCATAATCAAGCTGTTGGTGGACGTGGAAACCTGAAATGGGGTGCACCAGATCCCAGGTACGCAACAGCCCGAACAGCGGAATATAGATTACAAAAATAGGGACATCTAAGGTCGTGCGGTCATAGAATGCAGTAGGAATCTTTACAAGCAAATTCGAGAACCGGGCCATCAGAGTTCTTTAAACCGAGTATCTCTAGAGGAACTTTTGAAACATAAATTTTTAGAAAAAAACAGTTTGCAACTTGAAGTTAAAACATTGTTGGTCCAATTGTTACTTGAACCGGACAGGCAACCACAGAAATATACATTAGTTGGAATGTCACTTTTATCTCATCACCTGCTATTCCATGTCCAGTCCCTTTTATTCAATCATTTTTCATTTTGCCGAGTCACAACCGGGACAAAAAGGAAGAAAAACTCGGGGACAGTTCATCAAGTTCCAAAATTTCATCATCAGAGTACATCCAAATTCATATTAAAAGTTTTCAACTAACACAACCAAAACAAACACAACCGAGAGAAATAAAAAAATAGCAAAGAAGAGCGATTCACCTAGTAATTTGATGGTAGAGGAGGCTTAAATTTTTTGTTTGGATCCGAACAAAAGCAAAAAAAAATTTGGATTTTTTTAAACGTGTCTATTTCTTCAGTCTTCCATCTTTCATGGGTTTGTTGTCTTTTGTCATTCAAGTACATCCCTTCAAAATTTGATCGCAGTCGTTGATGCAATCAAAAATAAACCTTAAACGCACTAATTAGCTAGGGCAAGTAAGGGTCGAATCCATGAGGAGCTTATGGTTAACAATCTAGTTCTAACAGATTTAAAAGCAAACAAATTCAGACAAACAAATACTGCAAAAGGTTTAATTCAATCAGAGAAAAGGGTGATCACTCTCGGTTTCAGTTTTGATTCCTAACAATGTATTATATCAGATTTTACTAATTTTGCGTTCATTCAGATTACATAGACATAACCGTACTGTTACTGACTAAATCTGGGATCAAACTATGTAAAATCCGCACCCTCCGTCCTACACACCACTGTGGATGATTTGGCACGGTGGGGAAGATCACAATAGAGTTGTCTTACACTCAATCAAGCAACAATTTAAGAACAAGTAATGGAAGTCTAGTCATATGATTTAAAAGCAAACAATCCAAACACTGTGTTCATGAATCTAAAAAGTTCAAATCTAAATACAATACTGAAAGGAAATCAAAACCTACTCCCGGTTGTGATCACGGGATGATTTAGCTACTCATGGTTGGAACTGATGCAAACATTGTGCTAGAGATGTTGAACATGGCTGGATCTTCAAAACTTCAGAAATTCTGGCTTGATCTTGATGCAAAAGAGGTTTAATTTGAGATTGGTAATTGTTTGGGGATGATTTAGGAGTGTTTTAGACCTTGGAAAACTGTCAAAACCTTGAGAAAATCGTCTGGAGGCTGCCTTGGGTCGATGGGATAAAATTCCATTAAATAGAGTGGCTTAAATAAGGCAATTTAGGGCATTCTAGGCGGCAGCGTCCTAGGCCAGCGTCCCAGACGCCCCTGGGACGCTGTGTGTATTTCTTCAGCAGTTACGACGAGCAGCGTTCCACGACGAGACGTCCCAAAAACGCCCGGCGTCCTAGGCCAGCGTCCCAGACGCCACCTAGGACGTTGACGGGGCTTCCTGGCATTTTTGGCTTGCTTTTTCCTTGAAAATTGGCCCAGAGTTCCAGGCCAGCGTCTGGGACGCTGCTGGGACGCTGCCTGGGACGCTGCTAGGACGCTGACATTTTTCTTCAGCTTCCGGTGTCCGTTTAATGCGCAGTTTTCGCCAAAAATTCCCGTTTTTCAATCCCTGCATGTAATTCACTCAATTCCATCAAAAGTAGGGCCATTCTTGGTTCAATAAAGCTTAATTTATCATGTTAATCACGTATTACGTTAAACCAAAATGGCCCGATCAAACCTCCCCAACTTATCTCTTTCTCGTCCCGAGAAAGACTCAACGAAATCAGAATTCAGGTCCAGTCCATAAAACAACAAGCAATCAAACAAAAGTAGACATTCCAGTATTGCATACGCCTGTGTCCATTGCCAGCCCGGATGTCCGTTTATTTGAAGTGCAAAGCACTATTTAGTGATCTTAAAATTTCTTCACCCTGCAAACGGCTAAGTCAAAAATTCATTTTTTTTAAAAGTCTCTCCAAAGATACCAAGTTTACCTCCCCCCTGCGGTTTTTCAGTGACATGGTACGGTCAGTCCTTTTTGGTTACTGCATTCTGTCCAGATTCCTAAGGTTCTTCTTTTTATTTCAATTGGTCGCTTTTTTTTTTGTTTTTTTTACCACATTACAACCATATTAACTTTGTACTTTTAACACTTTGCCCGTATTTATTTCTTCATTTGATTTATCTTTGTAGAACTTCATTTGTGATCTATGTCTCAGAATATTTTGCTCCGAGTATAATATTCATATTTAAAGTTGATGGTGGACGTGAAAACCTGAAATGGAGTACACCAGGTCCCAGGTACGCAACAACCCGAAACAGCGGAATATAGATCGTTAATTTAAAATTACTTATATGCAATCTACTTTTCAAGTGAGTCTTGCCTTTTTGCGCGGCTTCCAAGAGGGGTCACCTACGGGTTGCCGGTTACTTAGCAAGATACTTATCAAAGTTCCGAAGGTATATTCATAATCAAGCTGTTGGTGGACGTGGAAACCTGAAATGGGGTGCACCAGATCCCAGGTACGCAACAGCCCGAACAGCGGAATATAGATTACAAAAATAGGGACATCTAAGGTCGTGCGGTCATAGAATGCAGTAGGAATCTTTACAAGCAAATTCGAGAACCGGGCCATCAGAGTTCTTTAAACCGAGTATCTCTAGAGGAACTTTTGAAACATAAATTTTTAGAAAAAAACAGTTTGCAACTTGAAGTTAAAACATTGTTGGTCCAATTGTTACTTGAACCGGACAGGCAACCACAGAAATATACATTAGTTGGAATGTCACTTTTATCTCATCACCTGCTATTCCATGTCCAGTCCCTTTTATTCAATCATTTTTCATTTTGCCGAGTCACAACCGGGACAAAAAGGAAGAAAAACTCGGGGACAGTTCATCAAGTTCCAAAATTTCATCATCAGAGTACATCCAAATTCATATTAAAAGTTTTCAACTAACACAACCAAAACAAACACAACCGAGAGAAATAAAAAAATAGCAAAGAAGAGCGATTCACCTAGTAATTTGATGGTAGAGGAGGCTTAAATTTTTTGTTTGGATCCGAACAAAAGCAAAAAAAAATTTGGATTTTTTTAAACGTGTCTATTTCTTCAGTCTTCCATCTTTCATGGGTTTGTTGTCTTTTGTCATTCAAGTACATCCCTTCAAAATTTGATCGCAGTCGTTGATGCAATCAAAAATAAACCTTAAACGCACTAATTAGCTAGGGCAAGTAAGGGTCGAATCCACGAGGAGCTTATGGTTAAACAATCTAGTTCTAACAGATTTAAAAGCAAACAAATTCAGACAAACAAATACTGCAAAAGGTTTAATTCAATCAGAGAAAAGGGTGATCACTCTCGGTTTCAGTTTTGATTCCTAACAATGTATTATATCAGATTTTACTAATTTTGCGTTCATTCAGATTACATAGACATAACCGTACTGTTACTGACTAAATCTGGGATCAAACTATGTAAAATCCGCACCCTCCGTCCTACACACCACTGTGGATGATTTGGCACGGTGGGGAAGATCACAATAGAGTTGTCTTACACTCAATCAAGCAACAATTTAAGAACAAGTAATGGAAGTCTAGTCATATGATTTAAAAGCAAACAATCCAAACACTGTGTTCATGAATCTAAAAAGTTCAAATCTAAATACAATACTGAAAGGAAATCAAAACCTACTCCCGGTTGTGATCACGGGATGATTTAGCTACTCATGGTTGGAACTGATGCAAACATTGTGCTAGAGATGTTGAACATGGCTGGATCTTCAAAACTTCAGAAATTCTGGCTTGATCTTGATGCAAAAGAGGTTTAATTTGAGATTGGTAATTGTTTGGGGATGATTTAGGAGTGTTTTAGACCTTGGAAAACTGTCAAAACCTTGAGAAAATCGTCTGGAGGCTGCCTTGGGTCGATGGGATAAAATTCCATTAAATAGAGTGGCTTAAATAAGGCAATTTAGGGCATTCTAGGCGGCAGCGTCCTAGGCCAGCGTCCCAGACGCCCCTGGGACGCTGTGTGTATTTCTTCAGCAGTTACGACGAGCAGCGTTCCACGACGAGACGTCCCAAAAACGCCCGGCGTCCTAGGCCAGCGTCCCAGACGCCACCTAGGACGTTGACGGGGCTTCCTGGCATTTTTGGCTTGCTTTTTCCTTGAAAATTGGCCCAGAGTTCCAGGCCAGCGTCTGGGACGCTGCTGGGACGCTGCCTGGGACGCTGCTAGGACGCTGACATTTTTCTTCAGCTTCCGGTGTCCGTTTAATGCGCAGTTTTCGCCAAAAATTCCCGTTTTTCAATCCCTGCATGTAATTCACTCAATTCCATCAAAAGTAGGGCCATTCTTGGTTCAATAAAGCTTAATTTATCATGTTAATCACGTATTACGTTAAACCAAAATGGCCCGATCAAACCTCCCCAACTTATCTCTTTCTCGTCCCGAGAAAGACTCAACGAAATCAGAATTCAGGTCCAGTCCATAAAACAACAAGCAATCAAACAAAAGTAGACATTCCAGTATTGCATACGCCTGTGTCCATTGCCAGCCCGGATGTCCGTTTATTTGAAGTGCAAAGCACTATTTAGTGATCTTAAAATTTCTTCACCCTGCAAACGGCTAAGTCAAAAATTCATTTTTTTTAAAAGTCTCTCCAAAGATACCAAGTTTACCTCCCCCCTGCGGTTTTTCAGTGACATGGTACGGTCAGTCCTTTTTGGTTACTGCATTCTGTCCAGATTCCTAAGGTTCTTCTTTTTATTTCAATTGGTCGCTTTTTTTTTTGTTTTTTTTACCACATTACAACCATATTAACTTTGTACTTTTAACACTTTGCCCGTATTTATTTCTTCATTTGATTTATCTTTGTAGAACTTCATTTGTGATCTATGTCTCAGAATATTTTGCTCCGAGTATAATATTCATATTTAAAGTTGATGGTGGACGTGAAAACCTGAAATGGAGTACACCAGGTCCCAGGTACGCAACAACCCGAAACAGCGGAATATAGATCGTTAATTTAAAATTACTTATATGCAATCTACTTTTCAAGTGAGTCTTGCCTTTTTGCGCGGCTTCCAAGAGGGGTCACCTACGGGTTGCCGGTTACTTAGCAAGATACTTATCAAAGTTCCGAAGGTATATTCATAATCAAGCTGTTGGTGGACGTGGAAACCTGAAATGGGGTGCACCAGATCCCAGGTACGCAACAGCCCGAACAGCGGAATATAGATTACAAAAATAGGGACATCTAAGGTCGTGCGGTCATAGAATGCAGTAGGAATCTTTACAAGCAAATTCGAGAACCGGGCCATCAGAGTTCTTTAAACCGAGTATCTCTAGAGGAACTTTTGAAACATAAATTTTTAGAAAAAAACAGTTTGCAACTTGAAGTTAAAACATTGTTGGTCCAATTGTTACTTGAACCGGACAGGCAACCACAGAAATATACATTAGTTGGAATGTCACTTTTATCTCATCACCTGCTATTCCATGTCCAGTCCCTTTTATTCAATCATTTTTCATTTTGCCGAGTCACAACCGGGACAAAAAGGAAGAAAAACTCGGGGACAGTTCATCAAGTTCCAAAATTTCATCATCAGAGTACATCCAAATTCATATTAAAAGTTTTCAACTAACACAACCAAAACAAACACAACCGAGAGAAATAAAAAAATAGCAAAGAAGAGCGATTCACCTAGTAATTTGATGGTAGAGGAGGCTTAAATTTTTTGTTTGGATCCGAACAAAAGCAAAAAAAAATTTGGATTTTTTTAAACGTGTCTATTTCTTCAGTCTTCCATCTTTCATGGGTTTGTTGTCTTTTGTCATTCAAGTACATCCCTTCAAAATTTGATCGCAGTCGTTGATGCAATCAAAAATAAACCTTAAACGCACTAATTAGCTAGGGCAAGTAAGGGTCGAATCCACGAGGAGCTTATGGTTAACAATCTAGTTCTAACAGATTTAAAAGCAAACAAATTCAGACAAACAAATACTGCAAAAGGTTTAATTCAATCAGAGAAAAGGGTGATCACTCTCGGTTTCAGTTTTGATTCCTAACAATGTATTATATCAGATTTTACTAATTTTGCGTTCATTCAGATTACATAGACATAACCGTACTGTTACTGACTAAATCTGGGATCAAACTATGTAAAATCCGCACCCTCCGTCCTACACACCACTGTGGATGATTTGGCACGGTGGGGAAGATCACAATAGAGTTGTCTTACACTCAATCAAGCAACAATTTAAGAACAAGTAATGGAAGTCTAGTCATATGATTTAAAAGCAAACAATCCAAACACTGTGTTCATGAATCTAAAAAGTTCAAATCTAAATACAATACTGAAAGGAAATCAAAACCTACTCCCGGTTGTGATCACGGGATGATTTAGCTACTCATGGTTGGAACTGATGCAAACATTGTGCTAGAGATGTTGAACATGGCTGGATCTTCAAAACTTCAGAAATTCTGGCTTGATCTTGATGCAAAAGAGGTTTAATTTGAGATTGGTAATTGTTTGGGGATGATTTAGGAGTGTTTTAGACCTTGGAAAACTGTCAAAACCTTGAGAAAATCGTCTGGAGGCTGCCTTGGGTCGATGGGATAAAATTCCATTAAATAGAGTGGCTTAAATAAGGCAATTTAGGGCATTCTAGGCGGCAGCGTCCTAGGCCAGCGTCCCAGACGCCCCTGGGACGCTGTGTGTATTTCTTCAGCAGTTACGACGAGCAGCGTTCCACGACGAGACGTCCCAAAAACGCCCGGCGTCCTAGGCCAGCGTCCCAGACGCCACCTAGGACGTTGACGGGGCTTCCTGGCATTTTTGGCTTGCTTTTTCCTTGAAAATTGGCCCAGAGTTCCAGGCCAGCGTCTGGGACGCTGCTGGGACGCTGCCTGGGACGCTGCTAGGACGCTGACATTTTTCTTCAGCTTCCGGTGTCCGTTTAATGCGCAGTTTTCGCCAAAAATTCCCGTTTTTCAATCCCTGCATGTAATTCACTCAATTCCATCAAAAGTAGGGCCATTCTTGGTTCAATAAAGCTTAATTTATCATGTTAATCACGTATTACGTTAAACCAAAATGGCCCGATCAAACCTCCCCAACTTATCTCTTTCTCGTCCCGAGAAAGACTCAACGAAATCAGAATTCAGGTCCAGTCCATAAAACAACAAGCAATCAAACAAAAGTAGACATTCCAGTATTGCATACGCCTGTGTCCATTGCCAGCCCGGATGTCCGTTTATTTGAAGTGCAAAGCACTATTTAGTGATCTTAAAATTTCTTCACCCTGCAAACGGCTAAGTCAAAAATTCATTTTTTTTAAAAGTCTCTCCAAAGATACCAAGTTTACCTCCCCCCTGCGGTTTTTCAGTGACATGGTACGGTCAGTCCTTTTTGGTTACTGCATTCTGTCCAGATTCCTAAGGTTCTTCTTTTTATTTCAATTGGTCGCTTTTTTTTTTGTTTTTTTTACCACATTACAACCATATTAACTTTGTACTTTTAACACTTTGCCCGTATTTATTTCTTCATTTGATTTATCTTTGTAGAACTTCATTTGTGATCTATGTCTCAGAATATTTTGCTCCGAGTATAATATTCATATTTAAAGTTGATGGTGGACGTGAAAACCTGAAATGGAGTACACCAGGTCCCAGGTACGCAACAACCCGAAACAGCGGAATATAGATCGTTAATTTAAAATTACTTATATGCAATCTACTTTTCAAGTGAGTCTTGCCTTTTTGCGCGGCTTCCAAGAGGGGTCACCTACGGGTTGCCGGTTACTTAGCAAGATACTTATCAAAGTTCCGAAGGTATATTCATAATCAAGCTGTTGGTGGACGTGGAAACCTGAAATGGGGTGCACCAGATCCCAGGTACGCAACAGCCCGAACAGCGGAATATAGATTACAAAAATAGGGACATCTAAGGTCGTGCGGTCATAGAATGCAGTAGGAATCTTTACAAGCAAATTCGAGAACCGGGCCATCAGAGTTCTTTAAACCGAGTATCTCTAGAGGAACTTTTGAAACATAAATTTTTAGAAAAAAACAGTTTGCAACTTGAAGTTAAAACATTGTTGGTCCAATTGTTACTTGAACCGGACAGGCAACCACAGAAATATACATTAGTTGGAATGTCACTTTTATCTCATCACCTGCTATTCCATGTCCAGTCCCTTTTATTCAATCATTTTTCATTTTGCCGAGTCACAACCGGGACAAAAAGGAAGAAAAACTCGGGGACAGTTCATCAAGTTCCAAAATTTCATCATCAGAGTACATCCAAATTCATATTAAAAGTTTTCAACTAACACAACCAAAACAAACACAACCGAGAGAAATAAAAAAATAGCAAAGAAGAGCGATTCACCTAGTAATTTGATGGTAGAGGAGGCTTAAATTTTTTGTTTGGATCCGAACAAAAGCAAAAAAAAATTTGGATTTTTTTAAACGTGTCTATTTCTTCAGTCTTCCATCTTTCATGGGTTTGTTGTCTTTTGTCATTCAAGTACATCCCTTCAAAATTTGATCGCAGTCGTTGATGCAATCAAAAATAAACCTTAAACGCACTAATTAGCTAGGGCAAGTAAGGGTCGAATCCACGAGGAGCTTATGGTTAACAATCTAGTTCTAACAGATTTAAAAGCAAACAAATTCAGACAAACAAATACTGCAAAAGGTTTAATTCAATCAGAGAAAAGGGTGATCACTCTCGGTTTCAGTTTTGATTCCTAACAATGTATTATATCAGATTTTACTAATTTTGCGTTCATTCAGATTACATAGACATAACCGTACTGTTACTGACTAAATCTGGGATCAAACTATGTAAAATCCGCACCCTCCGTCCTACACACCACTGTGGATGATTTGGCACGGTGGGGAAGATCACAATAGAGTTGTCTTACACTCAATCAAGCAACAATTTAAGAACAAGTAATGGAAGTCTAGTCATATGATTTAAAAGCAAACAATCCAAACACTGTGTTCATGAATCTAAAAAGTTCAAATCTAAATACAATACTGAAAGGAAATCAAAACCTACTCCCGGTTGTGATCACGGGATGATTTAGCTACTCATGGTTGGAACTGATGCAAACATTGTGCTAGAGATGTTGAACATGGCTGGATCTTCAAAACTTCAGAAATTCTGGCTTGATCTTGATGCAAAAGAGGTTTAATTTGAGATTGGTAATTGTTTGGGGATGATTTAGGAGTGTTTTAGACCTTGGAAAACTGTCAAAACCTTGAGAAAATCGTCTGGAGGCTGCCTTGGGTCGATGGGATAAAATTCCATTAAATAGAGTGGCTTAAATAAGGCAATTTAGGGCATTCTAGGCGGCAGCGTCCTAGGCCAGCGTCCCAGACGCCCCTGGGACGCTGTGTGTATTTCTTCAGCAGTTACGACGAGCAGCGTTCCACGACGAGACGTCCCAAAAACGCCCGGCGTCCTAGGCCAGCGTCCCAGACGCCACCTAGGACGTTGACGGGGCTTCCTGGCATTTTTGGCTTGCTTTTTCCTTGAAAATTGGCCCAGAGTTCCAGGCCAGCGTCTGGGACGCTGCTGGGACGCTGCCTGGGACGCTGCTAGGACGCTGACATTTTTCTTCAGCTTCCGGTGTCCGTTTAATGCGCAGTTTTCGCCAAAAATTCCCGTTTTTCAATCCCTGCATGTAATTCACTCAATTCCATCAAAAGTAGGGCCATTCTTGGTTCAATAAAGCTTAATTTATCATGTTAATCACGTATTACGTTAAACCAAAATGGCCCGATCAAACCTCCCCAACTTATCTCTTTCTCGTCCCGAGAAAGACTCAACGAAATCAGAATTCAGGTCCAGTCCATAAAACAACAAGCAATCAAACAAAAGTAGACATTCCAGTATTGCATACGCCTGTGTCCATTGCCAGCCCGGATGTCCGTTTATTTGAAGTGCAAAGCACTATTTAGTGATCTTAAAATTTCTTCACCCTGCAAACGGCTAAGTCAAAAATTCATTTTTTTTAAAAGTCTCTCCAAAGATACCAAGTTTACCTCCCCCCTGCGGTTTTTCAGTGACATGGTACGGTCAGTCCTTTTTGGTTACTGCATTCTGTCCAAATTCCTAAGGTTCTTCTTTTTATTTCAATTGGTCGCTTTTTTTTTTGTTTTTTTTACCACATTACAACCATATTAACTTTGTACTTTTAACACTTTGCCCGTATTTATTTCTTCATTTGATTTATCTTTGTAGAACTTCATTTGTGATCTATGTCTCAGAATATTTTGCTCCGAGTATAATATTCATATTTAAAGTTGATGGTGGACGTGAAAACCTGAAATGGAGTACACCAGGTCCCAGGTACGCAACAACCCGAAACAGCGGAATATAGATCGTTAATTTAAAATTACTTATATGCAATCTACTTTTCAAGTGAGTCTTGCCTTTTTGCGCGGCTTCCAAGAGGGGTCACCTACGGGTTGCCGGTTACTTAGCAAGATACTTATCAAAGTTCCGAAGGTATATTCATAATCAAGCTGTTGGTGGACGTGGAAACCTGAAATGGGGTGCACCAGATCCCAGGTACGCAACAGCCCGAACAGCGGAATATAGATTACAAAAATAGGGACATCTAAGGTCGTGCGGTCATAGAATGCAGTAGGAATCTTTACAAGCAAATTCGAGAACCGGGCCATCAGAGTTCTTTAAACCGAGTATCTCTAGAGGAACTTTTGAAACATAAATTTTTAGAAAAAAACAGTTTGCAACTTGAAGTTAAAACATTGTTGGTCCAATTGTTACTTGAACCGGACAGGCAACCACAGAAATATACATTAGTTGGAATGTCACTTTTATCTCATCACCTGCTATTCCATGTCCAGTCCCTTTTATTCAATCATTTTTCATTTTGCCGAGTCACAACCGGGACAAAAAGGAAGAAAAACTCGGGGACAGTTCATCAAGTTCCAAAATTTCATCATCAGAGTACATCCAAATTCATATTAAAAGTTTTCAACTAACACAACCAAAACAAACACAACCGAGAGAAATAAAAAAATAGCAAAGAAGAGCGATTCACCTAGTAATTTGATGGTAGAGGAGGCTTAAATTTTTTGTTTGGATCCGAACAAAAGCAAAAAAAAATTTGGATTTTTTTAAACGTGTCTATTTCTTCAGTCTTCCATCTTTCATGGGTTTGTTGTCTTTTGTCATTCAAGTACATCCCTCCCCAACTTTGAGCATTTGAATCGTCCCCGATGCAACAAAAAATATCCTACAAAAAACAAAAACAAAACTACAAGCACCGTATTAAATAAAAAATAAAAAACAACCCTCAATTTCGACGGGGATCGCGATTGCACTTAGCACGTGCAACAAGCCTTTTAAACCCCTAGGTTGCCCCTAGTGGACGAGTGAAGTCTCGTGAGGGTTTGCAGTGAACACACCCACAAAGTTCACGGGTTGCCTCCCGTAAAGCGCTAAGTTTAACGTCTTCAGCCAGATAGATACCTGTACCATGCTTCACGGAGGATCGTATGTCAGTTGACTTTTTTGAAAAATAATCATGTTGTGGTGATATGGTGTCATATATTTCTCTTTATTGTCAAACAACTCACATTCCTGAGTTTCACCCGGATCAAATGGCATGTCCACTTTGACCTTTTCGAATCTCGGTCTTTTACCTTTGAATCTTTTGAAAGAGCACTTAAACCTTGTTTTGAATGGACATTCATTTCTCCTTGGAGTGAAGTTCTTTAACCGACTCTTGATACCACCGACCAGTTTCATCTTTGATTTGTAGGATCGTGTGGTATAATGTTTCTTTTTCCCCATTCTTTTCTTCACATGTTGACTCCTAATGTTGTCCATGTCTTTTAACCTGTTACAAGAGAAAAGTTTCTCCAGATCGTGGGTAGTGTTAGCGAGCATATTTGCGGTATGCTCATAGAAGTAATCATCTATAGTATTGATTACAAACAAGTCGCCACTGATCGGAGGGTCATTAGTAAATCCAAATAGTTGAAGTTTAAATTTATGGTTTCCAAATGTCACATCAATGACACCTTCTTGACAACTAATTTGGGAGAAAATAGTTGTCAAAATGGCACGATTGATGATGACATGCGGTTTTTTAAATTCGTCTAGTTTTTTAGAATCCAGCACAAAAATGTCAACAAGAATTTTCTTTTTGGGTTCTTTGAAATTTGCTAGGTCGGGGGTGGTATTAGACTCCACTGACCCCTCCCCAACTTTGGGTGTTTCTGGCTCTTGGAAAATTAATTGAGGTGTTTCGAATTCAATTTCAGATTTTTCTTGGTTAATTGTTTCCATTTCAATATTTTCCACATCAATTGATACATAATTCTCCACCACAACCTCATAATCGGGTGGTGTAGGTTTATGTATATTAATGTCAAAAGATTCATCACTACACAAGGTAGTTACCTCATCCGTTTGCATAGTATCTGAATGATCGTCTAATGGTTGTTGTTTTAGTTGCTCCACCATTTGTTCCAATTGATTTTCAAGAATTGAAATTGCTTTGGAGTTGTTTTCCTCTTGTTTGAAGCCTTCTTTCAATAATTCCATCATTAGATCCAACTTCTTGTCGAGTGACGACTCGTGTGTTCCTTGATTTTCTTGAAAATAGGATGACTCCTCATCTTGATTTTGGTCCAAATCGTTGCTCCCCCACCAATCATCTTCATATGGATCTTGCTGTGGTGGTGGACTATAAAAGTCATAATAACCCAGATCCATGGCGAGATAATCACCCATTGTCCTTCCTTCATTCATGGTATAAATCCAAGTCTTTAATTGCGAGTGTGCATACAACTTGTGAAAACCTAAAAAAGACAAAACACAAACAAAAACGCATAAAAAGGAACAAAAATTAAATCAAAAAAGGAACTAGGTTGCTAAGCGCAATAGCTCCCCGGCAACGGCGCCAAAATTTGATCGCAGTCGTTGATGCAATCAAAAATAAACCTTAAACGCACTAATTAGCTAGGGCAAGTAAGGGTCGAATCCACGAGGAGCTTATGGTTAACAATCTAGTTCTAACAGATTTAAAAGCAAACAAATTCAGACAAACAAATACTGCAAAAGGTTTAATTCAATCAGAGAAAAGGGTGATCACTCTCGGTTTCAGTTTTGATTCCTAACAATGTATTATATCAGATTTTACTAATTTTGCGTTCATTCAGATTACATAGACATAACCGTACTGTTACTGACTAAATCTGGGATCAAACTATGTAAAATCCGCACCCTCCGTCCTACACACCACTGTGGATGATTTGGCACGGTGGGGAAGATCACAATAGAGTTGTCTTACACTCAATCAAGCAACAATTTAAGAACAAGTAATGGAAGTCTAGTCATATGATTTAAAAGCAAACAATCCAAACACTGTGTTCATGAATCTAAAAAGTTCAAATCTAAATACAATACTGAAAGGAAATCAAAACCTACTCCCGGTTGTGATCACGGGATGATTTAGCTACTCATGGTTGGAACTGATGCAAACATTGTGCTAGAGATGTTGAACATGGCTGGATCTTCAAAACTTCAGAAATTCTGGCTTGATCTTGATGCAAAAGAGGTTTAATTTGAGATTGGTAATTGTTTGGGGATGATTTAGGAGTGTTTTAGACCTTGGAAAACTGTCAAAACCTTGAGAAAATCGTCTGGAGGCTGCCTTGGGTCGATGGGATAAAATTCCATTAAATAGAGTGGCTTAAATAAGGCAATTTAGGGCATTCTAGGCGGCAGCGTCCTAGGCCAGCGTCCCAGACGCCCCTGGGACGCTGTGTGTATTTCTTCAGCAGTTACGACGAGCAGCGTTCCACGACGAGACGTCCCAAAAACGCCCGGCGTCCTAGGCCAGCGTCCCAGACGCCACCTAGGACGTTGACGGGGCTTCCTGGCATTTTTGGCTTGCTTTTTCCTTGAAAATTGGCCCAGAGTTCCAGGCCAGCGTCTGGGACGCTGCTGGGACGCTGCCTGGGACGCTGCTAGGACGCTGACATTTTTCTTCAGCTTCCGGTGTCCGTTTAATGCGCAGTTTTCGCCAAAAATTCCCGTTTTTCAATCCCTGCATGTAATTCACTCAATTCCATCAAAAGTAGGGCCATTCTTGGTTCAATAAAGCTTAATTTATCATGTTAATCACGTATTACGTTAAACCAAAATGGCCCGATCACAGACTGCAAGAACAGTTACAAGCTGAGAGGGATTTACGAGCTGCATTAGAAGTGGGGTTAAGTATATCTCATCCTATCGATTCAAAGGTTTCTATTCTTATCTTTTTACTCTTTATATTGAATTATCAGCTTTTGTGACTTTGTTTTTGTTTTAAAATGTTGGAAACAAGCTTATTTTAAGATTTCTGGGTTCGTTTTTTTGCTTTTTCTCATTTATACACTTTTGAACTTTAGTTCCCGTTATCTATACATGTTCCATCATTTCTTACTGTCAATTTTCAGTGGAACGGTTTGATTGGGCAAGGAAAGTCCACATTTTTCAGGTTACCCTGTTTTCAAAAAAGGTTTATATATACAAAAACACAACGTATTTCACCGTTTTGTCGATTTCGCCACTGAGATTTTATTTATTTATTTTTATCAATTTAGCCATTAAACTATTATTATAATGACCATAAGAAACAATAATTCTTTGGCTAATTCGATAGATTGGTGAAAGTATGCCGTGCTTTGTGTTTTAAACTTCTTTAAAACTATATTTTCCCTTGTACATATATTAACAAAGTAAGGAATATATGATAAATGATTATTTGTTTTCATGGTAAAAAACAAAGAAGTTGCTCAATTCCTATAAGGAATATATGATAAATGATAATTTTTTATTTGATTGTAGCTCCGGTGCTTCCCAAACCTTATAGCTGGTACACACTTGAAAAAAGGTTGTCATATTAACCGTAGTTTACTACCGCTTGGAGCCGTTATCCGCAAATTTAGGTTTGCACTTACATTAGTTTATTTTCTATTTTCATTTTATTGTATTGTATAAAAAACGAAGTCTAATTCGCACATTTTATTGTTTGGATGTAGCAAATCGAGAAACGGACATGTGCCTTACAGAGATTCAAAGCAAACACGTATACTACAAAACTCTCTTGCCGAAAATGCAAAAACTGCAGTTGATATGCTGTTTTTTCTTGAATTTTTCCGGACCCGTGCTCCAGCAATACCAAACCCGTGTGGAGCACGGACTCCCGCTAGTTTATTTTAAATTCAAAGAAAAGCTTCTAATTTTGTTGAACATGAGATTGGTTTGAGCGCCACGGCGAAAATAGCACTTTTTAAGCATAATTTGAAAATGTACAAACTCTCGAGAGTTTGATACTAGGGGTGGAAATCTGTTCGGTTTTCGGTTTTCTTGGTTTCCTCGAATCGGTTTCCTCGATTTGAAAATATTTTGGTCAAAACCGTAAACCTAACCAAACCGAATTCAAATTATTGTAAACCAAATCGAAAACCAAATTCAAATTCGGTTTGAGACCAAGGAAACCGAATTTAAAAAAAAATAAAAAAATTCCAAAAAGAGTAAGGTAAAAAGAGTTTATAAGTAAAATTTATATAATATAACATATATTTTAATTACTTGTTGAATAATATTCGGTTTTTCGGTTTGGTTTGGTGTGAACCACGTGAGACCAAAAACCAAACCATAAACCAAATTCCAAAATCGGTTTGGTCCAAGACCAAACCAAAAACCGAATTCGAATATGGTTTGGTCCGAACGAAACCGGTTCGGTTTGATCTTCGGGTTTTTCGGTTCCAAACCAAATAACTTCCACCCGTATTTGATACGCAAACTTGGGCGCATGCTCTTCGAATAATCATGAACTTCCTATTCATGGAGAGGTAGCTCGAGAGCATAATTTGAAAATGTACAAACATATATATTTAGAGGTAGCTCCTGAAAAAAAAAATTGAGCTACCCCATGTTCTATACTAGGTATGCTATTGTATTCAGATGATTTCTTAGGCTATAGGATAGGTAAAACTTTTATGACATCTCATGACAGTCATCACGTTAGCGACACGTCAGCATAACAATCCAGGACATGCCCCAGGAAATGCAAGACTGCATAACACCCATTTTATTTTCCATGTCATCAACTTATTTTATGTTTTTTATAATTAAAATCAAACATTATAAATTAATTAAAAAACCATAATATTAAAATAAAAATAAAAAGAGATTACATTAGATTAAAATATATATATATTAAAATAAAAAAGATTAAACATTTCCTAAATTAAAAAAATCGAACTAGTCATCTAAATATTTTTTCCGAATTCTTTCGCTCATCGCCTGGATTGTCGCGAGGTAACGTTCGGTCCACGATTTGCTCATAACTTGAAAATCCAACTACGTTTATTGAATTTTGTTGAAGCAGAAGAATTGTTCAACGAGAGCATCGACATTCTCCCCGACTTGCACTTTGGATGACGAGGCGGAGGCGGCTCGTTTTGCTCGGTCGCGATTGATCGGGCGGGTAGGCGGAGTCGGCTCGTTTTCCGGTGGAGCGTCGTCCTCGACGTCGATCGGGTCTCGAGCGTCGGAAGCGTAATCGTTGGATTCCGAGACCCTCGCACGTTTGGCTCCCGAGCTCGAGCCGGCGGATTCGGGAACAAGTAGCCATTTTGGACCATTTTGTATAACGTCTCAAGATTTCAAATGCGCAAACGGTTTTCCAACTTGTCGACTGTATTGGTCAATCGTCGTGTTGAAAGTGTTGAACTCGTTTTCGCCGCTTCGGTGAACGTTGACCAAGTTGTTGAAGATTCTGTTGAACTTGGTACACTCTTGGCGGAGTTTCCGTCATTTCCCGGTAATCTCGTCGTTGTTTCGGTACGACCACGGCCCATCGCTTCGTGATAATGGGCTAAAATACGCTCCCACAACCCTTTTGGCACGTTGGCTATTTCCTTTTTTGGGAATCGTGGAAATAGCAAGCCAAGATTTCACCAATTGAACTTCTTCATCTTGCGTCCACGAAACCTTTGCGTCTTGGGCGTTTCGTGTCTTGTTTCGCGAACTATTCTTTTTATTTCGTGATTAAGACTCGGGCGGTGGTTGGGTTTCCATGACGACCTCATCGGCGGATGCTTTGATGGGAAATAGGTATAACAAACAAACTTATACTCTTAAGTTCATGATGTGAACCTAAGGATATATGTTTTCTCTAATTGAATCAAAAACTAAGAACCCTACGCAAAAATCGATTTCTAAAAAGATGAATAAAACTACTAACCGTTAGTTGCTTTTGTTGGAAGCAATCACCACAAGTGTCGTGCCTCAAATGATTCACACCCAGTGACCCAGAACTAGCAAGCAGGAAAACAACAGAGAGAGGGGAGGAGATCCTTGAAAGTGGCGTAGGTTTTGGGGATCCAGAGGTCCCTATTTATAACCTCAACGGTTTAGCAAATAATCCTTACAGATAAGCCTTATTTGAATTTAAACCAGATAAACCTTTTATCTTAAATTCAAACCCCTTATTTATCTATATATATTTCGAAAATCATAAGATAATTATATCCTAATTTTCGCCCAATATATACTGTCATAATTGTTCACTACTCAACTATTGAATAATTAAAATTCAGCCTCTGCACCTTTAATTAATTCCAATTAATTTCTGATGAATTATTAATTAAATATTACTATTTCTAATTAATATATTATCATCATAATATATTAATAAACTATTTATATTAATTTATATAATAAATCAATATCTCTCTCTAAAAGTTATCCTGTCCAATTGTTAGTGTTGAGGGCAACCCAAAATAACTGTGCTACTATCAATCAAGTGTATACCAATTATAGTCATAGCTTAGACACCTAATCCAACAGTCTCCCAATTAGATAAGTCTATGACTATAACTGTCAGCATAACTTTTAAATCCATCAACAAATTGTAGCTTCCAAAAGTCGATGTCGGACTCTGACCTAGTCAGTTACGCGTCCTAAGATAAGTGATCATATGATCCTTCGTTCTACTAGATATCATTTGGACATGAGACATGGATTGTAATCAATCTAATTGTCCAAGACTTTGTTTCCTAATTTTTGATTTGTGATGATATATGACTTCTAATCGAACACATCAATTTAGTCCTGGCTGGGCCCAACACTATAAGTCAACACCAAATCATCGAGGGGCCAAAAGATATCGTTTTTCCCATTAGGGAAAAAGGAACGAATAAACTTTGACTTATATGCTCATATCCTTTACTCATCAAATCGTGCATAATAATACGTTTTATTGCATCGAGTTACCGATGTGTTTACGCATTATCAATGTACAACCAACTTGTAAATTCCAACTCATATGTCTCCGTTTCAAGACCATAAGATATTATTGTCTCAGAATTACTCGTGATAGAATCCATGAAGTAATTCTCTGAGCGTGGGTTTGTCCAATACTCAAAATCTCCATTTCTAAGTACTCATGAACATTGCAGCAACACTATTGCTATGTCTAACTCCTTAGACAATCTACAATTCAGTTCATGATCGTCTTAATCCACTGCTTACTTCCAAAAGTACGAGCAACTGTGGACTTTTAAATAATCATATTATTCGGTAAGTAAAACATGCAAAATGAAACACAATAATGAACCATTGAAAAATAGCAGTAATCAATACTCATAAATAATTCTCCATTATTTAATCACCAAAAGTCAATTACATTTACTTTGTTACAAGTTTCAAAATAACTATCTAATTACTAAAACTAATATCATCTCTCAGACCAATGCTCCTAGCATGCTGACTGTGCTTAACCCTACTTAGAGCCTTCGTCAGAGGATCTACAGGATTATCCTCAGATGATACCATCTTCATGATGAGGTGACCTTCTTCTACTCTATGTCTGATGTAATGGTACTTTCTGTCGATGTGTCTGGACTTTCCATGATCTCTCGGTTCCTAAGTCAAGGCAACCCCTCATTCATTATCGCAGAACAGTTCCATTAACTCCTGAATAGTCGGGACAACTCCGAGGTCACTGATGAAGTTCTTCAGCCAAGCCGCTTCTTTTGATGCTCTCACTTGCAACTATGTACTCTGATTCATAAGTTGAATCAGCCACCTTCCCTTGTTTGGAACTTTTCCAAGTAACCGCTCCACCGTTTAACAGAAACACCCAGCCCGACTGAGACCGAAAGTTGTCTCTATCTGTCTGGAAGTTGGCATCACTGTATCCACTTACCCTTAATGTTGTTGGATTAGGTGTCTAAGCCATGACTTATAATTGTATTTATCTTATGAATAAAAGCAAAGTCCATTTGGGTTGCCCTCATAGATGGATGATAGATGTATAGTTCAGTAGAGATAATAGTTGATTTATTAATTGTATAATAAATCAATAGAAAATATATACATGGTTTGTTAATATATTTAAGTGTTAATATATTAATTAGAAACTATAATAATTTATTAAGATTTAATCTAGAATTAATTGGATTTAATTTAGTGATTAAATTAATTAATTAAAAGGTGTAGGGACTGGTTTGGCATTTATTCAATAGTTGAATAACTGGCCAGGTAATAACCTGGGGCAAAGTTGGCGCCACCCTGGAGGCTCCTCCAGGGTTTTGGCGAAACCCTAATTAGGATTTTGGGGAGTCTGGTCCAAGTGGCCAAAAGCCTTGTCCACTTGGAGGCTTTCTAGGGTTTCAGGTGTAACCCTAGGAGGCTATATAAGGAACTCCCTGGATGCCCTAAATCCTACGCCTCCCTCTCTCTAGAATTACTCTGCTGGACTGATTCTTCCATCACTTGGGTGTGACTTGCATTTGAGGCAGGATTCTTTTGCTGCTTGCTTGAAGGATCATAAGATCAAAGGTTGGTTTTCCTAATTCATCTTTAGAATTGAATTGTATCCTTTAGGTTTTTAGTTCTAATCTTCATAGAAGAAAACATAGATCATATTAGGGTTGCATGTGAACCATAGGTATTTTTTGTGTTCATTGTTTGCATAGAAACCCTTCAGTGGTATCAGAGCTTAGGCTGTTTTCTTGTGAATTGATTTGAACTGCTTGAGATCTGTTCTTGCCTTGAGGTATTTTGCGAAAATACCTCCTTGGGAGGCTTGAAAGTCGACGGCTTGGCTAGGGTTTCCTAACCCTAGCCGCCATGCCCTAATGGTCCCCTTAGATTGCTTGATTTGCTTGCCATAATTGTGTGTTGTTATTTTTGGTAATAAGATCAATTAAAATAACTTGAACCCTTCTTGTTTTGGCTTGAAAATTTCGAGAATCACAAGGACCAATACAGATAAATTAATTTGATTAATTTGGTAATCTGTAGCCTAGATTTAATTAGTTTAATTAATTTATTAATTAAAAGACCAATTAAATCAGTTTAAAGAATTAATTAAAATTTTCAAAAAATTAGTATAATTTGAGAAAATTAGAATTAAATTAATTCTAAAATATTTTAATGAGATTAAAATATATCTTATATATATTTATGATTAAAAGTTAATTTAATATATATAAGAAAATTGCTTAGTCTACCGTTAGTAGGCCTCATTCACAAAATTGTTCTATAAAGAGAGTATAAGGCGACTGACTATAAAATATTAGTCTAATGGGTATCTACTCTTACCCACCGCTCTCCTGGTCAGTCGAGTGTCGTTAGCCGAACGGGTATGATAGAACCGCTAAGCCTCTTAAAAGTATAATGCTATAATTGAAAGTACTAGAACTTTAAAACAAACCCCAATCTAGTTACTTTAGGTTAAAAATGTGAATTGGTGCTAATCCATGAAATTACACATTGCACTTTGTGGAACGTTGGTGGAGCGTGTGTGATTTACCAGCACGCCAACTGGGGTCCGCAAAGAGTCGCAATGGGTTTCTTGATTTTGTCATTGTTAACGGAGCGTGTGTGGATAATCGGCACGTTAATTTGAGATGACAATTGACTTCAAGAGTACCAAGCAATTTGCATGGTTATTCACACCCGATTTGTGATCCTCGGTATCCCAGTCACAAACAGCGGGGCATTCCCGAGATTAAAACATGCTATCGAACAGTTCGGTAAATCTCAAAGAAACTAGGAATTCCATTATAATATGATTATGTTTCCGCGGTGGAATTGGCTGAATCGTCATTCGCCTACCTTATAAAATTTACAATATTGATTACGGCATCCTTTTTCGGTATTGTAGATTGTTATTGTAGGATCCTAGCCTTATATTTGTTCTTGGGTGAATATAAGGGTTATTATTATTATTATATCTAATTAAAACTACCTTCTTCTTGTTCAGATGTCTTCTGACTAATCCGTTCCCCACTCAAATCCCGGTAATGTCACCTCGATTCTGTCATTATGCTCAAAGGTGACGTTGGACGGCACCAACTATAATGACTGGATCCGCAACATCAAAATGGCTTTAAGGTTTGAACATAAAGAGTATGTTCTGGAAACCGAGCTTGTTGATGTGGACACTGAAACCGCTACTCCCGAGGAAATCGCTGCGTACACTAAACACTCTGATGATGCAACCAAAGTGGCTTGCATCATGATCGCTACTATGAACCCTGAACTGCAGCGTATCTATGCGGACTATTGGCCTTACGAGATGAACAAAGAGCTCGCGGAAAGGTTCCGTAAGCAAGAGCGCATCGAAAGGCGTGAGGTTGTAAAAGCCTTCACTAACAGCAAGCCCAAGGAGGGTGAGTCCATCTGTGCACATGTGCAGAGGATGCATGGTTATGTGGAAAGGCTTAGAAAGCTGGAAATGCCTGTCCATGAGGATTTAGCAGTTGACATAGTGCTAAACTCCTTGCCCAGTTCTTATGACCAGTTCAGACTGGCGTATCATTTGAACAACAACCAGGCAAATCTAGCTGAGTTACACCGCATGCTTCGTACGGCTGAGGACGGGATGAAGGGAAAGGCTGTGCTCCCTGTCAACCCGCCTGTCCTGGCTATTGGCTCCGGAAAGGGAAAGAAACGAAAAGGCCCTCCTAAGCAGAACTGGAGGGAAAAGACTCATGTCGGGTCATCTAGCGGTGCCCCGAATGTAAGTCTTCCGGAATTCCACATGTTCGGAACCCCAAAGAGGCCGACTGCTTTTACTGCAAGCAGAAGGGTCAATAGAAGAGGAGCTTCCCAACGTATCTGCAGGACGTCAAGGACGGTAAAGTGAAACTGTCACAGGCAGGTACGTATTTTATATCTAATAACTCATCTTTTTCCCGTTCATGGGTCCTTGATATAGGATGTGGTTTTCATATCTGTTCTGATTTGCAGGGCCTAGAGGAAAGTAGGGAGCTAGAGCATGGCAGACTGAACATGGTCATGGGGAATAGGCGAACGTCACCTGTTACCAAGATCGGTGTTTATAGACTGATGCTGAGTAGTGGAGTTAGATTAGATTTACATAATTATTGCTATGCGCCTGATATGGCAAAGAACATAATTTCATTTCATGCATTGTTTAAACAAGGTTTTTATTACGAGTTTAATAAATTGAATGGTCCAATTTCAGTTTTCAAAAATAATGTTTTCATATTTAATGCTATGCCTTGTGATGGAGTGTATGAATCTATTTTGTGTGTTGATAATTATGGTAAAAATGTATTAGCTATTGATGCTTCAAGCGGTATAAAAAAGGCATGTCTGTGGCATTGTCGCCTTGGCCATATAAACAAGAAACGCATCGCCCAACTCCAAAAGGATGGAGTGTTGGAATCATTCGACCTCGGGTCGGATGATGTATGCGAATCTTGCTTACTTGGCAAGATGACAAAATCACCATTCAAAGGTTCCTTTGAAAGAGGTGAAGGTCTGTTGGATATCATACACACAGATGTGTGTGGTCCCTTCAGAACAACCACTAAAGATGGCACGCGGTTCTATGTGACCTTTACAGACGATTTTAGTAGATATGGGTATGTCTACTTAATCAATAATAAGTCGGATGCCTTTGAAAAGTTCAAAGAGTTTAACAATGAAGCGGAAAATCAATTGGGCAGAAAGATAAAGATGCTTAGATCCGACAGAGGCGGTGAGTATCTTAGTATCGAGTTTCTCGATTACCTCAAGGAATGTGGAATTGTTTCACAGTTGTCGCCTCCAAGAACACCTCAGCTGAATGGTGTTGCTGAGAGGCGACACCAAACCTTGTTGGACATGGTTCGTTCCATGATGAGTCGAGCCTCACTTCCAATCCATTTCTGGGGGTATGCCTTAGAGACTGCCGCCCATATCCTGAATCTTGTCCCAACCAAGAAGGTTGCGAAAACACCGCATAAGATGTGGACAGGGAAAGTTCCCTCGTTGGCACACATCAAAGTCTGGGGCTGTGAAGCATTCGTGAGACGAGATACTTCAGATAAGCTTTCAGAAAGAAGTGAGAGGTGTTACTTCATCGGATACCCGAAACAGTCTTTTGGATACTTGTTCTACAGACCAAGCGAGAACGTGGTCTTTGTAGCAAGACGGGGGTTCTTTCGAAAGAGAGAACTCATATCCAAAGAGGACAGTGGGAATACGATCGATCTCGAAGAAATTCAGGAGACGCCCGATGAAACAACCTTGGAAGAAACTAGCAACCAACATGAGGAAGAGGTTCCTGTTGGACCCACCGACATTTCGTTGCCCCTTAGGCGTTCAGGTAGAGTTAGCATGCCGCCCGAGTTTTATGGTTTCCATATTACTTCGGACGGAGACATGTTAGTCAGTGATCGTACATTGACTAATTTGGATGAGCCAGCTAACTACCGTGAAGCAGTGGCAGGCCCCGAGTCTGCAAAATGGAAAGAGGCAATGGACAGCGAGATAAAGTCCATGTATGACAATCAAGTTTGGAACTTGGTTGACAATGTACCGGGTTGAAAGACAGTCGGATGCAAGTGGATCTTCAAAAAGAAGACCGACATGGATGGAAAAGTGCATACTTATAAAGCTCGGCTGGTTGCGAAGGGATTCACTCAAACCTCGGGGGTTGACTATGATGAAACCTTCTCACCAGTAGCCAAGATTAAGTCAATCAGGATAATGCTTGCCATAGTTGGATTTCATGATTATGAAATCTGGCAGATGGATGTCAAAACCGCTTTCCTTAACGGGAAACTGACTGAAGATGTTTACATGAGTCAGCCAAAAGATTTTGTAGACACAAAGCACCCTGATAAAGTATGTAAGCTTGAAAGATCAATCTACGGGTTGAAGCAAACATCTCGCAGCTGGAATCTTTGCTTCCATGAGAAAGTCAAAGAGTTTGGTTTCTCTAGGAGTGAAGATGAGTCCTATGTATATGTCAAGGCTAGTGGGAGTATAGTCACTTTCCTGGTGCTGTATGTTGATGACATACTGCTCATGGGAAACGACATTCCGACCTTGCAAAATGTTAAGGCTTGGCTCGGGAAGTGTTTCGCCATGAAAGACCTAGGGGAAGCGGCTTATATTCTCGGGATAAGAATACTTAGAGATAGAAAGAGAAAATTGATAGGTTTAAGCCAGTGTACATATTTGGAAAAGGTGTTAAAGAGATTTAACATGGAAAATTCCAAAAAGGGAGAGTTACCAATCCAAAGTAATACTAAATTGAGTAAGACTCAAAATCCGAGTACCGATGAGGAAATAGCTGAAATGAGTAGGGTGCCTTATGCTTCGGCACTAGGGTCGATCATGTACGCTATGACATGTACTCGTCCCGACGTATCCTATGCACTGAGCATGGTTAGTCGGTTCCAGGGTAATCCTGGAAAAGCACATTGGATTGCAGTCAAGAACATACTCAAGTATCTGCGAAGGACAAAGAATATGGTATTAGTCCTTCGTGGCAGTGATGAGTTAAAAGTGAGTGGATATACAGATGTCAGCTTCCAGACAGATAGGGACAGTGGACGGTCCCAGTCGGGCTGGGTATTTCTTTTAAACGGTGGAGCGGTAACTTGGAAAAGTTCCAAGCAGGAAACGGTGGCTGATTCAACGTGCGAATCAGAGTACATCGCAGCAAGTGAAGCATCTAAGGAAGCGGCTTGGCTGAAGAACTTCATCGGGGACCTTGGAGTTGTCCCGAGCATTCAGGACCCGGTGGAACTTTTCTGCGATAATGAAGGAGCGGTCGCCTTGACAAAGGAACCGCGAGACCATGGAAAGTCCAGGCATATCGAAAGAAAGTACCACTACATTCGACATCAAGTAGAAGAATGGCATTTACTGGTTAAGCGAGTATCATCAGAAGACAATCTTGCAGATCCTTTGACTAAGGCTCTGAATAGGATCAAGCACAATCAGCATGCTCGGAGCATTGGATTGAATGATGATATTAGTTTTAGCAATTAGATAGATTAGAAACTTGTAACAGTATAAATGTAATTGACTTGGTGATTTTATAATTGAGATTTATAAATGAGTATTGTTACTGCCTTTGTCAATTGTTTATTTCTGTGTTTCTATATTTGCATGTTTAACTTCCTTAATAATTAGATTATTTAAAACTCCACAGTCGATCATACTGTTAGGAAGTAAGTATGAACTAAGACTGTCATGAATTGGTTGCAGACTGTCTAATGAGTTAGTCATTGCAGTAAGACTGCTGCAACGTTCATGAGTACTTAGAAAATAGAGATTTGAGTATTGGATAAACCCGCGCTTAACAGTTTGCTTCATGGATTAAATCACAAGCAATGTTAAGACGATAATATCCGGTGATCTTTAAGTGGAGAGATATGATCTGTTATTTGTGATACAAGTGCTTATTGACAATGCGAAAAACGCGCCAGTAACTCGGTGTTATAAAACGCATTGTTGTATGTATTCGGACCCGCAAAAGATATGGACATATAAGTCGAAACTTATCCGTCCCCTGACCCGATGGGAAACAGATATCTGTAGGCCTCTCGATGATTTTCAAGTTGACTGAAAGTGTTGGCCAACCAGGACTAATTGATGTGTTCAATTAGTAGTCTCTAAAGTCATATGCAAATCAGAAATCGAGAAACAGAGTATCAGACCAAGATTGATGTTAGTCCATGTCTTGAGTCTGAGAATATCCTGTTGGACGGAGGATCATCAGATCACTTATCTTTGGACAGAACTGACTGGGTCAGAGTTCAGACAATTAAAGTCATAGACTTATCCAAGTGGGAGACTGTTGGATTAGGTGTCTAAGCCATGACTTATAATTGTATTTATCTTATGAATAAAAGCAAAGTCCATTTGGGTTGCCCTCATAGATGGATGATAGATGTATAGTTTAGTAGAGATAATAGTTGATTTATTAATTGTATAATAAATCAATAGAAAATATATACATGGTTTGTTAATATATTTAAGTGTTAATATATTAATTAGAAACTATAATAATTTATTAAGATTTAATCTAGAATTAATTGGATTTAATTTAGTGATTAAATTAATTAATTAAAAGGTGTAGGGACTGGTTTGGCATTTATTCAATAGTTGAATAACTGGCCAGGTAATAACCTGGGGCAAAGTTGGCGCCACCCTGGAGGCTCCTCCAGGGTTTTGGCGAAACCCTAATTAGGATTTTGGGGAGTTTGGTCCAAGTGGCCAAAAGCCTTGTCCACTTGGAGGCTTTCTAGGGTTTCAGGTGTAACCCTAGGAGGCTATATAAGGAACTCCATGGATGCCCTAAATCCCACGCCTCCCTCTCTCTGGAATTACTCTGCTGGACTGATTCTTCCATCACTTGGGTGTGACTTGCATTTGAGGCAGGATTCTTTTGCTGCTTGCTTGAAGGATCATAAGATCAAAGGTTGGTTTTCCTAATTCATCTTTAGAATTGAATTGTATCCTTTAGGTTTTTAGTTCTAATCTTCATAGAAGAAAACATAGATCATATTAGGGTTGCATGTGAACCATAGGTATTTTTTGTGTTCATTGTTTGCATAGAAACCCTTCAAATGTATCACTGCCACCAAGGACTAGAAGCATGTCCTTTGTCCTCCGCAGATACTTGAGAATGTTCTTAACCGCAGTCCAGTGAGCTTTGCCCGGATTTCCCTGATAGCGACTGACCATGCTTAAAGAAAAAGACACATCAGGGCGAGTACATGTCATAGCGTACATGATCGACCCCACAGCCGAAGCGTAAGGTACCCGACTCATATTAGCTATCTCTTAATTTGTACTTGGGCTTTGAGTCTTACTCATTTTGACATTACTCTGGATTGGTAGCTTCCTTTCTTGGAGTTTTCCATACTAAACCTCTTTAGTACCTTATCCAAGTATGTACTTTGACTAAGTCCAATTAGTCTTCTTTCTATCTCTCAATATTCTTATCCCGATAATATATGCAACTTCTCCAAGGTCTTTCATGGCGAAACACTTTCCAAGCCAAGATTTAACTTCTTGCAAGGTTGGGTGTCGTTTCCTATGAGTAATATGTCATCGACATAAATCACCAAAAAAGTCACTATACTCCCACTAGCCTTGATATACACACAGGACTCATTTTCGCTACTAGAGAAACCAAACTCTTTGACTTTCTCATGAAAGCAGAGATTCCAGCTGCGAGAAGATTGTTGCAATCCATAGATTGATTTCTCAAGCTTACACACTCTATTGGGAAACTTTGCATCCACAAAACCCTCTGGTTGATTCATGTAAACATCCTAAGCAAACTTCACATTAAGGAAAGCGGTCTCAACATCCATCTGCAAAATTTCATAATCATGAAATGCAGCTATGGTGAGCATTATCCTAATAGACTTTATCTTAGCTACCGATGAGAAGGTCTCATCATAGTCAACCCCAAGGGTTTGAGTGAAACCCTTCGCAACCAGCCTAGCCTTGAAAGTGTGTACCTTTCCATCCATGTCGTCTTCTTCTTGAAGATCCATTTGCACCCAACTGTCTTTCGACCTGGTACATTGTCAACCAAGTTCCAAACTTGATTGTCATACATGGACTTGATCTCGCTATCCATTGCCTCTTTCCATTTAGCAGACTCAGGGCCTGCCACTGCTTCTTTGTAGCTAGATGGCTCATCCAAATTTACCAGTGTCTTATCACTGACAAACGTGTCACCATCCGTAGTTATATGGAAACCATAGAACTCGGGTGGCATGCTAACTCTACTGGAACGTCTAAGAGGTAACGAGTTGTTTATAGGTTCAATAGGTACTTCTTCCTCTGGTTGAGTGCTAGTATCTTCTAAGGTTCCTTCATTGGTTGACTCCTTAATTCTTCAAGGTCAATGTTACTCACACTGTCCTCTTTGAATATGAGCTCTCTCTCTCTCGAAAGACTCCTCTTCGTGCTTCAAAGACCACGTTCTCACTAGGTCTGTAGAACAAATATCCAAAAGACTGCTTCAGATAACCAATGAAAATACACTTCTCACTTCTAGCTTGTCATGAGTCTCTCGTCTTACGAAAGCTTCACAACCCCAGACTTTGATATGTGCTAACGAGGGAACTTTCCATATACATATCTCGTGAGGTGTTTTGGCAACCTTCTTAGTAGGGACAAGATTGAGGATGTGGACGACTGTCTCTAAGGCATACCCCCAGAAGTGAATAGGAAGAGAAACTCGACTCATAATGGAACGAACCATGTCTAACAAGGTCCAATTACGTCTCTCAGCTACACCATTCAATTGTGGTGTCCTAGGAGGAGTCATCTGTGAAAATATTCCACATTCCTTAAGATAGTCATAGAACTCGATACTAAGATACTCATCACCTATATCGGATCTAAGCATCTTTATCTTCCTGCCTAATTGATTCTCGACTTCATGCTTAACTCTTTGAACTTTTCAAAGGTTTCTGACTTATGTTTGATTAAGTAGATATAGTCATATCTGTTGTAATCATCTGTAAAAGTCACATATAATCGATTAGCATCCCTTGTGGATGATCTGAAGGGTCGCCTTAACTATGATATGCATTCTCTAGGTTGATGAACACCATATGAAGATATCTATTTATCTCTATATATTTTTCCATAAGGCGTCTAATAAGGTGGATCGCCTCCGTCGTTAGGTCATATTCCTTCCAAGGTCCTCCAAATCACTTCTCATGAGGCATTGTCATATGCCTTCTCAGGTCAATGAACATACGAAAATCACTATTTCTCTCTTTATATTTCTACATAGTTACTTGAGCTTAACATAATTAAAAAAACTCAAAACTAAAATAATGTCCTATCAAATTTAAAAATAAAACACTCCGTTTCGAGTTTTAAACCAAAAAGGTGATTCTAAAAAACATGTATTAATGGAAAACCAAATCAAGCATAATCGTTTCTGATCTAAGGGTGGGGGGAGTAGATCCCTCCCATCCCACTGAACTCACGCGCCACGTCAGCTTTTCTATCTCCTCTCACTTCCATTTTCCCCATCTTTCACCAATCTTTCACCCATGGAACCAGTACACACTGAACCCACTGAACCCACAATGCCACATCAGATTTTTAATATTAAATTAAATAAATAATACCCAAAATAATAATTTAATTTTATATATATATATATATATATATATATATATATATATATATATATATATATATATATATATATATATATATATATATATATATATATATATATATATACTCATACATACGTGTGTATGTATATATATGTTTTTGTGTGTATATATATATATATATATATATATATATATATATATATATATATATATATATATATATATATATATATATATATATATATATATATATATGTTTGTGTGTATATATGGATGGGATCATCGGGTTCACCATCATCCCTCACCCGCCACCATTGCCGAGCCCGCTCAACCCGCAGGAGGAGGGGCAGCGGTACCGGAGGTACCGGCGGTACCGGCGGTACCGCCCCATCCCATTCCGATCTATCTTCGAGCCCGAGCATTACTCCGTCCCCCCTAATGCAAATTCTGATCCATCCCACTTTTGGTTTTGGATTGAGTTTTACGCGTTATTGCTTTACACCCAAATGTGAATAAATAATGTCCCATGACATACCAATTTTCTTTAAAAACATGCAACAAAATCATATCTTATTAAAATTCTCCCAAAAGTATCTTTGAAAAAGGAACTGATAATGTGAAATGGAGTTGGCTCATGTGCATTACCAACACAATCGTGCAGCCAGGTAATATCAAGTTATCGACCTCACATTCCTCCCTCAACTTTCACCTCATTTCACATTTGCCCCCTACATTTACCTTACATTCCAATTCAGTCCTCAATTTTTACACAAATTTCACATTCATCACTCAACTTTCACTTTTTCCCCTTCTTTCACTTTACGTTCCAATTTCAGTTTCCACACAATCGTAACATTCACAACTACAATCATACTCGAATATAACTTCAAATAGTTAACAACACCACCATACTCGAAATAACATATACTAACCAGTACAACCAACAAAAATGATTAAATTAATTAATATTAAAAAAAAAAACTACTTGGCAAACGATGTGTTGTTTCCTGCAATTAGTGAATGAGAAACAATCAATGGACTTTACACAAGAAAAGAAGAACAAAAAATGGAGGAAACAATGAATAGCGACGTCGTTTTTAGCCTGGATTCTAAACCTCCAAACCAAATTAACCAAGAAAAATAATAAACAAACAAAAACACATTGTACAAAAAAAAAAAGAAAAAAAAAAACTTCAAACAGATATGGCACATAAATCTTCCAACACATGTCTCATTGTCGGTCTTTCAGTCAACGGCAATATGCACCTCAACGACACTTCAAGCAACTCATCCATGGCTTTCGAATATTGTTCCCCCCCTGCAATATCCCGATCAATACAATCCATACCCCTACCTTCTTGATCACACAATCGCACCCAATCCGTTAAGTCAACCGCACCAGATTGACCAGAAATTATATCACCCGCACTTCTTCTCGTTAATAATTCCATCAAAATCACTCCAAACGCGTACACGTCAGCTTTCAAAGACGGGACCGGTCTCGCTGACGCGAGCTCGGGTGCCCGGTACCCGAGTGCACCGAGGTTCAGTATTTGCTCGGCGATTCCCGCGGGTGTCATGAGCCGGTGGAGCCCGAAGTCGGTTAGCCGGGCCTCGTATTGTGGCCCCTCCAAGATTATGTTTGTTGGTTTAAGGTTCCCGTGTGGGACCCCCCTTCCATGTAGGTAAGATAGCCCGCGGGCCACATCAACCGCAACCTTTAACCGTTGGTTAAACGATAGAAGGGAGTACCTTCGTGGAGTTGTCTCTGTGACAAATGTAACAAATTTGAATTAATACAGAAAGAACGACTTAATACAGACAGTGTAAGAATTATTGCTTACCGTAAAGATGTAAAGCCAAGCTATCGCCTTCGATGTAGTTTGCTAACGTGAGTCTTTCTTGTTCTCGCGGGCCCCAATAATACGCGACTAACCGGACAATATTCGGGTGAATCATTGTCCCGATTTTTTTAATTTCTTTCGCGAATTCTTTTTTGTCTTTGGTTAATCCGACCCGTAACCATTTGACTGTTAACATATGGCCGCCACCTAGGGTGGCTTTGTACAGTGTTCCGTGGCTGCTCCTCCCTAGAATCTCCGCCGGAGCTCTGGAGAGATCTTCAGCTGTGAATGATAAATTAGACTTTGGGTCAAAGAAGAAGAGTTGTCCGGCGAACCGGTCCGGCGAGTAAACGTCTAAAGACACCGCGTGTTCGATTGCTTCAACAAAACGGGGTGAGGAAGAAACCGGTGAATCGGAAGACGGTGCGGGATCGGGGTCGGTATCGATTAGATTTGGGATTGTTGATGTTGAAGTGGCGGCATACGGTTGTGGCACCACCGGGTCACCACCGAGCTCCGGCGGGCCGGAGACTGACCTTGAATTTGAAGTTAGTAAGTGGGCGTTTGAAAAGCTTAGAGATGTAGTGGGTCGGGTTGAGATTCCGTGTTTTATATCGCGACCCGGTTGACCACTGAATGCTGTTTTGACCCGGAAATCTCCGATTTGGGCTCGATAGTATGCGAGAAGTACAAAAGCTATCATTAAAACAGCGACAACACAAGCAACAATGATGGCTATTCGGATGCTGGATTTTGAGTTATGACCTTTTCCTCCGTTTGAAGAAGATGAAGGCAAACCACCACCAGGAGGCGGCCGGAGGCGGCCGTTCGGTGAGGTCAGAGACGGGTTTCCAGGGAAGAAAGAAGAATCCGTGAAGTTATTCAAGTTTCCCGGGATTTCACCGGATAAATCGTTACCAGAGACGTTAAGAAACTTCAGAACTTCAGAAAGATTTTCCGGGATCTTACCTTTGAAGTGATTATGTGATAAATCAAGAAACTCCAAATCGTTGAGTTTGTTCAATTCATTTGGGAGTTCACCGGATAATCCGTCATTTCCAAGGTTTAAGAACTTAAGCCGCCGGAAGTTGCCGATATCCGGCGAGAGTGAACCGGTGAGTGTATTATCAGAGAGATCGAGATACTCCATGGGTGGATATGTGGAGAGTGAAATTAAAGATTTCTCTTGTGACCCACGAAGAGGGATTTCCCCTGTGAAACGGTTATTTGAAAGATCCAAATGGGTCAAAGCCATTGAAGTGAATAAAGCAGGTGGAATAGGGCCGTCGAGTTCATTCATGCTGACGTCAAGAAGAACCAGGCTGGGAGATGATAACTGAACTGGAGGCAAGGATCCTTTCAATGAGTTGTTTCCCACATTAAGTACTGTCAGTCTGTTAAAGTTCGATGTTAGATTCGGCAAGCTTCCGACCAATTTATTTGAGCTCAAATCTAGAACTGATAGTGGTGATTCCCAGCTCTCGATTACCGATATGTCATCTGAGAAAAGGTTGTTGCTCAAATCGACAATCTCACAGTTTCCGAGAGAAGATGGCAATGAACCAGATAACTCATTCGATGACAGATTTAAATAACTCAAAGTCGTTGAGTTGAATTTTGGAATCGATCCTGCAAGAGAGCACATAGTAGGCCCAAAAACTAATTACATATTCTAGCAAATGAATCCGATATTCTAAAATCTGAAATCAACAATTAGGTATATGAGAGAGACTAAGATAGCAATGAAGGTGAAGATCTTACCTGAAAACCCATTCCGGCTGAGATCGAGTTCTGTTAGAGGAATCAATGTCTGCAAGAGCTCTTCGGGGATCGGGCCAAACAATTGAGTATTGCTGAGACGCAAGACCTGAAGATTTACCAATGACCCAAATGAAGGTAATTTCCCGTTTAACTCATTATCGCCCAAATCCAGAACATGCAGGTTTCGAAAAAGAACAAGGGAATCGCCGTTGAAAAAACCACCGCCCAATCTGTTGCGACTCAAATTAACATGCTGAAGAGTATTAACTGCGCTTGAAGTGTTGGCGACATTGGATAATGACCCATAGAACGCATTATCACTCAAGTCAACGTACTGCACATTCCTAAGCTCAGAAAACAGAACCCCGATATCTCCCCACAACGAATTGGAATGCAAATCGAGAACCATCAATTGCTGTAGGTTCTGAATCCCAGTTGGAAACCCTCCTGTGAAATTGTTGTTAGACAAATTGAGGTAGTTTAAGCCGTAGAGATCGTTGATACGAGCAGGAATTGGACCGTAAAATTGGTTTCCAGACAGATCTAGATACTGAAGAGAGGACATTGATCCGAGAGCTGGAACGAGGCGGCCGCTGAGTCTGTTGCCGGAAAGACTCAAATTGTGGAGCATCTTCAAGGAATAAAGATTAAAGAATTTGAGTTCTCCGGCCAAGTCCAGATGGTCAAGAACAATGGCGGAAACCAACCCGTTTTCGTCGCAGGAAATGCCATAAAATTGGGGGCAAACGGAAGCTGGATCCGAGCTGGAAATGTTCCACGAATCCAAGACTTTTCTGAGGGGATCTTCACTGATCCCTTTCTTGAACTCGAGCAATGCTCGGAGTTCGTCCTGCGATGCGGCTACGGCTACGGCGGAGGCGACGACCCACAAGAACAAGAGAAGCAGTTGCATTCGCATACTGCTTTTTGGGTACAAAACGGGGTTGAAGTCGAAAGTAGAACTAAGGGCTATGTGGGTACAGAAATTCTATGAAAGAAACTCGAAATCACCCATTGAAACCAGCAATCTTCCCCATCTTGTCGAAGCTTTTTAAGCTTAGTTAGGGATTCAAAAGCTGGCTTTCCAAATTATGCCACCAGATGTAATATTCTACGCCCCAAAATGAACATAAATCGACAGAGGAAACAAATCATTCCCCCTTTTTTCTTTTTTTTCTTTTTTTTTTCACTACTACCCTATCTTTTTAGTTCCAAATTTAGGTTTCCAAGTTTCACCCCAATTTCAATAAACTTTTAGGTTTTTTATAGGGACCTCCATTGCATAAATATTTTGGAAATCTTAAATATTCACCCAAATGCTTAACCTCCTATTTTGATTTAGCAAAATTTACTAATCGAGTCATTAGAGCAATTACGCACAATGTAATAAATTACTGAATTCGACATAAATTTAGAGTTTCTTGAAAATGAGAGAATTTAAAGCAAAGATTTGTGAAGTTGTAGCTTTCAACAACATGACTATAACACCAAGGTCCTTATCTATAAATTCGACCATCATCAAATTAATTGTCAACGACAATGGAAATTGACTTGTTTTTGTAAAAGTTCCTTTATGATGGTCAATAATGGACATTTTTATTCAACTAGCCTAATAATGTCAAGTTTTCAAGGAATAACCTATGCTTCAATCTTCAAAGGTGTAGAAATGTTGGACCACAAGGGCATTAAAATTGAAGCAAAAAGAGTTGGTGAAAACAAAAATACCTGAAAGATGTTGAAGATGATCTTTGTGAAGTTTATATAGCTCTTCTAATTTGCTCACCATTACTGAGAATAAGTCAAACACAATGACGTGCCTTGGCACCCTTTTTGGTCATTGTCCTCTCCTTTATCATTTGTTTATTGGCGGTTTTTGAGATGTTGAGGTCCATTCTTTGGGATATTGATCGATAGATAAACACCGAAGGCATTTTGGGAAAAGCCTTGTGCCACTGCACCCGAGTCGTGGAGCATTAGATTTGAGAGTTATTTGATGACATGTAATTGATAAATGTGAAGTCCCATAGTGCATAAATGATTGTTTTTGCTACCTATAGTAATACACTCTCTAGTTGGCAGTGTAATGTTAAGAGTGGTGATAATGTTAACAACCGTAGAAATAAATATACACTTCAAGGATTTAATTGCACAAACGTTTATTTAAAAATCATTAGTTATAATGTAACTAACTTTATTTTCCTTTAGTATTGACTTCTTTTAGGAATTATAATATGGAAAATAGTTTCTTTCTTTTTTGAATGATAATAAGTCCCATCAAACCAACTTTATACATCTAACAATGAAAAATGATTTATTAATATTACGAGAAAGAAATGATGTTATATTCTCGATCTAGGGTATGTTTAACGTGATTAGAGATGGCAATCAGGTGGGAGAGTATTGGTCCCAATCCTGTGAAGAATATAAACGCGTCATCATCCTATCCCCAATAGGGAACATGATCCCTAGTAGGGAAATGGTGAATTTACCATTACATAATTACACATTTTATTTATTTCAATGGTATAATTACAGACTTCAATCAATCAAATATTACTAATATAGATAGAAATTTTATTTGATCAAATTAAATGAGGAATTAGTTGAAAGTGAAAATAACTTAAAGATGTTGAAAATGATATTTGTAAAGTTTATATAAGTCTTTTACTTTGTGTATATAGCATATGTATATAACTAGTTTTATCAATTATTGAGAATAATTCAAACATGATAAATGTTTTTGTATAGTTTATAACTGCATATAAATTTTAGAGTATTCTAGAAAAAAGAGATATTAAACATGCCTTCACATTATTCACGGCTATCGGCTCTGCTTCGTGTTCACCTTGATAATTTGTTCATTGACAATTTTGAGATATTGAGGTCCAATCTTGGATCTAGATCAACGAACAATCATGTGGTCGTCACAACCTACATCATAGTGTGTTACATTCGTATTTGGGAGTTAATGAAAGGTCGTTAAAAAACACCAAGGCCCCTAGCGGATGAATGATTGCTTTTGATATTTATGCTAGTTGGAGTTAACAACAATTGTAAGAGTGGGATGATGGTAACTATAGAAAGAAATATACATTTCAAGCATTTAATTGCATTCAAACATTTATTTGTAATCATAGAAAAAATATACACTTCAACCATTTAATTGCATACAAACACTTACATTTTAAATCATTAATTGTATCGTAACAAACTTTGATTTCCTTTAGGGTTGACATTTTGTACATTCAAATATATATGGAAACAACTACTTTCTTTTTTGGTAGAATAAGTCTCTCTGAATCAACTTTAGTAATCTAACAATAAAAATGATTCACCGATCTAAAAAAATGTTATATGGTCGATTTAACTTATCTTTAATGTAATTAGAGATGGAAATGAGATGTGAGAGTAACGATAACTCTCTATCAGGAGATATAAATACATCATCATCCATATCCGAATGAGGGTGATTCGTAATAAGTGTAACAATCCAACATTAATACAAAGTATATCAAAAAGATTTACTTCAAAACATCATTTATATAAGACAGGTTACTCTCGTATTAACAAAAGGATATCAAAGTTATATAATGCATGCCATAATTACGAGAAAACTATATAAACAGAATAGTCGGGTATTACCGTATTACTATAAAATACATAAAAGCTACAAATTCCCCTACATAACAAACGTATCATAATGTATAACAACAAATAAGATCAATATAATATAGTAATAGCATGTGAAACATAAAAATTAACTTTCATAGTAACATCTACTTATACATTCAAACATATCCATACACTACTTCAAGGGTGAACTACCCCATTCACAATGTAGTCACCCACGATTTGGATTGCATATGAGGACTATCCTCATTCACTAAATAGTTTCTACTAGTACCATCCACACATGTCTATGTGGTTTCTTATATACATTTCTCATGACATTTACCTTAAGGTAGTCATAACATTGTCATATTTTCCATCATGTCATAACATTACACTATTATTAAATACATGATACGTTACTCACCTTGGCCTTGTTATCACAAGAATGTTTCCAATTCTTCAGGTTCTTTACTTGCATTGACTCCTAAATTTTTGTTATCAACAGTGAATGCATATTTTGGGAGTCCTAATCAATATAACACAACCTCAATTTACCATGTTTCCATCATGTATTTTTTATAATGTTATTATAGATCAATTATGACATTATTTGTCAACAACTATAATCAATTAAACATCTCATATTCTAAAATTACAAGTTACTTTAAGTGGGGTTTATGAAAACAATTAAGGTGTCATGGATTGTAATTTATATCTGTGAAAATAAAACGCATACAAGTGTTTTCGTTTCATCATAACACTTATTTACATCTACTGAACTATTAATCATAATTTTAACATTTCCAACAATATGTGAAACCCTAGTTCCAGTAGATAGATAATCAAAGAAACATACCTTTGATTATCATACTAGATGTTTGTACCTTGTTATTCAAAGAAAAAGCCCTCTAAAATATGGTATAAGTTACCCAACTTCTGGAACAGAAGTAACACAGAACATGGCAAATAACCTTTAATCTTGATATTTTGTTGACCAATTTTTAATCGACTGAGACCTCAAATGTGTGCGGTTTGAGCAATTTTTGACCTTAATGATGCAAAATCCATGCAACAACTCAACAAACAAGTCAAAAAATAATTTTGACTCTAGCCATGCCATAATTTAGTTGTATGGAGGTCCGGGTCGTCTCTAGTGCATAAACTCATTGTTTTTCATATAACTTCTTCATCATTTGTCCAATTTTCCTAATTCCTTTTGCATATTTATTATGATAGCCTTACTTAAATTATTAACAACCAAAACACTCAAATATAAGGATAAATGGACTTGTACAAGGAACCCAACCTGAAACGCATAACATAGGAAATTTTATCACTTATAACATCATACTTTAAACGTTTTGTTAAAATTACATGCATGGTATCATACCAACATGACATTATACTTATAATGAATACATTCGACATAAACACCTCGAGTGTTTCAAACCTTACATTGTCAATTTACGTGTGTTACATGGGGATTTGAGGATTTTCAACCTTACAAAATTACATTCTTTTTATGTATTAAAATGGTATAGTTACAAACTCCAATCAACCACATATTACTAATATAATCTAGAACCATAAAATTTACATATATAGAAATTTTGATCGACATGATTAAATAAATAACATCCTACAAAGCAACTATTAATATTCTAAAGTCATATATATGCATCTTTCTTCAAGTTAATAACTGTATTTTGAAACTAAACTTTATGCATGAATAATCAAATGTAATGAATTTTCTAAGGATAATGGTAGTAAATAATAAAGATGGATCTGGGCTTGAGAGGCGTTACTTGAGAAATGGAATGTTGGAAAGGGAAATCAAAAGATATTAAAAAGAGAAAAATGTAATAGAGACCAAATTTAGGGTTAATGAACTTAACATTGTAGTATAATATTATTCTTATATATTATATACATCAAGTTCATATTTTGGTTTGGGTTTGGGCAACGGTTCAAGGACCCGATGTGTATCCCCATGTCTGTCCCCAATCAGCTGAGGGACCTTAGTCAATTGACTTTATATATTGGTTCCCGTGTTGGGCATGGGTTTTTTCATCCTAAATATGATCGCTCATTATTTCAAAAATAAATATGAAGGTGTTAGAAGCAAAGGAAAAGGAAAATGATGAAATATAGTCGATAATTTTTTTCAAATACTTGCTGCAAGTAGTGATAGATACTAAAACTTTTTCACCATGGTCATTGCATCCTGTTGGATGATATGAGCATATTGTATAAAAATTGATTTATGTAAAAGTTACATCATGAGATAAATTTTGCCAAGATGATTTCGTTCGCTTAAATGGTTCTAGATCCACCACAAGCTACATGAATATCTGAAACAATGTATTAGTCTCATAAATATGTTAAGGTTTTATGTCAATAATTGTTCACAAACTATTTGTATGCTCTAAAATTAGTCACATATATCATGCTTTTTGTCTGAATGATAACTAAATTGACACTTTTGTTCAAATTACACCCGTATGATGTGTTATAGCTCGTCCAACCAGTTTTGTTTGCTTTATTGAAATATATTATCTATATGAAAACTATCTCTTATTAAACATTTGTAGATACATTGTTAGCTACATGAATATCTAAAACAACATATGTGTTATCTCCTTGCTGTATGAATTAGGTTTTTGCCACGGATCTCCAACCAACTATGAGATTGCCAACCTATTATCCATATAGACGTCTAAAATTAACCGAAGACGTCATTTAATGTCTGAAAGGATACCTAACTAGACACTTCTGTTCAAATTATACTAATATGACATGTTATAACCATTTACACGATTTTAGATGCTTAGTTGGTGTAAGTGGACTTGAGGGTTAATGTGCTAATGGAAATTTTAAACAAATTCTTTAACACTCAAACAAAGTTTAAGTTTAAAACAATAAACAAGATACTTTGGATTTATAACACAAAGAAACACAAAGTAGTTCACGAATACAATATTTTCTTCCAACCAATATCTATAAAGATAAAATAATATGTAGATTTGAAATATGTAAACCTTTATGGGAAGAAGATTAATACATGTATGTATAGGGTTGAGCTTTATACTGAGAGCTTAATCCACTTTGATAGAGATACCCTACGTCTTCACTGGTTACTCCATTGATTTTTGATCCACTAAAACAATAGCTTAAGAATTTTACATAGTCTTAAAAACATTTTACATGTTTTGCTAACTAGTACTCTCAAACACAATAGTAAGAGGTATGGATCATTCACACAAATGCTCTCACACTTACAAAATAATAGTTTTGAACTAAATGACACCACTAAGGATCAAATGAAGAAAGTAGGTAGAGATGATAATTTGAAGATATGTGTGAGATTTTTGCCTTTGAATATGTTGAATTTAATCTCCAAAGATGTTTGAAGTTAGAGAGAAATATGTTAAAAATTAGTCAAAGGGCTTACGTTGAAATATAGACAACAAATGAATATGCATTAGGAAACTGCTAGACAAATCGTGCGAAGAGTAAGGGGCAGTTGATTGTCGAATGACCTCCTGATACCATTTTTTAGATTTCAGCAGACTGCGTACTACAACTGTCCCATCAGCTTTTTTTCAAATCTTTATTTTCCCATCACAATCAGTATTCTCATTTTCAAGATATAATTTTCAAATAAATACCCAAAATATTCATTTTTAAAAATCTTTCCTTTTTATTTATAAAATCTTCATTTCTAAAATTTAATCTGTGATATCTAAACAACACTTTTTACCAAAAAAATCTAGTGTATTTGTCGTTTTAATTTTTTTACTTTGAAGACGAAATATTTATGTTACATTTCTATAGAAATCTCCTAGTTTTTTTAAATATGCCCTTTAAATATTTTAATTTGAAGTCAAATGCGTATTACTGTTTGAGATTATTATGATGAATAATCTGGATACGAATATACGACTGCATTATATATCTTTTCTTAGAATCGTTATGACATACATTCTGATGCTTTGAGACATTCTCTCATAACGAAAAATCTTTGATGTTGATACTAGAATAACAATTCATTTGAAAACATGTATTCTCCGCTCTGTATCACCAACCCGACATGTTACCTACTCAAGTTCATCTGAAAATCTATCGATGAGATCTTGCTATTATTGTATCTAGTCGGCTACCCACATTAATCATTCACAGTCCATAGGCTTCACTCACTGATTCCCAATCAATAGGTAACACAAGGTTGGTAAGTTCGTCACTTGGAATAGAACATCTCAAACAAATCTTATATATATATATATATATATATATATATATATATATATATATATATATATATATATATATATATATATATATATATATATATATATATATATATATATATATATATATATATATATATATATATATATATATATATATGTTAATACACAAATTCTTTTTATCACCATAATAATCACCTCTAAAACCTTTCACACTAAGTAAAAGTGATTAGTAATTTAACAAGATTCAGGTTTAATGTTTGTTATCATTAAAAAACAAACAATATTGACATTAAATACAATACACAAGCGCTAAATGCACCATAGTTGGGATATTGACATATATCGTCCACATAACAAATGTCTTCATTTAAATGGTTATAAATCCACCTCTAGCTATGTAATGTCTAAAGCAAATTATTTGACATCTTGTAATTATATCAAGGGTTCATGTCAAGGATTGTCAACCAACTATCAAGATGTTCAAAATTTGGCATGCATGCCATTCTAATGTCCAAAATGATAACTAGCTAGATACTCTTTGACATATATTGTCCATATGAGAACTAATTCCACTTAAATGGTCGTACATCCACCATTAGATACATGAATATCTAGAATAACATAATTTTCATCTCGTACTTGTATTAAAGCTTTATGCCAAAGGATTGTCAACTAGCTATACATATGTTCAAAATTAGTCATAGATGCCATTTTGATGCCCGAAAGGATAACCAACTAGACACTTTTGTTTAGAGTATACTATTATGACCGGTTGTAGCTTATGTAACCGATTTTAGATGCTTAATTAGCATATATTGTCCACGTGACAACCGCCTCCACTTAAATGGTTGTAGATCTAGCACTAGCTACATGAATATCTAAACGAGAAATTTTATATCTTTCTAACTTTTCGTCCTACTCATCTTCCTAACCATTTGAAATGATGACAAGTGTCATATTCAATAAAATTAATCATATTTTAATCCACTTGTCACTATTTCACATGGTTAGGAGGATAGTTAGGAGGAAAAATTAGTAGGAAATCAGATTTCTTTATCTAAAATAGTCATATTTGTCATCTCATCATTATATTAAGGGTTTATGATTGCCAACTAACTATCACTATGTTCAATTAGTCGTAAATGTCATCTAATGTTGGAAAGAATGACTAACTAGACACTTTTGTTTAAAATATACTATATAGCTCATCTAATCGGTTTTGGATGCTTGGTTGGCATATATTGTCCATGTAGCATCCAAGCAGCAAATAAAATAAGTAGAATGTTGACGTTGCCATAAATATAAAATAAAATAATTAAAATACACTTTAATTTCGCTTAACACCTGCAAGTTTCATAAAACAAATAAAAATCACACAAAGAGCATGAAAAAGGGACGATGAACAATCATCAAAAGAACCTGAATCCCCTAAAATGTTTGTTTGAGCTCAATTTTTTTTCCAAATATCCAGATGAGGATGGAGAGTGAATCTCGAATGGATGAAGAAAATAAACTCTCCGGTTAACGAGAATATTTACAAAGACAAACATGATAAAGAAGATCAAACGTGGATAAAATAATTGATTACCTTAAATAAAAACTTAAAACTTTGGAGTTTACGATTTATGGTTTGTGTTTGGGATGAAGTTGATGATTGTTCCAAAATCACTTATTAACTTATAACGGAAACTAAAATATTTGTGTTTAGGAAAAACATTATGGTCAAAATCACTTATTAACTTATAATGGAAGCTAAAATCTTTGTGTTTAGGAAAAACATTATGGTTAGGGGAACGAGCCCGTAACAAACATGCGGTCTTAGTATTTTTCAAAATCATTGTTCCAATTATGGAACACGATCATCTGAGATTGATGAAGATTGCAACAAAAATTGATGAAGATTGCCATAAAGATTATCATATTTGTAACCTACAAAAAGTTCATCAATTCGTTTTTAACTTGCAAAAAAACCTAGAAACCACATAGGTCGATGTATTTGTTTTCTTCAAAATCATCTTCATCTTCATCTTCTTCAGGTTGAATTTAAAGATGAATTTGGTTTTCATCTTCCTCTTCTTCAAAAAAATCCAGATAGACAATGATGATGAGTAGTGACATATAAGGGGTAGCTTGATGCCACTTCGGCAGGTAAACGGACTATACGATGTCATATTAATGTAATTTGAACAAATACTTATGTTGGTTACTCTTCAAAAAATTATGAGGCCATAAGTAACTAATTCTGACAAACAATATAGTTTTTTTTTTTTTTTTGAACGGTAAATATATTCTATCTAACCTACTCCTAAATTACACCTTAATTTCCACCTATGCCTCTAGCGAGGCTTGAACCCTCAACCTCAAGGAGGGAGGGCAATACCGATACCGCTGGGCTACAAGCCCTTTGGTTGACAAACAATATAGTTGGTTGACAATCTTTGACACAAAACCCACACAATGTTGGTATTATCTTTATCCAATTTTGGTTGAAAATACCAGTATTTGGGACCAAAAAAAGAATAAATAAATAAACATAACAAAAATAATGTTAATCGTATAAACTGTTATTTATTAAACAGTTAGTTCCCAAAACTTCCATAAGAACACACGAGTTCAAATACTCTACCTTCAACCACCGATTCACTAAAAAACACACAAGATAAAATAGATATTAAAGATCTATACTACTCCACAACCTATATACAAAGGACCGATGTATTTTAATGAAAGAAAAAAAAAATCATTAAACACCTTTATTAATAGTGATAAATTACCATTACACTTTTACACCAAATTACAAACATCCCCCGATCATAGAAAAGTGACGACAGTAATAACACCAATGCTCTTTCTTACGGAGATTATATATCTACAGTATTTAGAGCTTGTAACAATCGAATACCCCAAGTTTTTACGGTTCAAGTTTAAGCACATGGATACGGGTCAAATTCAAGCACATGAAATGCTTACCAATTGTCTACAAAACTCCATGGCTTTCTCTTTCAAGGTTAGGTCATGAACTTGCGAACGACAACACATGTATTTACTCTTTTAACCCTGCACACAATTAGCAGATGGTCATGGATTTTTGCGTGGTGAATAAGTATTAAATTAATAAATGAATTACTTACGGTTTATTTAAGCTGTTCCTGTAATCAATTTCTCCCGTTGATCGAGTTTTTTGACCTTTAGTAGGCCGAAAAGAACTTGGAATCCAAAAAACGCACAAAAGATATATGATATCATAGCAGGACCCTGAAAGCGTTTTATTATTATATGAGGAAATTAAACAAGTTTTATTTGTTATCGTTGCAGTGTAAATGAAATTTGATGCTTACTCTAATTGAATTGAGGTACAAGATGGTTGCGAGATTGACTAGGGTTCCAGCAAATACAGCCTGATTATTAGAACATGGACAAAAAGGGAATGAATTGAGTTAATAATTAGGAGATATATTTATATTTAAAAAAAGAAAAGAGAAATAAAACTTACATTTGTGATTGTTTTTTGAACAGCAGCAACGCGTTGAAACGACCTCTCGGACTCCAATGCTCGGACTCTTAACTTCAAATCACCTTGCTCCTGTTAAGAAAGTATTGTGATGATAATAAATTAATTAATTAGTTAATAAAAATGTAAAAAGTATAGTTAGTATCTCAAAAAGAATGATGATATTTACCAATCGTTCAATAACTTGTGCGAGTTTTTCAACTCGGTCAGCTTGTCTAAATAAGTTGTAAAAAGCTTGTGATTGTCTCTCCCATCTTTTTTTGAAGTCCTGAAACATAAAAATTAAATATGAAATTATTTCCTGAACGAAAAATATGGAAAAGGTATAACAACAAATGGTTAAAAAGTAAAAACCTTGATGACCACTTCAACACCAGCTTCACGAAACCTTAGCAATTCCAGAGCATATCTAAGAAAATATAAAAACTAACTCATTATCAGAATTTGTATATATTTTTAGGTGAAAATATTTAAAATATAAAAATTAACTCACGGTTTAGCGATTTCGGTTATATCGAAACGCGGGTCGAGACCCTTCCCAATGCCATCTAAAACTGAAAAGAAAAAGTAAAAAAAAAAAAAAAGTGAGATGAATTTCAAGATTATCAACATTTTGGCATCTAATTAAAGAATGAATTCTTTTTTCTAAAAAGAACCTGAAAAAGCTCTAACAACAAAGGTGAAAGTGGCAGGAAACCGAAATGGTTGATCAGCTGCAATGGCCAATAGGTCCTCCCCTGAAGATTAAAAAAAATTAGGTATTTAATAATTTTGGTATAAAAAAAACGAAACAAAAGAAAATAATAACAAACAAATAAATACCAATTGCAGCAAGACGCTGTTTTTTCTTTTCTATTTTTTCTTCTTTGCTCAATTGTTTCTTGAATCCAAGTTCTTGTGTTGCCATTTCTCTCTCTTTTCTTTGTGCCACAAGGCGTTCTTCAAAGCTGTAAAAATGTACACGTCATACAGCCATAAAATATATATTCACATTTTCTTTTAAAAAATAGAGGATTAGAGTATAACCTATTAAGGAAGAATAATGCTGTTCTTCTGACAGCTGTCATGTCGCCAGTTGGCACAAGAACACCCATTTGAACCATAGCTTGAAGAACCTTATTTGGATCCTTTTCATAAACTCCATAAAAAACTTCCAACAAACCCTCTCTGATATTTGGGCTTATACTGCAAGAATTCAAAGCTCAGTATTTATAAAAAAAAAAAAAAGAATTTTTGTTTTAGAAAATAAAATGATTAATCGCTATTTGTTACCTTCCCATCATTCCAAAATCATAAAATATTAGCCTTCCACCATTCACATCATCAACAGCAATATTACCAGGATGCTGAATAAAAAAAAAGGTGAAATTTAAGAATGTTGTAAGTATGTTGCTATTTTTTGAGTAAATAAATGTAAGTATGTTGCTATAAACAGGAAACTCACAGGGTCAGCATGGAAGAAACCATGAGACAGAATCTGTTCCAGATATGATTCAACAGCATACCTACCCAGCCTATTTGAAAAAAAATAATAAATAAAACAAATGTTAAAGAAAGAAAAAGAAAAAAAAAAAAAGATGGGGAAAAATACAAGACTTACTTTTGGCGGTCAACACCTAATTGATCTAAAGCTTGTATCCTGTTAATCTTGATTCCTGGGACATACTCCATTGTAAGAACCTACATTTTAAGTGAAAGGATATTATAAGAAAAGTTTAATAAAATCCGGGATCAATTTATATTTTTTAAAGAAATATTTATTAACCTGTGGGGTGGTGTATTCCCAATATATACTCGGAACTTTTACATAATCAAGATCTTTGAAATTACTTGCAAACAACTCAGCATTTGCAGCTTCCTTTGTATAATCAATCTCCTGAAAGAAAACACGACTTAAATTCATTTAAAAAAAATACAAAATTAAAACTTTTAAGATGTTTTGTGGAAAAAAGGAGTACCTGGTATAAAACATTAGCACATTCATCATAAATAGCAACCCAATCCCTTTTTGCACCATCAGACTTTGGGTCAAGTTTTTGAAGATTTTCTGCTATTACCTGAGAAAAAAAAAACAACAAAAGATGTTGCAAAAAATGTTAAAATATATAAATCAACACAGATGTATATTAAAATTGTCTTAGAAAACTAACCCTTAAATTTTTAAGATCAATATCAAAAAGATCCTTGAGACCTGGTCTTTGTACTTTAACAACTAATTCTTGACCCTTCAATCTTGCTCTATGGACTTGACCTGCATTAAATATAATTATCTATCATCGTCACAACTCACATAATACAATTTTCATTGACATTTATAAAAATAAAAATAAAAAACTTGTAATTACCAAGACTAGCTGCAGCTATTGGCTCAAAATCAAAGTAGTCAAACACTTCATTTACAGGTGCTCCAAGTTCTTCTTCAACAATGGAAACAGCAGTCTCTGATGGAAAAGGAGGAACTTGATCCTGTATAAAGATTCAGAGTTAACTCATTTGTACAAGTCAAAGGTCAAATGTCTATTATATGTTATACACTTATACCTGAAGTTCTGATAACTGGTCAACATATTCTTGAGCAAGAATGTCGACTCTTGTTGAAAACTGTTGTCCAATTTTGATGAATGTAGGACCTAATCTCAAAATACTCTCCTTCAACCACTTGGCAAGAGTTTTTCGTCTTTGAACTTTCTTCTGTTCGGTCATTCCCCCTGTATCAACCAAAGAATTAAGCCAAAAAGTAATAACAACAACAATGGTGATGATGATGATGATGATGATAAACTAACCGCGATATGCAAATTTCTGATTGTTGAACCAAGCTTTGAAGAGAAACGTTAGAACAAAACCCCATATTTCACAGGTTCGTTGAATCGTAGAATAAGTTTTGAATCTGTTCCATCGTCCACCAGGAGCAACAGATACCTACAAAATTGAATCGTGTTTCAGAAGCATGTGGAATACAGAATTAGAAGGAAGTAATTGTTTGATCATGTACCTCAACTTTGCCTGCTCCGCTCTTCTTCCTAAACCAAGCCTCTTCTTGACCGATCTCTTCAATTGTCTTCTTCTTCTCAGTCTTCTTCTCCGCAACATCTTCCCCAATTTTCATTCCGACTCCTCCATTACCATTACCATTACCGTTAACATACTTCATGAGACTTCCATTTTCACCAACAATGCTCCCGTTCGAGTTCTTCCCGTTAACATATTTATAACTCCCATTACCGCCCAGATCAATTTTCCCATCCTCCTTCTCAACTACAACGACTTCATCCCTCGCACCCGCTCGAATTCGACCTCTAATTGTCGTCGAGGAATTGAATTTACGGAGAGCATTACGTCTAGAAATTGAGAAGCGAAGTTTGTTAGCAGCAGTGTCTGGGCGGAGAAAACTGAGTTCGGGGGAAGTAGATGCAGAAAAACAGGATGCCGCCATGTTACTGTAGGAATGGTTAAGGGGTTACTGAATTAAACCCTAACCCTGGACATCAGAATGAACTCATGGCAGCCATGATAGAGAGTATGAAGTAGTACCGGAAGGAGTGGCAGGTGAGAGGACACGGAAGCAAGGGGAAGATGAGTGTAGGAAGAAGAGTAGAGGTTGTGATTGGTCGAATGAATTTCACCTTTTGTAGTTTTGTAAGCCATGGATGGCCTTGAAAAGTCAAACCAATTTCAGCCTCAACTAGCCAAGTCGTGTCCTTTTTTGTTGAATCAGGGTCCGTCGACTCCTTCGGCGTGGTGCCACCGTGCCAGTCTAGGTGCTTTGGGCCTCATATAGCACCACGGTGGATCCAGCTTGTAAACCAAGGGCTACCATTTTCTTTTTTTAAATTACCCATAAGCCACTTTACTATTTTCTGATAATAAGACAATAATATTTAATAAAAATTAATAATTTCTTTTTCTACCTAGCAGTATAAGGTAACGCAAGTGAAGCCTAGCCTAGCTGGGTGGATGCACCCGGGTTATATACCCATGTGGTGGGAGGTCTGGAGTTCGACTCCAACTAACCCCATGTGGGGGATTTTCCCTGGGCGGCGAATAAACAGGCGGAGGAGAAAGGCTTTACACCATAGGTAATCGCAAACCGCCCTGGGTGCAAGGCTGAGTAACCTCAAGGTGTTAAAATTGCCGTTTCCAAAAAAAGCAGTATAAGGTAACAGTATTTTAAGTAATGTAAATTTTATTTTTTGAAATTTGTATTATGATTTATATATCATCATCTTCTGTCGTAAAGATTCAGCGTTACTGTTTTTTGTAGACAAAATTGTGAAGTTCTAACCTTTCTAATATTAAGATAGTAATATTTGGCAAAAAAAAATTACTAATTTTCTCCCAAATTGTCTTTTTACTTGGATTTTATCATGTGCTATGCTATCATCTTATTATTATAATGACAACTAAAGAAATCTGTCAGGATTACTTAATATTAAACTTTGTAAACAAATATCCTCTTCGTCAAAATAACAACAAAAACGATAAAAGTTATATCCTCCCAAATATTTTTAATAAAATCCTTTTAAGTGACACGTGAAAAAGTCATATAAGTTGTTGAATAGCTTCAAGTGTTTTTTTTTTTAATAATTTTAGACTTTTACCAAATGTTCGTCAGGAAAATTGAGGATTTAGGCATTTAGCATCTATCTTTTCTAATACGGCAAATTTAAATTGCCACTTGGTATATCTTAGAGTGTTAAGTTGCCACATGTCAAATTAAAATGCAATGTCATAATACTTTCCCGCCTAAACACTATTGTTCCATCTATTAATTTTGCCGATAATTAAGTGTCAATCACCAATTAATATGAAATACTATCCAATTTTGAAATTGAAATTCATTCTTATCTTAAAATCGGATTCAAATTTAAAATCGCAAAAATCATAGAAAAATAATCGGCATTTCATTTTAAGACGACAAGCTCCTTTTAATCGATACATCAAATCCCTTTTGGTTTATTGTCGCTTAAGAGAGAGTAAAAGAGGCTTATGAAGGTTTGTCGCTTAAGAAAGAGTCAAAGAGGTTTATGAAGGTTTGTCATAAGGAGATCCTTCCTAACGATGTTCCTTTCTAGAAATACTTCCGATTTAGATTAGCTCTTTGATTGTGATCCATATATTCTGGTTCATTCAATATCACGTCTTTTTTTTTCGTTCAAAAATAAGTACGTTCGAAGTTGATTAAAAATTAATTCGCATTTGCCTTTTTTAATGGTACATTTGAAAGGGTTCTAACATTACGTTCTCAATTTAAAGTTGTATATTGAATGTTTTGAATATTGAATTACAGGTTCATGTTTCTATGCCAATTTATTGTTTCTTTTTCTTATAGTGTTTGATTTCAAATTCAGGTAGCTAGGTTTTGATTTCGGGTATGCTGGTGGCCTCATGTTTCAGGTAGGCTAGGTCTGAACTAGAAGAATTGCAAACGTGATTGAGAATGAGTGAAAACTTTTTTGATCGTGAAACTGGGGAAAGTGTGAACTTGAAAGTCTTAAATGAAACCTTACTTTAAAAAAAATTAGTTACTATAATCGTCTATCTTTGAGGTTGTAGTTACTTGAATCTTTGAAGGAATTCAGAAGAAGATTGTGTTGTGTGAACTCAGAAGGCAGGCCCGACCATATTGTGTATTTGTTTAAAAAAATGTTGGTTTTAATGTTTGTTATATTTTCCAGAGTTTTAGGGAGAAAGCGTGAAAGAAATCAAGAGAAAGATTGATGTATTAAAGTTGCAATTTTTAAATTTGATGCATATAAACTAATTGATACTTATCATATTTTTTGATTTAGTGACTGATATGATTTAAATGTTTATAAATGATCCAGGGAAAAAATGACAGTTTGGTGATTATATTGGCACCGCAAAAAGCAGTATCGTCTCACCCGTGCCACCAACTATGGTGAGATTGTGCAGTCATCCACTTTAAAAAGCTATAGCTTTTCTAATCTTAAAAAGGCTATGATGAACTTTTAACTTGATAATGTATGTGTGTAATTGAATTGAAACCATATGAGTCATTATTTTCTATTTTTGTTTTGAGTATCATTTCAGACTCTTAGAGTGTAAGTTTTTATTTCTTTTTGAATCATCATGTTCTTTTTTGTGATGACACTTGACAGGTTAAGCAACCAACGAGAAGTATTATTTAGGAGAAATGGAAATTAAAAAGTGCATATTTTTGGAGATATCCCTAACCCACTTCTTCCACCTCTATTTATGCTACATTGAGTATATGAATCCTATTACATACACAGGGTAATTACTCAATTTATTTTTGAGTAAATTACATTTTTGGTCCTTGACCATAGCTGATTTTTTTCTTTATATGATTCAAAAAAGTTCTTTTTCAAATTTGGTCCTTATTTCGAACTTGCCTAATCATTTTAGTCTTGTGTCGGCTAAGTTGACAACCCATCTTTTTTTTTTTTAAATTTTAAAATGACTATTTTTCCAATATACCAAAAGTGAAAAAACTATACCACAAGGATCAAATTTCTATATTTCTCCTATTTTCTAATTAACGTTTATAACATTTTATATGTGTAGATGACTTTTTTTCAAATTTATATCAAATTTTAGGATTCCTAATGAAGTATTACTCACTATATTTGTTTGCAGCCGCAGGTTACCCAAATTAATATACCGAAACAAAATTCAAATGCATTTTTGTTAGGATGAAAGCATGGGATCATTGAAGATTTATCAAGTGCGTTATAAATTGCAATAACAACCCCTTGATTACGTTTTCTAATAATTTTTTACTCTTCTTTTTATTTTAAGATATATCAAAAACAAGAGTTCATTTCTATTACAATATAGTTTTTAAAAGCAATTGTTCATATCAGTTTCCATGATTTAAAGTATGTTGCCATTTCTTGCAGTTTAATTTTTTTCATCTGGAGACATTGTACTTTGAAAAAATATATAAAACTATAGGAAAAAATGAAAGTAGGATGTTATAACAAATCATAAGAAGTATGTTATTAGGAATGTTCTCTGTAAGAAATATGTTGTGGGTTTTTAGTGTTATACATAATTTTTAGAAATATGAATGTTGTTGATAATTTGCTTGACTTACGATTGATTGAATGTGTTCGGTCAGTTTGTAAGAACAGTTTGAGAAGCTTTTATGTTTTGCAATATGAACTTATACGGAAAATAAACAACCTATTGTCTTTAAGTTGTTTTAGGTATAAAAGAGATTCGTGGATATAAATCCATGTAGCATATTGGATTAGTTCGTTCTGTATTAAGGCGTTCTTTGTCAAAACATGTAAGAAAGAAACACCTATTTGTGACACGATACAAGGTACCCATTCATGTTTATAACAGGATCACTTGCCAAAAATAGCTTTGTACTCTACCAAAACTCTCAATAACATATTATGGATGTTACCAATAATACAATGTACTTTACAAAAATAGTTGGTTACAGTAGCACACTTTAACTTTTACCAAAAATAGCAACATATTTCTGTGACAACCTAAATTTTTAAATATGAAATAAGGATTTTAAGCTAAGTACTTGGATACTAAGATGTTTGATGTCCAAATGAGTTAAATGTACGCGGAAGGGCAAAATTGTCAAATAATGTGAAAATATGGAAACTTGGGTTTTAAGACCTTTTATTAAGTCATAATGAAGTATTATTTCATTTGGAAATTTAATTTAAAGACCCGAGCGCTAAAATGAAAATTTGGGACTAAAAGTGAAAAGGATAATTGTAAATCTTTGAAAATTAATATTTAATTATATATAAGGAATTGGAAAAAGTCATCAAAGAGACTTTTGTAGATTTTGATGTAATGAGAATACAAGAAAAAGATTCGGACTTTTTAGAGTTATAACGAAGAAGTTGTGACAGGTCAAAGATGACCAAAAAGTGACAAAAATGGCCGATAGCCCATGTTTGAGGGACTGTATCGAACAATCTAGAATGATTCAGACTTAAGTCAGTAGAAGAAAGTTGTTAAGTTCATCGCTACCTTTCTAAAGGTACAAAGTTTATAAAATTTGGATATCACATGTGAAAGTTATGGTCATGAGAAAATCAGGAAATTATTAGGTAAAAGTTGAGAAATTTGTCTAAGGCATGTACAAGGGTATTTTTGGAAAAATTTGTGATAGTTGACAAGTCAATATCCAGAACTTTCTTTATCCCGTTTTTTCTTACTTGGAGCCTGATATGTGTTCGAGAAAATAGAGATCGAGATGGGGAAGAACACACATCTGTCGCCTAGGTGTGTGTGCGTGTTCGTGAAAAATCAAGAACGAGGAAGAGAAATCGAGTGCAGGTGAGGTCGAGGTGGAGAGATTCAGAAGGGTTTGAAAGATAGAAAGAACGAGATGGAAGCAGCCCTTGCTGCTGTGGGTTTAAGCGACCGGAAAGGACGACGAGGCAGCAGGAACTGCTGCTGCCGGCGGCAGTTGCTACTGGTGGCGGCGAGGATCAGTTGTGGGAGTCGAACATAGCAGCCCTTGGTCCGATTTCATGTGGAAACAAGTGCAGACTCCTGATTATTTGTATCTTGAACAGGAAATTGAAGGTATTTCTGAAATATTGAAACCCTAGTTATTGGAATTCGACATCCTTGAAATGCATGTTAATATTGAATTGGGTTTTTCTGATTTTATCATCTTATGAGTCCAAGAACACTAGAAAGCTATTATTGTGATGTCTTGAACTAGAATTCTTGAATTTTGTTGTATTGAGTTTATAGACTTTAAAAGTCAAATAAAGATATAGAAGAATCATGATGTTCAAGGCTGAAAGTGGAACTATATTCTCGATAATAGCATGCAATGAGTTCAAAATCATCGATTGATAAATACTTGTGCTTATTGGGTTAATGGTAAATAGAAGTTTGACATTGGTATTACTATGTGTACTTGGAACAGAAAATTGAGGACTTGATTGAAAAATGGAGTAGCAAAACATCCGTGGAACCAAAACTCCACCTTGGGATCGAGTTGGAAGGTAAGGTTCAACTCGTAAGTTATTATTATACAATGATACTTATGGATGTCAAATGTTTGCAAAAGAGTACTTTTATGTTGTTAGAAGGAGAATTACCCTTGAATTAAAGTTGGTTGTTATTGATGCATGATTAGTGCACATTGTAAGTAATCTTAGAAATTATAAAATTTTAGAAAAAAAAGATTATGTCAATTGTACCGTTGGATGTACTATGGTAATTGTACAAGTTGTTAGGATTTATAAGTGTATGGATAAAAAAAATGAATAAAACTAGACTTTAAAATTTGAGTTGATGTGCATATGAGCTTCCTTAGAGCTCTTGTAACATCCTATGGTCTTAACCATTAAGTCATGAACTAAAGAAGACTTAATGGGATTAAAAATATATTCTTAACATGTTAGAAGGTTAATAGAACCTATTGGTAAAGTTTTGTTAAGTTTGGAAACAAACTGAACCAAGAAATGGACTAAAACTGCAAAAAACGAACAAAAACTAGGAGCTGAAAATGGGGCTGCAGGATTCTACACGACCCGTGTGAATCTGGCACGACCCCGTATGAAATGAGGCAGTAGGTTGGACATCTTGGAAGCCTTACAAGACCCCGTGTGATTCTTACACGACCCGTGTGACCCGAATTCATGCAATTCACTCTCATTATGACCCGATTTGAATAGTTTGACCCCTTAACCTTTGGTATATGTTTAATATAGTTTGAAAACATAAAAAATAAGTATATTTAGGGGGATTAAGTGGTCTTTACATGTTGTTAAGACTTAAATGTTTTAATAAAATGTTAATAAAGTCCTTAGGTAATTAAGGAGAAACGTTTATGGAATGGAAGGGACAATTTGTGACAATTGCAAATTTTGGTCACAAAAGTCAACTGTAGTCAAACGAAGCGTATGTTAATTTATATATTGAAAAGTTACTTTCCATAACTTTTGCGATGAATTATTAATATTATAGTATTATGTATGCTAAATCAAAACAATTATCAGTTAAAAATCGAAAATACGGACAGCAGACTACTGTAGCGTAAAAATTCGATAATCATACAATTATTATTTTGAGAATAATAATATTCATAAAACGACCTACTCGTAAATACGAACCTGTGGATATATAGAACGTCGAAAACGGAGTTCGTATGTGAAAGTTACAACCATTAAATCGCTGTGAACGGATAAATGTACACAGGGTTTGGACTCGAAATACAAAATGTGGTGCCTTAAACATCAAATATGAAATAACAATTCATATGATAAGTAACGTAATAGTATCTAGTATTTAATTTCAAAGCTAAATGCAATTTCCGGTAAAATGCCGAAAATCGCGAAATCGGAAGAATACTGCGCTTAAACGCGTATTCCGACACCCAACGAGTTATAATTCAATCAAAATAAATGTTTGGCAATGTTTTTATACAAAATAATTATTTAGAAATTCGTTTCGTCAAAAACGCACAAAATTTCACTAAAACGACTTACTATTTTATAAAAATCACACATTTTATATAAGTACATTGCTATTTTATAAAAACCAACCCACCCCCTACCCCACCCTGCCCCTCATCGACAGCCAAGCATGGTGCACCAACATGTCACCATCAAATTTTCCTAGTTACTATTCACAAATCTAGGATAAAGAAAACCTAGATTATTATAATGAAATAAAATCAAACTTAAACATTATACCAAGATACACTCCTTTGAAGATCACCTAGCTCATTCTTCTCCCTCATCACTCCCTTTCTCCCTCTCTTGCTCTCGGCCAAACCCGCCACCACCACCTTCCATCATCAACTTCCATTTCCAAGTTCTCTTCTCAAGATCAAGTGGTAAGTTTCATTCCCCTTTTGATTATAAACAACATAACACAAGTTTTACACCTTTTACACACACTAACATCCATCAATACCCATTGAATATTAGCTTTGTCCAAGGGTTTTTTAGCTCAAATCTTCATCATCTTCAAAGATCTTTCAAGCTCTCTTGGTAAGTTATGATCATCTAGTGATTTAAGTTCTAAATACCTTCATATACTCTTTTACACACACATACTCATCTAGTGATTTAAGTTCTAAATACCTTCATATTCTTGGTTTTCAACACTATCGTTTACAAACAAAGGACATTTCTTATACAAAAATCTTATGAACTCGCCAACTTAATTGTTGACGCTTTTTCAACTACTTGTATTCTCAGGAAATTGATAAAGTAAGTTCAAGAGCTACAAGATGGGACGTTATGACGTCATTTTGTTCATTTTTGATATCATTTCAATTGTAATTGAAACATGAAACAAGTAAACTTTGTAACATTTGCAATTGATTAAATGATGGTTGTGTACTTGGATCCCACTATTGTGTAACTTTGTTATGATATTGTTCATGAAGTCATCCACCCTTGAACTATTCCACCAATACGGTTTGAGGGTGTGATAGATTGGTATCAGAGCATTGTTTATAGTGAACTAAGTATATCAATACATTTAAAGATATGCAACTATAAATACAATGGGACTAAAACTCTCGAAAACATTTTCCAGCAACTATAATTACAACGATAATTTTATAAAAGTATAAGTACATACATACATACTAGAACGATATCATAACGAAAACATACAAAAGTGGTATGATGAGTTGAACACTACGGATAGGCCTAAGTGTTTTGGTAATGATATCTTGGATAAATAGAGTCTGATCAACTGTATTGATCCAAGATATGATTAACGTATACTTAGGGATAGTCGTGGTGGACAACAAGTCCGAACACTTACCAGTAACCAAAGGAACTAAACATAAAATTTAAAATACTATAAGAGTATTTTATGACGCTATAGAACTAAACATGAAGTTAAAATACTATATGAGTATTTTGTGTACATTACTTAGTTATATATATGTGTGTATTTAAGAATCCCCTTATATATACTTCTTATACCCCACTCCTCGTACAGACACCATGGCCGGACACCATTCGCCAGGAGACCCCTATTTCCTCGAGGAGGGAAATGGGGGATGGGTTAACGAGGAACCAGAAGAAGAACCGGAAGAATTGACGGATAGTGAGGACCAGTGGGACGAGGAGGAGTCCGAAGACGAACCCGAAGTCATCGAACCCCCGTCACCCAGTCCGCAGCTTACATGCACCACCGCCACCACCGCTATTTCAGGTATATCGCCACCCTGGTGGCCCGTTATGGATGCGTACACCTCGAAAGAGGGTACCTCCCATTCACCGCCCCTTACTAATAGAAGAACCTCTTCAGGGCCCAACATCAGAGTGGGCAGAGCAAATACGCATCTGGAGCCGCGAGCAGGACTTGCGACCCCCGTATCACCTATTCTACGACCACTACGACATCAGCAGAGGGGGCTACGCTGACCGAGCTTTACCGGTCATGGTCGGACGCATCAGCCGTCAGGAGGAGCGGATTAGGGCAGCTTCCAGCCAGATCATGGATGTAGGAGCTACTGCCGAGGTCACCGCAGCGCGCCTTCGACGCTTAGACGAGACCCGTGGCCATACCGCTGGACGACTCGACTCACTCGAGGAGGACGGACGGACAGCTATGGGTATGTTTCAGGAGGCCTTTGAGCGGATATCAGATTCTGAGCAGAGGATACGAGACATTGAGCGGAGGGCCGAGGAGGCCGAGCGAGAGGCTGCCGATCTGAGGGCACATGTGGATGCACTACGCAGAGCTGGGGGATCCAGTTCGTCTTGAGTAGTACTCGTACTACTCAAATTTTGTTATAGACTAGGACCTTACGAGTAGGCACTATACGCTACTCGCTTTAAATGTAGGCGCGACCCTACAATTAAGTGATTACACTCTTTGTGGGTCGTTACGCCGCCCGTTTATTTTTACATTGTAGACCTCTGCGAAGGTCAAATTTTCCATCTTAAAAATCATGTAACGCTACAAATTATTATTAATATGATGACGTGGTTTATTTATGAAGCGTTGTACAAATATTTGATATGTATGTTTGATACTGGTTTATGGTTACGATCTACGAAAAGAAAAAGACAAAGAGAAACTTAAAATATAGTCGCCATGTCCTAACGACAACATACTTATAATAGTCCTTACAGAAACTAACCAACGTCAAACCTTGAATCCTTGTGGCAGAAATATGTCACCCCGTAGAAGAAACGCTAGGCGAGCACCGATCGCAACTCCAGAGCCACCCATGATGGACTCAGCAACTTTCCAAGCAGCTGTTACTGCTGCGGTAGCAGCTGCTATGGCTCAGATAAATCCGAATGGGACGAATGGAAACGGAAGCAGAAATGGTACCAACGACTCCACAAATGGAGAAACATCAAACCAATCGCGAGTATGTTCTTACAAGGACTTCGCGAATTGCAAACCAGTAACTTTCCATGGAACCGGTGGTGTCCTCGCTCTCACGAGATGGATTGAGAAAACAGAATCAATCTTTGATATCTCCGCCTGTCTCGAGGAATTTAAAGTCAAATACGCCGCTTGTACCTTTGCCGAGACGGCCATGTCCTGGTGGAAGGGACATGTTAAGGCTCTGACACTTCCCGTGGCCAACTCGATGAGTTGGGAAGAATTGAAGACCATGCTGATGAAGGAGTACTGTCCTAAGGGGGAGATCCAAAAGCTAGAACAAGAGCTGTGGAACCTTACCATGAAAGGTTCAGATCTGACCTCTTACATGAACCGATTTAACGATTTGGCAACCCTTTGTCCTACTATGGTCACACCAGAATCTGTGAAAGTGGAGCGATACATCTGGGGGCTATCTCCTCTGATTCAGGGGAATGTAGAAGCGGCAAGCCCCGCCACTTTCGACAGCGCAAAACGACTGGCTCAACGATTAGTCGACCATGGAGTTCGCCAGGGCACCATGACCTCAAAAACTGAACAACCAAGAGAGAGTGACCACAAAAGAAAGCCCTGGAACAGGGGGAGGAATCAGCCGAACCAAGAACATGCCAAGAGATAACAGATTGTGGCAGTCCGTGCAGCCACTGTCCCGACTACCCCGACAGCAACCAAACAGTATAATGGAACACTACCCAAATGCAACAAGTGTAATTTCCATCATACCGGAGCCTGTAGAGAAATGCACTGCTTGAACTGCAACAAAAAGGGCCATACCGCCCGTTTCTGCAAGACGCCAGTTCCACAAACCACCCAAGCCTCTAATGCTGGGGTGAGTCAAGCTTGCTATGGTTGTGGTGAGACGGGGCATTTTAAGCGTGATTGCCCGAAAACGAAGAATGTGGGGAGGAATGGAAGAGTCCTAGCTACGGGACATGCGAAAGCGGTAGAGGATCCTACCGTGGTTACCGGTACGTTCCTCGTCAATAATTCATATGTTTGTGTACTATTCGATAGCGGTGCGGAGAGAAGTTTCGTAAGCCACGAGTTTAAATATTTACTAAAACAAAAACCTCAACCACTCAATGAAACATTTACAGTAGAAATGGCTAATGGCAAAACAGAAAGCACAAACGACATATACATAGGCTGTACACTCACTCTAGACGATCAGTCCTTTCAAATCGACTTAATGCTTGTTAAAATAGAAAGTCTTGACGTGATTGTTGGTATGGATTGGCTAATTCCCCATCATGCCGACATCATGTGTTACGAACGAGGAATCCGACTTCATCTGCCGGATGACAAGTGTAACGCCCCAAACTTTTTCAAACCATTTATATGACATAACAACGTATTTTTACAAAATATGGTTTAACAAAAACATGTTATTTGTTTAAATACCACAAAAGGGGTGTTACAATTACATATCAAACAACCATAAGTTTAAGTAAAACGGATTCAATCAATACCAAACATGGAAGCCGTATCCAGCTCCACTCCTTTGCACCTAGTGTTTATTTAGCAACTTCAAACTATTTCACAACTTTGTACCTGAACCTGGAATACATGGCATAAAAAAAAAAATATACGTAAGACAAATTGTCTCGTGAGTTACATGAGTTTTGGACTCAAACATTTAATCCCTTTTAATAAAAACTTTATAAAATAATCATTCGCTTAAATTTGATACTATTAATGTACTATGACTTTAAATCTTTCAAAACCATTTTATATCTTTCAAAACATAGCTTATTTCATACTATCTTTGACTGGTTTTATAAACTCGCTGAAATTTTTATACTTAGGGCGTTAATCACTATGTGTGATACCCCAAGTCTCTACAGCTAGAAAGAACGGATCAATCCTTACTGTAGAAGTGCTGAGGCAGCCTACTTCGCGAAGGGGTATTCCCCAGTAGACTCCTTACCTAACCCGGGTAGGTTGGAACATAGTTCCCTTACTAACATTGCTAGCTACAATACCAGTCAACTATGAAAATATTTTCTGAAAAACTGAGATAATACTTGAACACAAAATGGCTAATTGCCAAGCTTTTGACTTTAACAAGCTTTTATCATAAACTAGGATATTACCAAATTCATACTTCCAAATATAGCAGTTCACTTTTCATATGAGCTAAGAAATACCATTCTTGCAATTAATTTCCACACATAGAAAATATTATTTGAAATCTGAAAAAAAATACTTACTTACTTGCCATGTATCCCAAAATGGGTAAAAATGCTACATGTACTCACCTTATAACTCTTGAAAGGTCGTTTAGACGTCCCTCGGTTCTTTACCCTTTCGGTGTCTGACTACTTGACTTGCACCTATATATATATATGATACATTAATTTACATTCTAATTGACTCTATAACATGTTAGAGTCCTTGTTTTATCATTAATGGTCAAGACAAGCGTCTAACTTTTAATTAACCAATTTTAATTAACTCGTATATTGTACGTATTTTACTACAGTATCCTCGGGAGGTCGTATTCTCAATTTAACAATTTTACACGTGTTTTCATACCATTTTAAGCCTATGGTATGAATTATAGACCAATCGGACAAGTCTAGCATCAAGTTCCAAACTCAAAAATGGACTAATTTCTTACAGAAGGTTGGCACGAGTCGTGCCATATTTGTTCTATGGGGAGCACGACTCGTGCTCCTCCTGGAACCTTCTTCCTTTGCTGATTTTTGTGCTGCAGGTCCTTTGGTCCGTGGGTTAAGTCCTTAATATGTGTCTTAACCATTATAAAGTCATTTTTAGGCCTAAAATAGCAGCTTACTTGTAGTTTTAAACCATGGAATCATCAATTCCATTCCAAGGCTTAAAACATTCCCGTAATGCCCATTTTTAACCAAAAACCATTTTGTTAGATTTTTAAGTGTAGAACTGATTTCTTACACTCTTTATGACTCTTTGAACTTGCTAAATCAATGGAAATCAGTTTCAAACCCATAAACCCAATTTCTAGGGTTCTTGAGCTCAAACCCATTTCTATGGATTTTACCAAAACTTCAATAACTCTTTAAAATTCTTGTGTATCTACTTGATACTTTGGTCTAACTTGATGGAGATGAACTCCTGGAAACATTCCATGATCTTCATCACACGAATTTCCAGGTTCCATATGAAGAAGATGATGAATAGTGGAGTTCTTACCTTGATTACTAAGGAATCTTCAATTCCTTCTTCTAGTTCTTGTGAAATTTCTCCTTCTTCCTCTTCTTCCCGTATCTTATTCTTCTCTCTCGATTTCTCTACCATGTTCTGGAGAAAGAGTGATAAATCACTCTTTTATGTTTATTTTTTTATAAAAATATTTGCATTTTTAGTCCCTAGGCTTGCATTCCTTGAACTTTTGACACTAACACTTATTTTGGCCACATAAAACTATCGTTCTTACATTTTTAGTCCTAAATCATAAATAAATTTTATAGTAATTTCTACAATTGGTCAAATGACCAATTTACCCTTTATATGAAAAATTACTAAATTACCCCCTTCAACCATAATTTCTCATAATATTACATATAAAACTTGAAATTACACACATATTATATTACATATTTATTTTGTAAAGTTTTGGTCGTTTCAACAAGACCTTTGTTGTCTACGGTGATAAACCCAGTACCAGCCTCCGAATCATGTCTTGCATCAAAGCTCGAAAATACCTACAGAAAAGATACCATGCCTTCCTAGCCCACGTTGTTGACGAGAAGAAAGAAGTAAAGAACATCAAAGAGATCCCTGAAGTCTGCGACTTTCCCGACGTATTCCCAGAAGACCTTCCAGGAGTACCACCCGCACGACAAGTCGAGTTCAGAATCGATTTGATCCCAGGAGCCACTCCAGTAGCAAAAGCGCCATACCGATTAGCCCCGGCAGAAATACAAGAATTATCCAGCCAACTAAACGAACTGCTAAGTAAAGGGTTCATCATGCCGAGCTTCTCACCTTGGGGAGCGCCGGTCTTGTTCGTAAAGAAGAAGGATGGATCATTCCGTATGTGCATTGACTATCGGGAATTGAACAAGCTCACTATAAAAAACCGATACCCGTTACCCCGAATTGACGACCTGTTCGATCAACTCCAAGGATCGAGTTATTTCTCAAAAATCGATCTGAGGTCGGGATATCATCAACTCAAGGTTCAAGAAGAAGATGTTCCCAAAACGGCATTCAGAACTCGCTACGGTCATTATGAACTCGTTGTGATGCCCTTCGGATTGACCAATGCGCCCGCAGTGTTCATGGATCTGATGAACCGTGTATGCCGACCTTACCTAGATAAATTCGTGATAGTATTCATCGACGACATACTTATCTATTCACGAAGTAAGGAGGAACACAGTCAGCACTTACGACAAGTTTTGAAGACATTGAGAGCAGAGAAGCTGTATGCGAAATTTTCGAAATGCGAATTTTGGCTTCGAAAAGTGGACTTTCTAGGCCACGTAGTCAGCAAAGAAGGGATACATGTGGATCCCTCCAAAATCAAAGCCATCGAAAGCTGGGAAGCACCAAGAACTCCGACAGAAATCCGTCAGTTTTTGGGCCTTGCTGGCTATTACCGAAGATTCATACAGAACTTCTCCAAAATTGCAAAGCCACTTACTACCCTGACACAGAAGGGTGTAACATTCAAGTGGGGAGATAAACAAGACGCCGCCTTCCAGACCTTAAAGAAAGCTTTGTGCAGCGCTCCTATTCTGTCCCTTCCAGAAGGAACAGAAGACTTTTTGGTCTATTGTGATGCATCTAACCAAGGTCTGGGCTGTGTACTCATGCAGAGAGGAAAGGTCATTGCTTACGCTTCAAGACAACTTAAAACTCACGAGGTCAACTACACTACACATGACCTCGAGTTGGGAGCAGTAGTGTTCGCATTGAAGATCTGGAGACACTATCTGTACGGCACAGAATGTACAGTATACACCGACCATAAGAGTCTTCAGCATATCCTCAACCAAAAAGAACTCAATATGAGACAACGAAGATGGATGGAGCTACTGAGTGACTATGAATGTGAAATTCGTTATCACCCAGGGAAGGCCAACGTGGTAGCTGATGCCCTTAGTCGGAAAGAGTACTCGGGCCGCCGAGTAAAGTCCCTGTCGATAACAATCCATTCCCATTTGGCCACTCAGATCAAAGAGGCACAGTTAGAAGCCTTACAACCAGAGAATGTCACGAATGAAGCCTTGCGAGGGATGGATAAAAACCTCGAAGTTAAGGAAGACGGAACTCGTTATCTTATGAACCGAATTTGGACCCCGAAGTTCGGCGGATACAGAGACATTGTCATGAATGAGGCTCACAAGACTAGATACTCCATTCATCATGGGTCCGACAAAATGTACCTGGACCTCAAGAAACTATATTGGTGGCCAAACATGAAGGCAGAAATTGCTACTTACGTGGGCAAGTGCCTGACTTGTGCCAAGGTTAAAGTAGAATATCAAAAGCCCTCGGGTTTGCTAGTTCAACCAGCAATACCCGAGTGGAAGTGGGAGCGGATAACTATGGACTTCATAACCAAATTACCAAAGACAACCGGTGGGTTAGACACTATATGGGTAATCGTCGATAGGCTAACCAAATCCGCTCACTTCCTACCAATCAAAGAGACTGATAAGATGGATAAGCTGGCAAGGCTCTACCTCAAAGAAATTGTAAAATTGCACGGTGTGCCAAGATCAATAATCTCGGATAGAGATAGCCGGTTCACTTCACACTTTTGGCAATCATTACAAAAGGCTATGGGAACCAGACTCGATATGAGCACAGCTTACCATCCGCAGACAGATGGCCAAAGTGAAAGAACCATCCAAACGCTGGAAGATATGTTGAGAGCCTGTGTGATAGACTTCGGTAAGGCGTGGGACACCCACTTACCGCTCATCGAGTTTTCATACAACAACAGCTACCACACTAGCATCAAAGTTGCTCCATTTGAAGCTTTATATGGACGCAAGTGCAGATCCCCTCTGTGCTGGGCTGAAGTGGGTGATACTCAACTAGCCAGAGGTCAAGTACCTAACAGCACTCTCACCGGTCCAGAGATCATACGAGAGACAACGGAGAAGATCGTTCAGATCCGCGAACGATTGAAAGCGTCTCGTGACCGACAAAAGAGCTACGCAGATAAGCGACGCAAGCCTTTGGAATTCCAGGTTGGTGATCGAGTGTTGTTGAAGGTCTCGCTATGGAAAGGAATGATACGCTTTGGAAAGCGTGGGAAGCTGAACCCCAGATACATTGGGCCCTTTGAGATCCTTGCTAGGATCGGCCCAGTAGCCTACAAACTTCGATTACCGCAGGAGCTCAGCAATGTCCATCCCACCTTTCACGTATCCAACTTAAAGAAATACCTGTCCGATGAGACTCTTGTCATACCGCTCGACGAAATCGAAGTGAACGAGAATCTTCATTTCGTGGAGGAACCCGTAGAGATCATGGACAGAGAGATCAAGAGAACGAAACAGAGCCGCATACCGATAGTTAAAGTCCGCTGGAGTGCCAAGCATGGACCCGAATTTACTTGGGAGCGCGAAGACCAGATGAAGCAGAAGTATCCACATCTCTTCCCAAATCCTTGAGGATCCACTCAAGAGTTAAATTTCGGGACGAAATTCTCTCTAACGGGTAGATAATGTGACAATTGCAAATTTTGGTCAACAAAAGTCAACTGTAGTCAAACGAAGCGTACGTTAATTTATATATTGAAAAGTTACTTTCCATAACTTTTGCGATGAATTATTAATATTATAGTATTACGTATGCTAAATCAAAACAATTATCGGTTAAAAATCGAAAATACGGACAACAGACTACTGTAGCGTAAAAATTCGATAATCATACAATTATTATTTTGAGAATAATAATATTCATAAAACGACCTACTCGTAAATACGAACCTGTGGATATATAGAACGTCGAAAACGGAGTTCGTATGTGAAAGTTACAACCATTAAATCGCTGTGAACGGATAAATGTACACAGGGTTTGGACTCGAAATACAAAATGTGGTGCCTTACAATTCATATGATAAGTAACGTAATAGTATCTAGTATTTAATTTCAAAGCTAAATGCAATTTCCGGTAAAATGCCGAAAATCGCGAAATCGGAAGAATACTGCTCTTAAACGCGTATTCCGACACCCAACGAGTTATAATTCAATCAAAATAAATGTTTGGCAATGTTTTTATACAAAATAATTATTTAGAAATTCGTTTCGTCAAAAACGCACAAAATTTCACTAAAACGACTTACTATTTTATAAAAATCACACATTTTATATAAGTACATTGCTATTTTATAAAAACCAACCCACCCCCTACCCCACCCTGCCCCTCATCGACAGCCAAGCATGGTGCACCAACATGTCACCATCAAATTTTCCTAGTTACTATTCACAAATCTAGGATAAAGAAAACCTAGATTATTATAATGAAATAAAATCAAACTTAAACATTATACCAAGATACACTCCTTTGAAGATCACCTAGCTCATTCTTCTCCCTCATCACTCCCTTTCTCCCTCTCTTGCTCTCGGCCAAACCCGCCACCACCACCTTCCATCATCAACTTCCATTTCCAAGTTCTCTTCTCAAGATCAAGTGGTAAGTTTCATTCCCCTTTTGATTCTAAACAACATAACACAAGTTTTACACCTTTTACACACACTAACATCCATCAATACCCATTGAATATTAGCTTTGTCCAAGGGTTTTTGAGCTCAAATCTTCATCATCTTCAAAGATCTTTCAAGCTCTCTTGGTAAGTTATGATCATCTAGTGATTTAAGTTCTAAATATCTTCATATACTCTTTTACACACACATACTCACGAAAATCCATTGGATAATAGCTTTGTCCAAGGGTCCTCCGGGTCTTAGAACCAAAATCTTCAATCTTCTTCCAAGGAATCTTAAGATCCACACTCAAGGTGAGTTCATACCCCTTATTTTCATCTTTTCAAACCTTTTTGGGGGAGAATACAAGTTCTTTAACTATATATGTTGTTTATTCAAGTTTATATGTGTTTAAATGATATATATGTTGATTTACACAAGTTTATAAAGTTAGTATTTGGTAAAAATACCTTTGACATGAAATATGGGTAGATCTTTGTAAGAGTTTCATAATGATACATAATATGCTTGTATAAAAGTTACTAGACTATAATTAAAGTGTGTAAAAATGTTAGATCTTGAACAAAAATGTTATAAATATGAATTTGGCATGAAATATGAATAGATCCATGTATTATGAAACACTTTGACATATTAAGTTGTGTAAAAGTTACTAAACTACAAATAAAGTGTACAAAGATACTAGATCTTGAATAAAAACGTTATAAAAACGAAAACTGTTAGAAAAATATAAGGTTTTCGAGTAACTTGGATTCACTGAAAGTCGTGATATACACTTTCAGATCAAAGCATTTCGAGGGTACACTCGAAATCTTCAATCGGATAAAATTCAGTGAGTTTTAGAAGCAGAGAAACTGAAATACCATTCTTTCCACGTTTGATTCTTATACCAAGAATCACTTCAGCCTCCCCCATATCCTTCATCTCAAAACTAGACGACAAAAATTTCTTCGTTTTATCAACTTGATCTTGATCAGTCCCAAAGATCAACATGTCATCTACATATAGACAAATGATGACGCCTTTACCAGAATTATCAAATTTGCTATAAACACACTTGTCAGCTTGGTTTAAAGCAAAACCATTAGACAAAACCACTTCATCAAACTTTTGATGCCACTGTTTTGGTGCTTGTTTAAGACCATACAATGATCTCTTCAACTTGCACACCTTGTTTTCATTTCCAGGCATGACAAACCCTTCAGGTTGTTTCATGTAAATCTCCTCATCCAATTCACCATTTAAGAATGCAGTTTTCACATCCATTTGATGAATCACAAGATTATGTATAGCTGCAAGAGCTAATAATAATCTAATAGTCGAGATCCTTGCAACAGGAGCATAAGTATCAAAGAAATCAATACCTTCCTTTTGCCTAAAGCCTTGGATAACCAATCTGGCTTTATACTTATCAATAGTACCATCCACTTTTATCTTTCTTTTGAGGATCCATTTTCATCCTAAGGGCTTGCAACCAGGAGGCAAATCAGTCAATACCCAAGTGTTATTATGCATGATAGAATCAATCTCATCCTGGATTGCTTCTTTCCAGAAATGAACATCCCTAGATGCCATTGCTTCACTAAATGTCTTTGGATCCTCCCCAACAATAAAACAATATTGATGTTGAGACACGGTTGTATCTCTAGTCCCTTCAACTAAATAAAGTTGAAAATCAGATCCAAAAGACTTGGCTTTTCTAGCTCTAGTGCTTTTCCTAGGTTCAGAAGGTCCAGGTACAGAACCAGTACCAACAGATACATCTTCAGCTTGAGTTGAACTCTTGCTAGAAGACTGTTGAACCATGTCTCTTGGTCTAGGAATAGAAGTAAATCTCCCTTCATCAAAGATAGCATCTCTTGACTCAATAACAGTGTTCACAGACACAGAGTCATTAGATTCTATAACATAGAATCTATATGCTTTGGAATGCTCAGCATACCCAATGAAGATACAATCTATTCCTTTCTCACCCAAAATTTTCCTTTTAGGTTCCGTAAGTCTAACCACTGCTCGACAACCCCAAACTTTGAGATAACTCAAATTTGGCACCTTTTTATACCAAAGTTCATACGGGGTATTTTTACTCCTTTTGTTCGTAGTTCTATTCAACAAATAACAGGCTGTCAACATAGCCTCACCCCAAAAACCATCACTTAAACCAGAATAGGATAACATGGAATTAACCATTTCCTTCAATGTCCTATTCTTCCTTTCAGCCACACCATTTTGTTGTGGTGTATAAGGAGCCGTGGTCTGATGAATTATTCCAGTAGACTCAAAGTAGACTGGATCATAATACTCACCACCTCTGTCAGCACGCAAAACTTTTATCAAATCGTTTTTATGTAGCTCTACTTGTTGTTTATAAATTTTAAATTTATCAAGTGCTTCGTCTTTTGAATGCAACAACTAGACATAGCAAAATCTGGATGCATCATCGATAAAAGTTATGACATACTTTTTGTTTCCTAGAGAAGGTGTTGCATGAAAATCACATAAATCACTATGTATGAGTTCCAACACTTTGCTTTCTCTCTTAACATCCTTAAAAGGTTGTCTAGTGATTTTTGTCAACATGCAAGTCTTACATTTTTCGTTTTTCATGTCAAAAGTAGGAATCAAACTCATTTTAGACATATCTTTTAACCTTTTATAATGAACATGTCCTAGTCTAGCATGCCACAAATCAGATTTATCTAAGTTATTATTATCACTAGTAGAAGCCATACAAATCGATTCATCATAAGAAGGATAATTTAAATTCAACCTAATCATGCCATTACATACATAACCAAAACCAACAAAGGTACCATGTCTTGACAAGATATACTTGTCACTTTCCAACACTTGTTTGTACCCACACTTACTTAATACTATTTCAGACAAGAGATTCTTACGAATTCCCGGTACATACAATACATTGTCTAAACAAATACATTTTCCAGAAGTAAAATTAAGTAGAACACGTCCTAATCCTTTGATAGGTTCCGTAGCAACATTCCCCATCTTCACAAAAGATCAATCTTCAACCCGTTGACAATCTTTAAACCAACGAAGATCCTTGCAAATATGAGTCGTTGCCCCAGAATCAACCCACCTAGCAATATCATCATCCTGTACATAAAATGCCTCAGAAATCACAGAAACATAATGTTGAACATTATTAAAATTCTGCACGAAATCAAAATTATTAAAATTTTGCATTAAATCAAAATTCTGACCTTGTTGCTTTCCTGGATCCTTAGATCCACTTGTTCCAACATCCTTGTTCTTGTTTACTTTACGAGAACGACAATCTTTCTTGAAATGACCCGGTTTGTTACAATTCCAACAAACCGGTTTGGACTTTTTGTTTGAAGATTTGTCATCTCCACCTTTGTACTTCCGTTTGTTGTTCTTAGACTTGTTGGAGTTCTTTGATCCATCACCTTCCACCATATTCACAGAAGAAGAACCAACTTGATTTTTTCCCTTAGGATTGTTATCAAGTTCTTGAGTCCTTAAAGACTCTTCAATCCTAAGATGGCTTCCAAGTTGCACCAAAGTTAATTCTTCTTTGTTATGCTTTAGAGTATGTTTAAACTCTTTCCAGGAAGGAGGCAATTTGTCCATGATCACAGCAACCGAAATTGCTTCATCCATTTTCAGATCATGTTGAGAAAATTGTCCCAGAATCCTTAACATTTCATGATACTGTTCCATGACAGTCCTGGTATCAACCATCTTGTAATTCATGAAATTACCAACAAGAAACTTCTTGCTAGAAGCATCTTCTGCCATGTATTTGGATTCCAAAGAATCCCATAGTTCCTTTTGTGACATCCGCCTAAAATGGATTCGGGTCAACCCAACCCAATTGGGAAATTTAATAAACCCTACTCAAGATTTACTTGACGCTAATAGGATCAAAACCCATACAATACGATATAAATTGACGTTAATAGCAAAATAGCATAGTATAACGTTATAACTATAATCAAATTAAATTATGATACCATATTAAAATCAAATCAAAGTATGATGCTCTAATTAAATTAAAAGAGTCAAACTTGAATACTATAATTAAACTTCAAATCAAAGTAGATTGTTATAATCAAATAATAACCTATTTTTTATAAAACTCTATTTTTATAAACTCTACATTAAATTTTATAAAATTCTTATATTAATTAGTGTATTACATAGAGATGCTTGTACTAGTGGGAAATTATGAAGACCACCTAAAGTCAAAAGTTATTCCCATGGTCTCCCACTCACACCTCTCATCGTCTTTCCTTTCATTTTTCTCCCCACACATTATTCTCATCACCACTCAAACCCTCTCTATCCTTTCTCTCACTCTCAATCTCGAAATTCTTCTAAGAAATATCAATTTTCCAGCCAAGAACAATCTCTCATACTCAAATCTTCATCCATCTTGAAGCATTCATCAAGGTATGTTGTTAAAAGTTCCAAATTCATACATGAAATAAATTAAATCCACCAAAATATCTAAAACTCATTTTATGCATAAACCTTATTTTTCTAAAGATCCCATAAATAAAATAAGAAGTTCTGGAAATTTTCAGAAAATAACTTATTTTTATTGAATTACTATAATTATTGCACTAAAATATGGCAATAATTCACATAAAATACTTTTTGCACTCAATAAATTCTGGGAAAATTTTGGAACAACCCATATATTGAGTAAAGTGGATTTATAAAGTTTCATGCATTTATATTACTGTTTGATGCTTATTTTGTATTTTATTTTGTTGTAGATAAATAAATTGCAAAATATAGTTATGTATGTTAAAAACTAGATTTTATATTTTTCGAACCTTATTAACATATTAAAGACTCCATGACTAAATTTACAGATTTTTGTAAGAATGTTTGCTTATTTTTCTTGATTTAATGTTTATTTAATGGTTTAAATTGATAATAAATAGCTACACATGTCCAAAAATTATAAAACCTTATCAGCATATCATATATAACATGGTAATCATAAATAAAAAGTCTAATGAATTTCTCTTAATATTTTCCTATTATTTATGATTTTATTGATTAGTTAATAATGAAAAATATAAGAAATACTTCCCTTAGTCCAAAATATCCAAAATATTTACAGTAGGCTCAATATAATGTTAGAAAAGTATGGTTAATTTTCCAGAATTTGTAGGGATCATTTATTATTTTTCCCGAATTTTGTTGTTTTTTAATCATTAAAATACTAAATAAATACTAAAGCAGTTAAGAAAAATATGAAAATTTTACAGTAATTACTATTTTATGAAATAATTAGTTTCTGATAATTTCAGAATGTTTCATTACTGTTTAGTATTTAAAACCATTTTCCTAAATATCTAAGCATGTAAAAAAGCATTTTAATGATTATTTCATATAAATAATTGTTTATAATATATAAAATCTGTAAATACTTATAATTTGACTAGTTATTATTTTAATAAGAAATTATTAAAATATTTCCTAAAGTGAAAATATAAATAAATTAAGCAAAGTAATTAATTCAATTTAAAATTCATTTAACATATAAATACATTAATATTCAAAACAAAATTTGGATAATTGTTAATTCATCTAATATAATAATATGTGTCTAATTATTTTTATTAATACTATATTCCCATTTATCGATTCCTAAACCAAAACTATTAATTATAATAGGTTCCACGTCGTTTTGACCCGAGCCGTCTATCGTACAACACGCGTATTCCGTTTGGACTAAAGTGAGTAATCTACCCCATATTTTATAATTTTAAATACTTTTGGGGTGTATCATGTGGTTTTAATATGTTTCAACTTTATTTTATTATTTTTTCACCATTGAGACATTGTTGGGATATTTATATGTGAATCATTATTTGTATAATTATTGTTTGTTTACGCTACATGTACTTGTAGTGCATTACCATTTTTAGTCTAATCTCCATGACTATGCCCGTATTCTTGAGGTACGTTATGGACAATAATAGCGCTATAGGGTTGACCACCCCGCCTTGGGACGCTAAGGTGATTGATTGCACGTGGTTGAGTGTGTATGATGATTAGATGCTCCATCCTATATATATACTTATATGTATATATAGGGTGAGGACTTATTGTTGTTGTTATCATTTGTTAATCAATTTTTGATTTATAAACTGTTATCTCAATAACAGTTGCTTGCCAACCTCAAAAGAAAACAAATTTCAAATTATTCAAACTCACAATTTTCTTTAATAAAACTAGATTACTCACCAACTCTCGTAGTTGACCTGTTTTTACCCATGATGCAGATTTGAAGAATGAAGTTGATGAAAAGTAGGGTGTACCTTAGAAACCCACAAGACTATTTAAATTTGATGTAATAAATGTTATTGTATTTTGATTTGTATTTGTATGTTGTGGATCTTGTTTGCATACTTAGTACTTAATTGAATCTAATCATATTATAACATAGTTGTCATGAGACTTTGAACAATATATCACGCCTTGATCGATTCCGCCAAGGATCGGGGTGTGAAACCTTTGCAGATTCGACATTTTGGTAAACATCAAAGAGAGCATCAGACATACCGTTTAAGATGTGACCACGACATATGTAATCATCATTCTCCCACTTGGATCTTGCCCTCGTCACTTCCAACGTTTCATTCTCATGGTATTCTGGCATTGGTGTACTCAGAACATACTTAACTTTCAGAGTAGTTAAGAGAAATGCCATCTTCTTTTGCCAACGCCTGAAGTCTTGCCCTTCAAACTTCGTCAATTTGTCAAACTTGCTTGTCATCTCTTTCACAGAATCTCCATTCGCCATTGTTAACAGAAAATGCTTTGATCTTTGTTAGAAAAATATAAGGTTTTCGAGTAACTTGGATTCACTGAAAGTCGTAATATACATTTTCAGATCAAAGCATTTCGAGGGTACACTCGAAATCTTCAATCGGACAAAATTCAGTGAGTTTTAGAAGCAGAGAATGTGTAAGATGATTTTCTGTACCAAAAAACGAAAATGACCAAAAAACGGGATTTATCCATATGACAGTTTTAAGCCAAAGAAACTGTCATTAACCACTAAAAACTGTCACTAAAGCGGGTTCAAATATTGGGTCAAAAACCGGGTCAAAAACTTAAAAACGGATTTTATGTGCAATTTTGATAAAGGACAGCGACCCCAGCCAGGGGATCTGCCCCTTGGACCCCGCTCCCAGGGGCTGCCGCCCCCGGACCCCGCAGTGTCCGCGTGTTTATATACCCGTGCATATTAAATAAACTTGAACAAGTGTGCACTCCGCACCACCCATATCTTGTTCAATGTTTATTAAGAATACGTTGGTCAATCAAAATTAATCCCATTACACTTAAATCATATTGGTGAAAATCACCAACAAAAACTAGTAAAAACTATGTTTTTATAAATAAAGGCACTATTTTCTAGCAAAAATGGTTATAATCAAGATATTACACTATTTTTGTGAGAAATATCTCAAAAGTTGATATTTATAATCTTTGAACAAGTTATTTCACCATCGTTCGTAAAAATAAGGTTATTACGACGCAATTACTAAAAATAGACTATTATTGGAATAGTTTATGAACAAAAGGTTATTATGACATTTAAACATGACAAAAATAATTAAATAAAAATATATAATTATTATACTTTACTATTTTATCATGGAAAAAAAATGATAATGGACGATTACAAGAGTTTTTATATACAAATCGTACGTAAACAAGTTGATTGGAATACATACATTTTTGTGAGATGAATCTTCACAGTACTTTTATAAGTACCTACTATAAGTCCTGAATTTATATAATCAGAGTCTCGATAAGAGAGCGCGATATTTGAGTATAGATCTATACGGGGCTTGACAAACCCCGCACCTGAGCTGCTAGCTACAGCTTGACCGGCAGGTCTGAGGTGTCCAAATGTCTAACATTCCGACGCCTGAAGAACGTCGCAGCAGGCCAACTAGTCACAGTATGGTTATATGGTATCTCACATGGGAAAATAATCAACTTAATATTTTTATAAATTGTTTACGTGGAAACACACATTTCAAAGAAAGTACACTACAGTTTACATATTACATTTTAGTCTTTGGGATTTAAAGACTTGGACATTTTTATGAGAAAATATTGGATTTTCTTGGTTTTCAACACTATCGTTTACAAACAAAGGACATTTCTTATACAAAAATCTTATGAACTCGCCAACTTAATTGTTGACGCTTTTTCAACTACTTGTATTCTCAGGAAATTGATAAAGTAAGTTCAAGCGCTACAAGATGGGACGTTATGACGTCATTTTGTTCATTTTTGATATCATTTCAATTGTAATTGAAACATGAAACAAGTAAACTTTGTAACATTTGCAATTGATTAAATGATGGTTGTGTACTTGGATCCCACTATTGTGTAACTTTGTTATGATATTGTTCATGAAGTCATCCACCCTTGAACTATTCCGCCAATACGGTTTGAGGGTGTGACACAATTGAAGGGAGTAACCCTAGTTAGACTTCTCTAACTAGCCAAGGTGAGTAGATGAGGACTTTTCTGGGTACATAGCAACAAGTTTTGTTTTTATGTTAAATATTTTATGATTAATAGTTTGATAAATGATTTTCAAAAGTTATGTTACATGCTTATGAACAATGGCTTTTGGAATGGTTTGCAAATGATTCTAAAGTTTAAAGTTTTAAAAGTTGTTTTATGCAAAGGTTGAGATGATTTCTATATGATTGAATAATGATTATGATCGAGACCAACATGTAATGAAATGATAAATGAAATATGAACTAAATGTAAGAAATGCGAAAGACGTCCGGACAAGGATCTCACCCTAATGAGGGTAGGTCAAAAGACACTACTGGGATGGTACCTCCCGTCGCGAAGTAGTTGTCTCAGCACGCCCTTATGGATAGATTTGTTCTATTCCATGAAGGGAAGAAAACTAGCACGCGCTCACGGATAGATTTGTTCTATTATGGGGAGGGAAGATACGGGGAAACCCGTATGAACCAATTAATAATAAATGAAACATGAATTACAGTTGGTCTATATTTTGATAATAAAGGGTTCAATTTATGTTTGCTTATGCTAAAGTGGAAAACTTAATGTTTTTATGATAAGTAATGACTTTATGCTTTTGATGATCAAACAATGATTCTAAGATTTTATGATGAAGTGTTGATTTATAATTTGATGATTTAACAATAAATTGGATTTTACAGGTTATGAAAAGAAAAAGGAATTTTTCTTGGTTTTATAATAGTTAATGATATTCAAATTGATTTAAACTTGTTGGGTCTAAAACCCATGTATATTTTATGTCTTACGTATTGTTTGTTTTAAAATGCTATGTACTCAGGAACAGGATGCGGGTTAGCAGATGATAGAAGGAAAAGACTTAGAAGATATCATGTGGAATGTAGATAGAAAAGAGGATCAGAAGATAGAGTTATCCCAAGTGCGGTATAGTTATAACATGTAAATGAGAGATATCATGATTATGGTTTAGAATTCCCTTGTAGTTGTATATTAAAGTTGTGTTATGTCCCGTATTATTTTTAGGTTGTTTTGTTGAGTCGAATCAGTATGGAATTGTCCATATTGCCCAAAGGTCATGCCGAAATTTCGGTAGAAATGTTAGTTTAATATGGGACATAGCATTAAGGTGTTTTAAGGCTTACTATGGTTGTTTTGATCTGAGTTTGTAACCCCCAGAATTGCTTAATTATTTTTAAATGCAATTGTTTTATTTGGGACCAAATGTTTTAGACTTATTGTTTTATCGGGATCAAATGTTTCAAATGATGTCTTAAATATTAAAAGAAAAGTTTTTGAAAGAATGAAATTTTTACTTCACCATGTTTTTATAAACAATTACACGAAATAAGGTGTAAGAAAAATGGGGTGTTACATTTCCAATTGTTGCACATAATATTTTGACATGTTGATCAAAACCAACCATTGTGGAAATAGGTGTGGTTGTTAATGTCTCTTTGTTTGCGGATAGAGGTCATGTGATTGTTGTGAATACACTGATTAAGCTATGGAATTTATATAGATAATTAGTCTTGGTGCTCAGAGGTCAAAGACTAATAAGTTATAGAGTTAGGTTGCCATTTTTAATTGAAGTAAATTGTTATTTTCTGAATATTGAAAGCCAACCAAATAAAATACTTCAGATATCCTAAAATAACAATACTTTCAATCCTTCCGTTAAACTTATTACTTTTCTTAATGTAAATTTGAAACAGCTTTTGTCGTGAATCTGGAAATTCTTTCCGTTGTCCCTCTAAAAAGTAAAAAGGTGATTATTTTTTCACATCGTTTTTAAGTTGAAAAGCAATCACCAAAATTCGAAGTTTCATGAAGGAGTTAAATTAAACAAGTTAAAATATCTAAATGTCTTGCATATGGGACATGTCAACTTATTACTAAGGACATGAAGGTGTAATGTGCCAACATTGAAAACCCATTTCAAAATAGTGACAATGCGCGTGACCTTGGGTATCGTGTATTAAGATCTTCATCTCCTAAGCAATGACGATCTTAAGAGCTAGCTATTTTTATGGTTTGAGCTTATTGTTGTTAAGTGTATGGTGAGAGGAATTGCTCATTTTAGTTGTGTGAAAAACATCATATTAGAACTTTTTTAATATCTACTCCTTCATATATTATTTTTCTCTTGCATGAACATATGCTAAGAAACAAAACTAGTTCTTTTATCTTCACTGTCCGATATAGCAATGTATTTCATTTCCATACAAAAAAAGGCAATGTACTTTCATTCTACAATACTAGAACCGAATTTGTTATTTACTAATAATAGCACATACATGAATTAATTACTCATAATAACAATATACTGAAATTTCTACAAAGCATGAAATGACGCTCAAAGAAATATACCTTGAAGTCATCATTCTTTTAATATTTTTACCTATATGTTTGTATTTAGTTGTTAATTTTTGCTATTTTAATTTGTCAACCCCTATAGTACACGGGTTTCTAACCTAGTTAGGTAAAATATACAAACTCCTTGACTTCTTGAAAACATTAAATTCTTTAACTTTTGTACGCCCATTTAAGGACCAAACAAATTGTATTTATGTTTGACTTGCATTGAATCTCATACCGATATCTATATGACACAAATTGCGGTTCTTATTCCACCCAAAAAGATGGAATACCCTCCAAAATATGGCACGGTTTCACTGAAATACAATTCAAATGACAATAAAAGAAATCTGGTTTATCAGGCGGGTCCGGTTATCAAGGGACCCGCCTATGTACAAGGATGTTAACTATTCCCATATCACCAGATTCACCATCTAAAAAGAACTCAAAAGTTTTAACAAACTGGTCTCGAGTTGTTCAGCATCAAGATCCCATGACTCACAGCTTTGACATTGAATAATCCAACGCATCAACAAGAAAATCTGCACGTACAGAAATACATTGTTACACTTCCTTCAGTAGATGGAAACATGTACACATATATGTATAGGTATAAATATACGTATATATACACACACATGTATATGTAAAAGAGTACCTGCATCGTCTTTATTGAAGCACATAGGTGGTTTTATTCTGAAAACATTCCCATGTAATCCACCTTTTCCAACCAGAACCCCCAGCTCTTCATACACAATAATAGAGAAGGTGTTGCATGAAAATCACATAAATCACTATGTATGAGTTCCAACACTTTGCTTTCTCTCTTAACATCCTTAAAAGGTTGTCTAGTGATTTTTGTCAACATGCAAGTCTTACATTTTTCGTTTTTCATGTCAAAAGTAGGAATCAAACTCATTTTAGACATATCTTTTAACCTTTTATAATGAACATGTCCTAGTCTAGCATGCCACAAATCAGATTTATCTAAGTTATTATTATCACTAGTAGAAGCCATACAAATCGATTCATCATAAGAAGGATAATTTAAATTCAACCTAATCATGCCATTACATACATAACCAAAACCAACAAAGGTACCATGTCTTGACAAGATATACTTGTCACTTTCCAACACTTGTTTGTACCCACACTTACTTAATACTATTTCAGACAAGAGATTCTTACGAATTCCCGGTACATACAATACATTGTCTAAACAAATACATTTTCCAGAAGTAAAATTAAGTAGAACACGTCCTAATCCTTTGATAGGTTCCGTAGCAACATTCCCCATCTTCACAAAAGATCAATCTTCAACCCGTTGACAATCTTTAAACCAACGAAGATCCTTGCAAATATGAGTCGTTGCCCCAGAATCAACCCACCTAGCAATATCATCATCCTGTACATAAAATGCCTCAGAAATCACAGAAACATAATGTTGAACATTATTAAAATTCTGCACGAAATCAAAATTATTAAAATTTTGCATTAAATCAAAATTCTGACCTTGTTGCTTTCCTGGATCCTTAGATCCACTTGTTCCAACATCCTTGTTCTTGTTCACTTTACGAGAACGACAATCTTTCTTGAAATGACCCGGTTTGTTACAATTCCAACAAACCGGTTTGGACTTTTTGTTTGAAGATTTGTCATCTCCACCTTTGTACTTCCGTTTGTTGTTCTTAGACTTGTTGGAGTTCTTTGATCCATCACCTTCCACCATATTCACAGAAGAAGAACCAACTTGATTTTTGCCCTTAGGATTGTTATCAAGTTCTTGAGTCCTTAAAGACTCTTCAATCCTAAGATGGCTTCCAAGTTGCACCAAAGTTAATTCTTCTTTGTTATGCTTTAGAGTATGTTTAAACTCTTTCCAGGAAGGAGGCAATTTGTCCATGATCACAGCAACCGAAATTGCTTCATCCATTTTCAGATCATGTTGAGAAAATTGTCCCAGAATCCTTAACATTTCATGATACTGTTCCATGACAGTCCTGGTATCAACCATCTTGTAATTCATGAAATTACCAACAAGAAACTTCTTGCTAGAAGCATCTTCTGCCATGTATTTGGATTCCAAAGAATCCCATAGTTCCTTTTGTGACATCCGCCTAAAATGGATTCGGGTCAACCCAACCCAATTGGGAAATTTAATAAACCCTACTCAAGATTTACTTGACGCTAATAGGATCAAAACCCATACAATACGATATAAATTGACGTTAATAGCAAAATAGCATAGTATAACGTTATAACTATAATCAAATTAAATTATGATACCATATTAAAATCAAATCAAAGTATGATGCTCTAATTAAATTAAAAGAGTCAAACTTGAATACTATAATTAAACTTCAAATCAAAGTAGATTGTTATAATCAAATAATAACCTATTTTTTATAAAACTCTATTTTTATAAACTCTACATTAAATTTTATAAAATTCTTATATTAATTAGTGTATTACATAGAGATGCTTGTACTAGTGGGAAATTATGAAGACCACCTAAAGTCAAAAGTTATTCCCATGGTCTCCCACTCACACCTCTCATCATCTTTCCTTTCATTTTTCTCCCCACACATTATTCTCATCACCACTCAAACCCTCTCTATCCTTTCTCTCACTCTCAATCTCGAAATTCTTCTAAGAAATATCAATTTTCCAGCCAAGAACAATCTCTCATACTCAAATCTTCATCCATCTTGAAGCATTCATCAAGGTATGTTGTTAAAAGTTCCAAATTCATACATGAAATAAATTAAATCCACCAAAATATCTAAAACTCATTTTATGCATAAACCTGATTATTCTAAAGATCCCATAAATAAAATAAGAAGTTCTGGAAATTTTCAGAAAATAACTTATTTTTATTGAATTACTATAATTATTGCACTAAAATATGGCAATAATTCACATAAAATACTTTTTGCACTCAATAAATTCTGGGAAAATTTTGGAACAACCCATATATTGAGTAAAGTGGATTTATAAAGTTTCATGCATTTATATTACTGTTTGATGCTTATTTTGTATTTTATTTTGTTGTAGATAAATAAATTGCAAAATATAGTTATGTATGTTAAAAACTAGATTTTATATTTTTCGAACCTTATTAACATATTAAAGACTCCATGACTAAATTTACAGATTTTTGTAAGAATGTTTGCTTATTTTTCTTGATTTAATGTTTATTTAATGGTTTAAATTGATAATAAATAGCTACACATGTCCAAAAATTATAAAACCTTATCAGCATATCATATATAACATGGTAATCATAAATAAAAAGTCTAATGAATTTCTCTTAATATTTTCCTATTATTTATGATTTTATTGATTAGTTAATAATGAAAAATATAAGAAATACTTCCCTTAGTCCAAAATATCCAAAATATTTACAGTAGGCTCAATATAATGTTAGAAAAGTATGGTTAATTTTCCAGAATTTGTAGGGATCATTTATTATTTTTCCCGAATTTTGTTGTTTTTTAATCATTAAAATACTAAATAAATACTAAAGCAGTTAAGAAAAATATGAAAATTTTACAGTAATTACTATTTTATGAAATAATTAGTTTCTGATAATTTCAGAATGTTTCATTACGGTTTAGTATTTAAAACCATTTTCCTAAATATCTAAGCATGTAAAAAAGCATTTTAATGATTATTTCATATAAATAATTGTTTATAATATATAAAATCTGTAAATACTTATAATTTGACTAGTTATTATTTTAATAAGAAATTATTAAAATATTTCCTAAAGTGAAAATATAAATAAATTAAGCAAAGTAATTAATTCAATTTAAAATTCATTTAACATATAAATACATTAATATTCAAAACAAAATTTGGATAATTGTTAATTCATCTAATATAATAATATGTGTCTAATTATTTTTATTAATACTATATTCCCATTTATCGATTCCTAAACCAAAACTATTAATTATAATAGGTTCCACGTCGTTTTGACCCGAGCCGTCTATCGTACAACACGCGTATTCCGTTTGGACTAAAGTGAGTAATCTACCCCATATTTTATAATTTTAAATACTTTTGGGGTGTATCATGTGGTTTTAATATGTTTCAACTTTATTTTATTATTTTTTCACCATTGAGACATTATTGGGACATTTATATGTGAATCATTATTTGTATAATTATTGTTTGTTTACGCTACATGTACTTGTAGTGCATTACCATTTTTAGTCTAATCTCCATGACTATGCCCGTATTCTTGAGGTACGTTATGGACAATAATAGCGCTATAGGGTTGACCACCCCGCCTTGGGACGCTAAGGTGATTGATTGCACGTGGTTGAGTGTGTATGATGATTAGATGCTCCATCCTATATATATACTTATATGTATATATAAGGTGAGGACTTATTGTTGTTGTTATCATTTGTTAATCAATTTTTGATTTATAAACTGTTATCTCAATAACAGTTGCTTGCCAACCTCAAAAGAAAACAAATTTCAAATTATTCAAACTCACAATTTTCTTTAATAAAACTAGATTACTCACCAACTCTCGTAGTTGACCTGTTTTTACCCATGATGCAGATTTGAAGAATGAAGTTGATGAAAAGTAGGGTGTACCTTAGAAACCCACAAGACTATTTAAATTTGATGTAATAAATGTTATTGTATTTTGATTTGTATTTGTATGTTGTGGATCTTGTTTGCATACTTAGTACTTAATTGAATCTAATCATATTATAACATAGTTGTCATGAGACTTTGAACAATATATCACGCCTTGATCGATTCTGCCAAGGATCGGGGTGTGAAACCTTTGCAGATTCGACATTTTGGTAAACATCAAAGAGAGCATCAGACATACCGTTTAAGATGTGACCACGACATATGTAATCATCATTCTCCCACTTGGATCTTGCCCTCGTCACTTCCAACGTTTCATTCTCATGGTATTCTGGCATTGGTGTACTCAGAACATACTTAACTTTCAGAGTAGTTAAGAGAAATGCCATCTTCTTTTGCCAACGCCTGAAGTCTTGCCCTTCAAACTTCGTCAATTTGTCAAACTTGCTTGTCATCTCTTTCACAGAATCTCCATTCGCCATTGTTAACAGAAAATGCTTTGATCTTTGTTAGAAAAATATAAGGTTTTCGAGTAACTTGGATTCACTGAAAGTCGTAATATACATTTTCAGATCAAAGCATTTCGAGGGTACACTCGAAATCTTCAATCGGACAAAATTCAGTGAGTTTTAGAAGCAGAGAATGTGTAAGATGGTTTTCTGTACCAAAAAACGAAAATGACCAAAAAACGGGATTTATCCATATGACAGTTTTAAGCCAAAGAAACTGTCATTAACCACTAAAAACTGTCACTAAATCGGGTTCAAATATTGGGTCAAAAACCGGGTCAAAAACTTAAAAACGGATTTTATGTGCAATTTTGATAAAGGACAGCGACCCCAGCCAGGGGATCTGCCCCTTGGACCCCGCTCCCAGGGGCTGCCGCCCCCGGACCCCGCAGTGTCCGCGTGTTTATATACCCGTGCATATTAAATAAACTTGAACAAGTGTGCACTCCGCACCACCCATATCTTGTTCAATGTTTATTAAGAATACGTTGGTCAATCAAAATTAATCCCATTACACTTAAATCATATTGGTGAAAATCACCAACAAAAACTAGTAAAAACTATGTTTTTATAAATAAAGGCACTATTTTCTAGCAAAAATGGTTATAATCAAGATATTACACTATTTTTGTGAGAAATATCTCAAAAGTTGATATTTATAATCTTTGAACAAGTTATTTCACCATCGTTCGTAAAAATAAGGTTATTACGACGCAATTACTAAAAATAGACTATTATTGGAATAGTTTATGAACTAAAGGTTATTATGACATTTAAACATGACAAAAATAATTAAATAAAAATATATAATTATTATACTTTACTATTTTATCATGGAAAAAAAATGATAATGGACGATTACAAGAGTTTTTATATACAAATCGTACGTAAACAAGTTGATTGGAATACATACATTTTTGTGAGATGAATCTTCACAGTACTTTTATAAGTACCTACTATAAGTCCTGAATTTATATAATCAGAGTCTCGGTAAGAGAGCGCGATATTTGAGTATAGATCTATAAGGGGCTTGACAAACCCCGCACCTGAGCTGCTAGCTACAGCTTGACCGGCAGGTCTGAGGTGTCCAAATGTCTAACATTCCGACGCCTGAAGAACGTCGCAGCAGGCCAACTAGTCACAGTATGGTTATATGGTATCTCACATGGGAAAATAATCAACTTAATATTTTTATAAATTGTTTACGTGGAAACACACATTTCAAAGAAAGTACACTACAGTTTACATATTACATTTTAGTCTTTGGGATTTAAAGACTTGGACATTTTTATGAGAAAATATTGGATTTTCTTGGTTTTCAACACTATCGTTTACAAACAAAGGACATTTCTTATACAAAAATCTTATGAACTCGCCAACTTAATTGTTGACGCTTTTTCAACTACTTGTATTCTCAGGAAATTGATAAAGTAAGTTCAAGCGCTACAAGATGGGACGTTATGACGTCATTTTGTTCATTTTTGATATCATTTCAATTGTAATTGAAACATGAAACAAGTAAACTTTGTAACATTTGCAATTGATTAAATGATGGTTGTGTACTTGGATCCCACTATTGTGTAACTTTGTTATGATATTGTTCATGAAGTCATCCACCCTTGAACTATTCCGCCAATACGGTTTGAGGGTGTGACACAATTGAAGGGAGTAACCCTAGTTAGACTTCTCTAACTAGCCAAGGTGAGTAGATGAGGACTTTTCTGGGTACATAGCAACAAGTTTTGTTTTTATGTTAAATATTTTATGATTAATAGTTTGATAAATGATTTTCAAAAGTTATGTTACATGCTTATGAACAATGGCTTTTGGAATGGTTTGCAAATGATTCTAAAGTTTAAAGTTTTAAAAGTTGTTTTATGCAAAGGTTGAGATGATTTCTATATGATTGAATAATGATTATGATCGAGACCAACATGTAATGAAATGATAAATGAAATATGAACTAAATGTAAGAAATGCGAAAGACGTCCGGACAAGGATCTCACCCTAATGAGGGTAGGTCAAAAGACACTACTGGGATGGTACCTCCCGTCGCGAAGTAGTTGTCTCAGCACGCCCTTATGGATAGATTTGTTCTATTCCATGAAGGGAAGAAAACTAGCACGCGCTCACGGATAGATTTGTTCTATTATGGGGAGGGAAGATACGGGGAAACCCGTATGAACCAATTAATAATAAATGAAACATGAATTACAGTTGGTCTATATTTTGATAATAAAGGGTTCAATTTATGTTTGCTTATGCTAAAGTGGAAAACTTAATGTTTTTATGATAAGTAATGACTTTATGCTTTTGATGATCAAACAATGATTCTAAGATTTTATGATGAAGTGTTGATTTATAATTTGATGATTTAACAATAAATTGGATTTTACAGGTTATGAAAAGAAAAAGGAATTTTTCTTGGTTTTATAATAGTTAATGATATTCAAATTGATTTAAACTTGTTGGGTCTAAAACCCATGTATATTTTATGTCTTACGTATTGTTTGTTTTAAAATGCTATGTACTCAGGAACAGGATGCGGGTTAGCAGATGATAGAAGGAAAAGACTTAGAAGATATCATGTGGAATGTAGATAGAAAAGAGGATCAGAAGATAGAGTTATCCCAAGTGCGGTATAGTTATAACATGTAAATGAGAGATATCATGATTATGGTTTAGAATTCCCTTGTAGTTGTATATTAAAGTTGTGTTATGTCCCGTATTATTTTTAGGTTGTTTTGTTGAGTCGAATCAGTATGGAATTGTCCATATTGCCCAAAGGTCATGCCGAAATTTCGGTAGAAATGTTAGTTTAATATGGGACATAGCATTAAGGTGTTTTAAGGCTTACTATGGTTGTTTTGATCTGAGTTTGTAACCCCCAGAATTGCTTAATTATTTTTAAATGCAATTGTTTTATTTGGGACCAAATGTTTTAGACTTATTGTTTTATCGGGATCAAATGTTTCAAATGATGTCTTAAATATTAAAAGAAAAGTTTTTGAAAGAATGAAATTTTTACTTCACCATGTTTTTATAAACAATTACACGAAATAAGGTGTAAGAAAAATGGGGTGTTACATTTCCAATTGTTGCACATAATATTTTGACATGTTGATCAAAACCAACCATTGTGGAAATAGGTGTGGTTGTTAATGTCTCTTTGTTTGCGGATAGAGGTCATGTGATTGTTGTGAATACACTGATTAAGCTATGGAATTTATATAGATAATTAGTCTTGGTGCTCAGAGGTCAAAGACTAATAAGTTATAGAGTTAGGTTGCCATTTTTAATTGAAGTAAATTGTTATTTTCTGAATATTGAAAGCCAACCAAATAAAATACTTCAGATATCCTAAAATAACAATACTTTCAATCCTTCCGTTAAACTTATTACTTTTCTTAATGTAAATTTGAAACAGCTTTTGTCGTGAATCTGGAAATTCTTTCCGTTGTCCCTCTAAAAAGTAAAAAGGTGATTATTTTTTCACATCGTTTTTAAGTTGAAAAGCAATCACCAAAATTCGAAGTTTCATGAAGGAGTTAAATTAAACAAGTTAAAATATCTAAATGTCTTGCATATGGGACATGTCAACTTATTACTAAGGACATGAAGGTGTAATGTGCCAACATTGAAAACCCATTTCAAAATAGTGACAATGCGCGTGACCTTGGGTATCGTGTATTAAGATCTTCATCTCCTAAGCAATGACGATCTTAAGAGCTAGCTATTTTTATGGTTTGAGCTTATTGTTGTTAAGTGTATGGTGAGAGGAATTGCTCATTTTAGTTGTGTGAAAAACATCATATTAGAACTTTTTTAATATCTACTCCTTCATATATTATTTTTCTCTTGCATGAACATATGCTAAGAAACAAAACTAGTTCTTTTATCTTCACTGTCCGATATAGCAATGTATTTCATTTCCATACAAAAAAAGGCAATGTACTTTCATTCTACAATACTAGAACCGAATTTGTTATTTACTAATAATAGCACATACATGAATTAATTACTCATAATAACAATATACTGAAATTTCTACAAAGCATGAAATGACGCTCAAAGAAATATACCTTGAAGTCATCATTCTTTTAATATTTTTACCTATATGTTTGTATTTAGTTGTTTCTTTTTGCTATTTTAATTTGTCAACCCCTATAGTACACGGGTTTCTAACCTAGTTAGGTAAAATATACAAACTCCTTGACTTCTTGAAAACATTAAATTCTTTAACTTTTGTACGCCCATTTAAGGACCAAACAAATTGTATTTATGTTTGACTTGCATTGAATCTCATACCGATATCTATATGACACAAATTGCGGTTCTTATTCCACCCAAAAAGATGGAATACCCTCCAAAATATGGCACGGTTTCACTGAAATAAAATTCAAATGACAATAAAAGAAATCTGGTTTATCAGGCGGGTCCGGTTATCAAGGGACCCGCCTATGTACAAGGATGTCAACTATTCCCATATCACCAGATTCACCATCTAAAAAGAACTCAAAAGTTTTAACAAACTAGTCTCGAGTTGTTCAGCATCAAGATCCCATGACTCACAGCTTTGACATTGAATAATCCAACGCATCAACAAGAAAATCTGCACGTACAGAAATACATTGTTACACTTCCTTCAGTAGATGGAAACATGTACACATATATGTATAGGTATAAATATACGTATATATACACACACATGTATATGTAAAAGAGTACCTGCATCGTCTTTATTGAAGCACATAGGTGGTTTTATTCTGAAAACATTCCCATGTAATCCACCTTTTCCAACCAGAACCCCCAGCTCTTCATACACAATAATAGAGAAGGTGTTGCATGAAAATCACATAAATCACTATGTATGAGTTCCAACACTTTGCTTTCTCTCTTAACATCCTTAAAAGGTTGTCTAGTGATTTTTGTCAACATGCAAGTCTTATATTTTTCGTTTTTCATGTCAAAAGTAGGAATCAAACTCATTTTAGACATATCTTTTAACCTTTTATAATGAACATGTCCTAGTCTAGCATGCCACAAATCAGATTTATCTAAGTTATTATTATCACTAGTAGAAGCCATACAAATCGATTCATCATAAGAAGGATAATTTAAATTCAACCTAATCATGCCATTACATACATAACCAAAACCAACAAAGGTACCATGTCTTGACAAGATATACTTGTCACTTTCCAACACTTGTTTGTACCCACACTTACTTAATACTATTTCAGACAAGAGATTCTTACGAATTCCCGGTACATACAATACATTGTCTAAACAAATACATTTTCCAGAAGTAAAATTAAGTAGAACACGTCCTAATCCTTTGATAGGTTCCGTAGCAACATTCCCCATCTTCACAAAAGATCAATCTTCAACCCGTTGACAATCTTTAAACCAACGAAGATCCTTGCAAATATGAGTCGTTGCCCCAGAATCAACCCACCTAGCAATATCATCATCCTGTACATAAAATGCCTCAGAAATCACAGAAACATAATGTTGAACATTATTAAAATTCTGCACGAAATCAAAATTATTAAAATTTTGCATTAAATCAAAATTCTGACCTTGTTGCTTTCCTGGATCCTTAGATCCACTTGTTCCAACATCCTTGTTCTTGTTCACTTTACGAGAACGACAATCTTTCTTGAAATGACCCGGTTTGTTACAATTCCAACAAACCGGTTTGGACTTTTTGTTTGAAGATTTGTCATCTCCACCTTTGTACTTCCGTTTGTTGTTCTTAGACTTGTTGGAGTTCTTTGATCCATCACCTTCCACCATATTCACAGAAGAAGAACCAACTTGATTTTTGCCCTTAGGATTGTTATCAAGTTCTTGAGTCCTTAAAGACTCTTCAATCCTAAGATGGCTTCCAAGTTGCACCAAAGTTAATTCTTCTTTGTTATGCTTTAGAGTATGTTTAAACTCTTTCCAGGAAGGAGGCAATTTGTCCATGATCACAGCAACCGAAATTGCTTCATCCATTTTCAGATCATGTTGAGAAAATTGTCCCAGAATCCTTAACATTTCATGATACTGTTCCATGACAGTCCTGGTATCAACCATCTTGTAATTCATGAAATTACCAACAAGAAACTTCTTGCTAGAAGCATCTTCTGCCATGTATTTGGATTCCAAAGAATCCCATAGTTCCTTTTGTGACATCCGCCTAAAATGGATTCGGGTCAACCCAACCCAATTGGGAAATTTAATAAACCCTACTCAAGATTTACTTGACGCTAATAGGATCAAAACCCATACAATACGATATAAATTGACGTTAATAGCAAAATAGCATAGTATAACGTTATAACTATAATCAAATTAAATTATGATACCATATTAAAATCAAATCAAAGTATGATGCTCTAATTAAATTAAAAGAGTCAAACTTGAATACTATAATTAAACTTCAAATCAAAGTAGATTGTTATAATCAAATAATAACCTATTTTTTATAAAACTCTATTTTTATAAACTCTACATTAAATTTTATAAAATTCTTATATTAATTAGTGTATTACATAGAGATGCTTGTACTAGTGGGAAATTATGAAGACCACCTAAAGTCAAAAGTTATTCCCATGGTCTCCCACTCACACCTCTCATCATCTTTCCTTTCATTTTTCTCCCCACACATTATTCTCATCACCACTCAAACCCTCTCTATCCTTTCTCTCACTCTCAATCTCGAAATTCTTCTAAGAAATATCAATTTTCCAGCCAAGAACAATCTCTCATACTCAAATCTTCATCCATCTTGAAGCATTCATCAAGGTATGTTGTTAAAAGTTCCAAATTCATACATGAAATAAATTAAATCCACCAAAATATCTAAAACTCATTTTATGCATAAACCTGATTTTTCTAAAGATCCCATAAATAAAATAAGAAGTTCTGGAAATTTTCAGAAAATAACTTATTTTTATTGAATTACTATAATTATTGCACTAAAATATGGCAATAATTCACATAAAATACTTTTTGCACTCAATAAATTCTGGGAAAATTTTGGAACAACCCATATATTGAGTAAAGTGGATTTATAAAGTTTCATGCATTTATATTACTGTTTGATGCTTATTTTGTATTTTATTTTGTTGTAGATAAATAAATTGCAAAATATAGTTATGTATGTTAAAAACTAGATTTTATATTTTTCGAACCTTATTAACATATTAAAGACTCCATGACTAAATTTACAGATTTTTGTAAGAATGTTTGCTTATTTTTCTTGATTTAATGTTTATTTAATGGTTTAAATTGATAATAAATAGCTACACATGTCCAAAAATTATAAAACCTTATCAGCATATCATATATAACATGGTAATCATAAATAAAAAGTCTAATGAATTTCTCTTAATATTTTCCTATTATTTATGATTTTATTGATTAGTTAATAATGAAAAATATAAGAAATACTTCCCTTAGTCCAAAATATCCAAAATATTTACAGTAGGCTCAATATAATGTTAGAAAAGTATGGTTAATTTTCCAGAATTTGTAGGGATCATTTATTATTTTTCCCGAATTTTGTTGTTTTTTAATCATTAAAATACTAAATAAATACTAAAGCAGTTAAGAAAAATATGAAAATTTTACAGTAATTACTATTTTATGAAATAATTAGTTTCTGATAATTTCAGAATGTTTCATTACTGTTTAGTATTTAAAACCATTTTCCTAAATATCTAAGCATGTAAAAAAGCATTTTAATGATTATTTCATATAAATAATTGTTTATAATATATAAAATCTGTAAATACTTATAATTTGACTAGTTATTATTTTAATAAGAAATTATTAAAATATTTCCTAAAGTGAAAATATAAATAAATTAAGCAAAGTAATTAATTCAATTTAAAATTCATTTAACATATAAATACATTAATATTCAAAACAAAATTTGGATAATTGTTAATTCATCTAATATAATAATATGTGTCTAATTATTTTTATTAATACTATATTCCCATTTATCGATTCCTAAACCAAAACTATTAATTATAATAGGTTCCACGTTGTTTTGACCCGAGCCGTCTATCGTACAACACGCGTATTCCGTTTGGACTAAAGTGAGTAATCTACCCCATATTTTATAATTTTAAATACTTTTGGGGTGTATCATGTGGTTTTAATATGTTTCAACTTTATTTTATTATTTTTTCACCATTGAGACATTGTTGGGACATTTATATGTGAATCATTATTTGTATAATTATTGTTTGTTTACGCTACATGTACTTGTAGTGCATTACCATTTTTAGTCTAATCTCCATGACTATGCCCGTATTCTTGAGGTACGTTATGGACAATAATAGCGCTATAGGGTTGACCACCCCGCCTTGGGACGCTAAGGTGATTGATTGCACGTGGTTGAGTGTGTATGATGATTAGATGCTCCATCCTATATATATACTTATATGTATATATAAGGTGAGGACTTATTGTTGTTGTTATCATTTGTTAATCAATTTTTGATTTATAAACTGTTATCTCAATAACAGTTGCTTGCCAACCTCAAAAGAAAACAAATTTCAAATTATTCAAACTCACAATTTTCTTTAATAAAACTAGATTACTCACCAACTCTCGTAGTTGACCTGTTTTTACCCATGATGCAGATTTGAAGAATGAAGTTGATGAAAAGTAGGGTGTACCTTAGAAACCCACAAGACTATTTAAATTTGATGTAATAAATGTTATTGTATTTTGATTTGTATTTGTATGTTGTGGATCTTGTTTGCATACTTAGTACTTAATTGAATCTAATCATATTATAACATAGTTGTCATGAGACTTTGAACAATATATCACGCCTTGATCGATTCCGCCAAGGATCGGGGTGTGAAACCTTTGCAGATTCGACATTTTGGTAAACATCAAAGAGAGCATCAGACATACCGTTTAAGATGTGACCACGACATATGTAATCATCATTCTCCCACTTGGATCTTGCCCTCGTCACTTCCAACGTTTCATTCTCATGGTATTCTGGCATTGGTGTACTCAGAACATACTTAACTTTCAGAGTAGTTAAGAGAAATGCCATCTTCTTTTGCCAACGCCTGAAGTCTTGCCCTTCAAACTTCGTCAATTTGTCAAACTTGCTTGTCATCTCTTTCACAGAATCTCCATTCGCCATTGTTAACAGAAAATGCTTTGATCTTTGTTAGAAAAATATAAGGTTTTCGAGTAACTTGGATTCACTGAAAGTCGTAATATACATTTTCAGATCAAAGCATTTCGAGGGTACACTCGAAATCTTCAATCGGACAAAATTCAGTGAGTTTTAGAAGCAGAGAATGTGTAAGATGATTTTCTATACCAAAAAACGAAAATGACCAAAAAACGGGATTTATCCATATGACAGTTTTAAGCCAAAGAAACTGTCATTAACCACTAAAAACTGTCACTAAAGCGGGTTCAAATATTGGGTCAAAAACCGGGTCAAAAACTTAAAAACGGATTTTATGTGCAATTTTGATAAAGGACAGCGACCCCAGCCAGGGGATCTGCCCCTTGGACCCCGCTCCCAGGGGCTGCCGCCCCCGGACCCCGCAGTGTCCGCGTGTTTATATACCCGTGCATATTAAATAAACTTGAACAAGTGTGCACTCCGCACCACCCATATCTTGTTCAATGTTTATTAAGAATACGTTGGTCAATCAAAATTAATCCCATTACACTTAAATCATATTGGTGAAAATCACCAACAAAAACTAGTAAAAACTATGTTTTTATAAATAAAGGCACTATTTTCTAGCAAAAATGGTTATAATCAAGATATTACACTATTTTTGTGAGAAATATCTCAAAAGTTGATATTTATAATCTTTGAACAAGTTATTTCACCATCGTTCGTAAAAATAAGGTTATTACGACGCAATTACTAAAAATAGACTATTATTGGAATAGTTTATGAACAAAAGGTTATTATGACATTTAAACATGACAAAAATAATTAAATAAAAATATATAATTATTATACTTTACTATTTTATCATGGAAAAAAAATGATAATGGACGATTACAAGAGTTTTTATATACAAATCGTACGTAAACAAGTTGATTGGAATACATACATTTTTGTGAGATGAATCTTCACAGTACTTTTATAAGTACCTACTATAAGTCCTGAATTTATATAATCAGAGTCTCGGTAAGAGAGCGCGATATTTGAGTATAGATCTATACGGGGCTTGACAAACCCCGCACCTGAGCTGCTAGCTACAGCTTGACCGGCAGGTCTGAGGTGTCCAAATGTCTAACATTCCGACGCCTGAAGAACGTCGCAGCAGGCCAACTAGTCACAGTATGGTTATATGGTATCTCACATGGGAAAATAATCAACTTAATATTTTTATAAATTGTTTACGTGGAAACACACATTTCAAAGAAAGTACACTACAGTTTACATATTACATTTTAGTCTTTGGGATTTAAAGACTTGGACATTTTTATGAGAAAATATTGGATTTTCTTGGTTTTCAACACTATCGTTTACAAACAAAGGACATTTCTTATACAAAAATCTTATGAACTCGCCAACTTAATTGTTGACGCTTTTTCAACTACTTGTATTCTCAGGAAATTGATAAAGTAAGTTCAAGCGCTACAAGATGGGACGTTATGACGTCATTTTGTTCATTTTTGATATCATTTCAATTGTAATTGAAACATGAAACAAGTAAACTTTGTAACATTTGCAATTGATTAAATGATGGTTGTGTACTTGGATCCCACTATTGTGTAACTTTGTTATGATATTGTTCATGAAGTCATCCACCCTTGAACTATTCCGCCAATACGGTTTGAGGGTGTGACACAATTGAAGGGAGTAACCCTAGTTAGACTTCTCTAACTAGCCAAGGTGAGTAGATGAGGACTTTTTTGGGTACATAGCAACAAGTTTTGTTTTTATGTTAAATATTTTATGATTAATAGTTTGATAAATGATTTTCAAAAGTTATGTTACATGCTTATGAACAATGGCTTTTGGAATGGTTTGCAAATGATTCTAAAGTTTAAAGTTTTAAAAGTTGTTTTATGCAAAGGTTGAGATGATTTCTATATGATTGAATAATGATTATGATCGAGACCAACATGTAATGAAATGATAAATGAAATATGAACTAAATGTAAGAAATGCGAAAGACGTCCGGACAAGGATCTCACCCTAATGAGGGTAGGTCAAAAGACACTACTGGGATGGTACCTCCCGTCGCGAAGTAGTTGTCTCAGCACGCCCTTATGGATAGATTTGTTCTATTCCATGAAGGGAAGAAAACTAGCACGCGCTCACGGATAGATTTGTTCTATTATGGGGAGGGAAGATACGGGGAAACCCGTATGAACCAATTAATAATAAATGAAACATGAATTACAGTTGGTCTATATTTTGATAATAAAGGGTTCAATTTATGTTTGCTTATGCTAAAGTGGAAAACTTAATGTTTTTATGATAAGTAATGACTTTATGCTTTTGATGATCAAACAATGATTCTAAGATTTTATGATGAAGTGTTGATTTATAATTTGATGATTTAACAATAAATTGGATTTTACAGGTTATGAAAAGAAAAAGGAATTTTTCTTGGTTTTATAATAGTTAATGATATTCAAATTGATTTAAACTTGTTGGGTCTAAAACCCATGTATATTTTATGTCTTACGTATTGTTTGTTTTAAAATGCTATGTACTCAGGAACAGGATGCGGGTTAGCAGATGATAGAAGGAAAAGACTTAGAAGATATCATGTGGAATGTAGATAGAAAAGAGGATCAGAAGATAGAGTTATCCCAAGTGCGGTATAGTTATAACATGTAAATGAGAGATATCATGATTATGGTTTAGAATTCCCTTGTAGTTGTATATTAAAGTTGTGTTATGTCCCGTATTATTTTTAGGTTGTTTTGTTGAGTCGAATCAGTATGGAATTGTCCATATTGCCCAAAGGTCATGCCGAAATTTCGGTAGAAATGTTAGTTTAATATGGGACATAGCATTAAGGTGTTTTAAGGCTTACTATGGTTGTTTTGATCTGAGTTTGTAACCCCCAGAATTGCTTAATTATTTTTAAATGCAATTGTTTTATTTGGGACCAAATGTTTTAGACTTATTGTTTTATCGGGATCAAATGTTTCAAATGATGTCTTAAATATTAAAAGAAAAGTTTTTGAAAGAATGAAATTTTTACTTCACCATGTTTTTATAAACAATTACACGAAATAAGGTGTAAGAAAAATGGGGTGTTACATTTCCAATTGTTGCACATAATATTTTGACATGTTGATCAAAACCAACCATTGTGGAAATAGGTGTGGTTGTTAATGTCTCTTTGTTTGCGGATAGAGGTCATGTGATTGTTGTGAATACACTGATTAAGCTATGGAATTTATATAGATAATTAGTCTTGGTGCTCAGAGGTCAAAGACTAATAAGTTATAGAGTTAGGTTGCCATTTTTAATTGAAGTAAATTGTTATTTTCTGAATATTGAAAGCCAACCAAATAAAATACTTCAGATATCCTAAAATAACAATACTTTCAATCCTTCCGTTAAACTTATTACTTTTCTTAATGTAAATTTGAAACAGCTTTTGTCGTGAATCTGGAAATTCTTTCCGTTGTCCCTCTAAAAAGTAAAAAGGTGATTATTTTTTCACATCGTTTTTAAGTTGAAAAGCAATCACCAAAATTCGAAGTTTCATGAAGGAGTTAAATTAAACAAGTTAAAATATCTAAATGTCTTGCATATGGGACATGTCAACTTATTACTAAGGACATGAAGGTGTAATGTGCCAACATTGAAAACCCATTTCAAAATAGTGACAATGCGCGTGACCTTGGGTATCGTGTATTAAGATCTTCATCTCCTAAGCAATGACGATCTTAAGAGCTAGCTATTTTTATGGTTTGAGCTTATTGTTGTTAAGTGTATGGTGAGAGGAATTGCTCATTTTAGTTGTGTTAAAAACATCATATTAGAACTTTTTTAATATCTACTCCTTCATATATTATTTTTCTCTTGCATGAACATATGCTAAGAAACAAAACTAGTTCTTTTATCTTCACTGTCCGATATAGCAATGTATTTCATTTCCATACAAAAAAAGGCAATGTACTTTCATTCTACAATACTAGAACCGAATTTGTTATTTACTAATAATAGCACATACATGAATTAATTACTCATAATAACAATATACTGAAATTTCTACAAAGCATGAAATGACGCTCAAAGAAATATACCTTGAAGTCATCATTCTTTTAATATTTTTACCTATATGTTTGTATTTAGTTGTTTCTTTTTGCTATTTTAATTTGTCAACCCCTATAGTACACGGGTTTCTAACCTAGTTAGGTAAAATATACAAACTCCTTGACTTCTTGAAAACATTAAATTCTTTAACTTTTGTACGCCCATTTAAGGACCAAACAAATTGTATTTATGTTTGACTTGCATTGAATCTCATACCGATATCTATATGACACAAATTGCGGTTCTTATTCCACCCAAAAAGATGGAATACCCTCCAAAATATGGCACGGTTTCACTGAAATAAAATTCAAATGACAATAAAAGAAATCTGGTTTATCAGGCGGGTCCGGTTATCAAGGGACCCGCCTATGTACAAGGATGTCAACTATTCCCATATCACCAGATTCACCATCTAAAAAGAACTCAAAAGTTTTAACAAACTAGTCTCGAGTTGTTCAGCATCAAGATCCCATGACTCACAGCTTTGACATTGAATAATCCAACGCATCAACAAGAAAATCTGCACGTACAGAAATACATTGTTACACTTCCTTCAGTAGATGGAAACATGTACACATATATGTATAGGTATAAATATACGTATATATACACACACATGTATATGTAAAAGAGTACCTGCATCGTCTTTATTGAAGCACATAGGTGGTTTTATTCTGAAAACATTCCCATGTAATCCACCTTTTCCAACCAGAACCCCCAGCTCTTCATACACAATAATAGAGAAGGTGTTGCATGAAAATCACATAAATCACTATGTATGAGTTCCAACACTTTGCTTTCTCTCTTAACATCCTTAAAAGGTTGTCTAGTGATTTTTGTCAACATGCAAGTCTTATATTTTTCGTTTTTCATGTCAAAAGTAGGAATCAAACTCATTTTAGACATATCTTTTAACCTTTTATAATGAACATGTCCTAGTCTAGCATGCCACAAATCAGATTTATCTAAGTTATTATTATCACTAGTAGAAGCCATACAAATCGATTCATCATAAGAAGGATAATTTAAATTCAACCTAATCATGCCATTACATACATAACCAAAACCAACAAAGGTACCATGTCTTGACAAGATATACTTGTCACTTTCCAACACTTGTTTGTACCCACACTTACTTAATACTATTTCAGACAAGAGATTCTTACGAATTCCCGGTACATACAATACATTGTCTAAACAAATACATTTTCCAGAAGTAAAATTAAGTAGAACACGTCCTAATCCTTTGATAGGTTCCGTAGCAACATTCCCCATCTTCACAAAAGATCAATCTTCAACCCGTTGACAATCTTTAAACCAACGAAGATCCTTGCAAATATGAGTCGTTGCCCCAGAATCAACCCACCTAGCAATATCATCATCCTGTACATAAAATGCCTCAGAAATCACAGAAACATAATGTTGAACATTATTAAAATTCTGCACGAAATCAAAATTATTAAAATTTTGCATTAAATCAAAATTCTGACCTTGTTGCTTTCCTGGATCCTTAGATCCACTTGTTCCAACATCCTTGTTCTTGTTCACTTTACGAGAACGACAATCTTTCTTGAAATGACCCGGTTTGTTACAATTCCAACAAACCGGTTTGGACTTTTTGTTTGAAGATTTGTCATCTCCACCTTTGTACTTCCGTTTGTTGTTCTTAGACTTGTTGGAGTTCTTTGATCCATCACCTTCCACCATATTCACAGAAGAAGAACCAACTTGATTTTTGCCCTTAGGATTGTTATCAAGTTCTTGAGTCCTTAAAGACTCTTCAATCCTAAGATGGCTTCCAAGTTGCACCAAAGTTAATTCTTCTTTGTTATGCTTTAGAGTATGTTTAAACTCTTTCCAGGAAGGAGGCAATTTGTCCATGATCACAGCAACCGAAATTGCTTCATCCATTTTCAGATCATGTTGAGAAAATTGTCCCAGAATCCTTAACATTTCATGATACTGTTCCATGACAGTCCTGGTATCAACCATCTTGTAATTCATGAAATTACCAACAAGAAACTTCTTGCTAGAAGCATCTTCTGCCATGTATTTGGATTCCAAAGAATCCCATAGTTCCTTTTGTGACATCCGCCTAAAATGGATTCGGGTCAACCCAACCCAATTGGGAAATTTAATAAACCCTACTCAAGATTTACTTGACGCTAATAGGATCAAAACCCATACAATACGATATAAATTGACGTTAATAGCAAAATAGCATAGTATAACGTTATAACTATAATCAAATTAAATTATGATACCATATTAAAATCAAATCAAAGTATGATGCTCTAATTAAATTAAAAGAGTCAAACTTGAATACTATAATTAAACTTCAAATCAAAGTAGATTGTTATAATCAAATAATAACCTATTTTTTATAAAACTCTATTTTTATAAACTCTACATTAAATTTTATAAAATTCTTATATTAATTAGTGTATTACATAGAGATGCTTGTACTAGTGGGAAATTATGAAGACCACCTAAAGTCAAAAGTTATTCCCATGGTCTCCCACTCACACCTCTCATCATCTTTCCTTTCATTTTTCTCCCCACACATTATTCTCATCACCACTCAAACCCTCTCTATCCTTTCTCTCACTCTCAATCTCGAAATTCTTCTAAGAAATATCAATTTTCCAGCCAAGAACAATCTCTCATACTCAAATCTTCATCCATCTTGAAGCATTCATCAAGGTATGTTGTTAAAAGTTCCAAATTCATACATGAAATAAATTAAATCCACCAAAATATCTAAAACTCATTTTATGCATAAACCTGATTTTTCTAAAGATCCCATAAATAAAATAAGAAGTTCTGGAAATTTTCAGAAAATAACTTATTTTTATTGAATTACTATAATTATTGCACTAAAATATGGCAATAATTCACATAAAATACTTTTTGCACTCAATAAATTCTGGGAAAATTTTGGAACAACCCATATATTGAGTAAAGTGGATTTATAAAGTTTCATGCATTTATATTACTGTTTGATGCTTATTTTGTATTTTATTTTGTTGTAGATAAATAAATTGCAAAATATAGTTATGTATGTTAAAAACTAGATTTTATATTTTTCGAACCTTATTAACATATTAAAGACTCCATGACTAAATTTACAGATTTTTGTAAGAATGTTTGCTTATTTTTCTTGATTTAATGTTTATTTAATGGTTTAAATTGATAATAAATAGCTACACATGTCCAAAAATTATAAAACCTTATCAGCATATCATATATAACATGGTAATCATAAATAAAAAGTCTAATGAATTTCTCTTAATATTTTCCTATTATTTATGATTTTATTGATTAGTTAATAATGAAAAATATAAGAAATACTTCCCTTAGTCCAAAATATCCAAAATATTTACAGTAGGCTCAATATAATGTTAGAAAAGTATGGTTAATTTTCCAGAATTTGTAGGGATCATTTATTATTTTTCCCGAATTTTGTTGTTTTTTAATCATTAAAATACTAAATAAATACTAAAGCAGTTAAGAAAAATATGAAAATTTTACAGTAATTACTATTTTATGAAATAATTAGTTTCTGATAATTTCAGAATGTTTCATTACTGTTTAGTATTTAAAACCATTTTCCTAAATATCTAAGCATGTAAAAAAGCATTTTAATGATTATTTCATATAAATAATTGTTTATAATATATAAAATCTGTAAATACTTATAATTTGACTAGTTATTATTTTAATAAGAAATTATTAAAATATTTCCTAAAGTGAAAATATAAATAAATTAAGCAAAGTAATTAATTCAATTTAAAATTCATTTAACATATAAATACATTAATATTCAAAACAAAATTTGGATAATTGTTAATTCATCTAATATAATAATATGTGTCTAATTATTTTTATTAATACTATATTCCCATTTATCGATTCCTAAACCAAAACTATTAATTATAATAGGTTCCACGTTGTTTTGACCCGAGCCGTCTATCGTACAACACGCGTATTCCGTTTGGACTAAAGTGAGTAATCTACCCCATATTTTATAATTTTAAATACTTTTGGGGTGTATCATGTGGTTTTAATATGTTTCAACTTTATTTTATTATTTTTTCACCATTGAGACATTGTTGGGACATTTATATGTGAATCATTATTTGTATAATTATTGTTTGTTTACGCTACATGTACTTGTAGTGCATTACCATTTTTAGTCTAATCTCCATGACTATGCCCGTATTCTTGAGGTACGTTATGGACAATAATAGCGCTATAGGGTTGACCACCCCGCCTTGGGACGCTAAGGTGATTGATTGCACGTGGTTGAGTGTGTATGATGATTAGATGCTCCATCCTATATATATACTTATATGTATATATAAGGTGAGGACTTATTGTTGTTGTTATCATTTGTTAATCAATTTTTGATTTATAAACTGTTATCTCAATAACAGTTGCTTGCCAACCTCAAAAGAAAACAAATTTCAAATTATTCAAACTCACAATTTTCTTTAATAAAACTAGATTACTCACCAACTCTCGTAGTTGACCTGTTTTTACCCATGATGCAGATTTGAAGAATGAAGTTGATGAAAAGTAGGGTGTACCTTAGAAACCCACAAGACTATTTAAATTTGATGTAATAAATGTTATTGTATTTTGATTTGTATTTGTATGTTGTGGATCTTGTTTGCATACTTAGTACTTAATTGAATCTAATCATATTATAACATAGTTGTCATGAGACTTTGAACAATATATCACGCCTTGATCGATTCCGCCAAGGATCGGGGTGTGAAACCTTTGCAGATTCGACATTTTGGTAAACATCAAAGAGAGCATCAGACATACCGTTTAAGATGTGACCACGACATATGTAATCATCATTCTCCCACTTGGATCTTGCCCTCGTCACTTCCAACGTTTCATTCTCATGGTATTCTGGCATTGGTGTACTCAGAACATACTTAACTTTCAGAGTAGTTAAGAGAAATGCCATCTTCTTTTGCCAACGCCTGAAGTCTTGCCCTTCAAACTTCGTCAATTTGTCAAACTTGCTTGTCATCTCTTTCACAGAATCTCCATTCGCCATTGTTAACAGAAAATGCTTTGATCTTTGTTAGAAAAATATAAGGTTTTCGAGTAACTTGGATTCACTGAAAGTCGTAATATACATTTTCAGATCAAAGCATTTCGAGGGTACACTCGAAATCTTCAATCGGACAAAATTCAGTGAGTTTTAGAAGCAGAGAATGTGTAAGATGATTTTCTATACCAAAAAACGAAAATGACCAAAAAACGGGATTTATCCATATGACAGTTTTAAGCCAAAGAAACTGTCATTAACCACTAAAAACTGTCACTAAAGCGGGTTCAAATATTGGGTCAAAAACCGGGTCAAAAACTTAAAAACGGATTTTATGTGCAATTTTGATAAAGGACAGCGACCCCAGCCAGGGGATCTGCCCCTTGGACCCCGCTCCCAGGGGCTGCCGCCCCCGGACCCCGCAGTGTCCGCGTGTTTATATACCCGTGCATATTAAATAAACTTGAACAAGTGTGCACTCCGCACCACCCATATCTTGTTCAATGTTTATTAAGAATACGTTGGTCAATCAAAATTAATCCCATTACACTTAAATCATATTGGTGAAAATCACCAACAAAAACTAGTAAAAACTATGTTTTTATAAATAAAGGCACTATTTTCTAGCAAAAATGGTTATAATCAAGATATTACACTATTTTTGTGAGAAATATCTCAAAAGTTGATATTTATAATCTTTGAACAAGTTATTTCACCATCGTTCGTAAAAATAAGGTTATTACGACGCAATTACTAAAAATAGACTATTATTGGAATAGTTTATGAACAAAAGGTTATTATGACATTTAAACATGACAAAAATAATTAAATAAAAATATATAATTATTATACTTTACTATTTTATCATGGAAAAAAAATGATAATGGACGATTACAAGAGTTTTTATATACAAATCGTACGTAAACAAGTTGATTGGAATACATACATTTTTGTGAGATGAATCTTCACAGTACTTTTATAAGTACCTACTATAAGTCCTGAATTTATATAATCAGAGTCTCGGTAAGAGAGCGCGATATTTGAGTATAGATCTATACGGGGCTTGACAAACCCCGCACCTGAGCTGCTAGCTACAGCTTGACCGGCAGGTCTGAGGTGTCCAAATGTCTAACATTCCGACGCCTGAAGAACGTCGCAGCAGGCCAACTAGTCACAGTATGGTTATATGGTATCTCACATGGGAAAATAATCAACTTAATATTTTTATAAATTGTTTACGTGGAAACACACATTTCAAAGAAAGTACACTACAGTTTACATATTACATTTTAGTCTTTGGGATTTAAAGACTTGGACATTTTTATGAGAAAATATTGGATTTTCTTGGTTTTCAACACTATCGTTTACAAACAAAGGACATTTCTTATACAAAAATCTTATGAACTCGCCAACTTAATTGTTGACGCTTTTTCAACTACTTGTATTCTCAGGAAATTGATAAAGTAAGTTCAAGCGCTACAAGATGGGACGTTATGACGTCATTTTGTTCATTTTTGATATCATTTCAATTGTAATTGAAACATGAAACAAGTAAACTTTGTAACATTTGCAATTGATTAAATGATGGTTGTGTACTTGGATCCCACTATTGTGTAACTTTGTTATGATATTGTTCATGAAGTCATCCACCCTTGAACTATTCCGCCAATACGGTTTGAGGGTGTGACACAATTGAAGGGAGTAACCCTAGTTAGACTTCTCTAACTAGCCAAGGTGAGTAGATGAGGACTTTTTTGGGTACATAGCAACAAGTTTTGTTTTTATGTTAAATATTTTATGATTAATAGTTTGATAAATGATTTTCAAAAGTTATGTTACATGCTTATGAACAATGGCTTTTGGAATGGTTTGCAAATGATTCTAAAGTTTAAAGTTTTAAAAGTTGTTTTATGCAAAGGTTGAGATGATTTCTATATGATTGAATAATGATTATGATCGAGACCAACATGTAATGAAATGATAAATGAAATATGAACTAAATGTAAGAAATGCGAAAGACGTCCGGACAAGGATCTCACCCTAATGAGGGTAGGTCAAAAGACACTACTGGGATGGTACCTCCCGTCGCGAAGTAGTTGTCTCAGCACGCCCTTATGGATAGATTTGTTCTATTCCATGAAGGGAAGAAAACTAGCACGCGCTCACGGATAGATTTGTTCTATTATGGGGAGGGAAGATACGGGGAAACCCGTATGAACCAATTAATAATAAATGAAACATGAATTACAGTTGGTCTATATTTTGATAATAAAGGGTTCAATTTATGTTTGCTTATGCTAAAGTGGAAAACTTAATGTTTTTATGATAAGTAATGACTTTATGCTTTTGATGATCAAACAATGATTCTAAGATTTTATGATGAAGTGTTGATTTATAATTTGATGATTTAACAATAAATTGGATTTTACAGGTTATGAAAAGAAAAAGGAATTTTTCTTGGTTTTATAATAGTTAATGATATTCAAATTGATTTAAACTTGTTGGGTCTAAAACCCATGTATATTTTATGTCTTACGTATTGTTTGTTTTAAAATGCTATGTACTCAGGAACAGGATGCGGGTTAGCAGATGATAGAAGGAAAAGACTTAGAAGATATCATGTGGAATGTAGATAGAAAAGAGGATCAGAAGATAGAGTTATCCCAAGTGCGGTATAGTTATAACATGTAAATGAGAGATATCATGATTATGGTTTAGAATTCCCTTGTAGTTGTATATTAAAGTTGTGTTATGTCCCGTATTATTTTTAGGTTGTTTTGTTGAGTCGAATCAGTATGGAATTGTCCATATTGCCCAAAGGTCATGCCGAAATTTCGGTAGAAATGTTAGTTTAATATGGGACATAGCATTAAGGTGTTTTAAGGCTTACTATGGTTGTTTTGATCTGAGTTTGTAACCCCCAGAATTGCTTAATTATTTTTAAATGCAATTGTTTTATTTGGGACCAAATGTTTTAGACTTATTGTTTTATCGGGATCAAATGTTTCAAATGATGTCTTAAATATTAAAAGAAAAGTTTTTGAAAGAATGAAATTTTTACTTCACCATGTTTTTATAAACAATTACACGAAATAAGGTGTAAGAAAAATGGGGTGTTACATTTCCAATTGTTGCACATAATATTTTGACATGTTGATCAAAACCAACCATTGTGGAAATAGGTGTGGTTGTTAATGTCTCTTTGTTTGCGGATAGAGGTCATGTGATTGTTGTGAATACACTGATTAAGCTATGGAATTTATATAGATAATTAGTCTTGGTGCTCAGAGGTCAAAGACTAATAAGTTATAGAGTTAGGTTGCCATTTTTAATTGAAGTAAATTGTTATTTTCTGAATATTGAAAGCCAACCAAATAAAATACTTCAGATATCCTAAAATAACAATACTTTCAATCCTTCCGTTAAACTTATTACTTTTCTTAATGTAAATTTGAAACAGCTTTTGTCGTGAATCTGGAAATTCTTTCCGTTGTCCCTCTAAAAAGTAAAAAGGTGATTATTTTTTCACATCGTTTTTAAGTTGAAAAGCAATCACCAAAATTCGAAGTTTCATGAAGGAGTTAAATTAAACAAGTTAAAATATCTAAATGTCTTGCATATGGGACATGTCAACTTATTACTAAGGACATGAAGGTGTAATGTGCCAACATTGAAAACCCATTTCAAAATAGTGACAATGCGCGTGACCTTGGGTATCGTGTATTAAGATCTTCATCTCCTAAGCAATGACGATCTTAAGAGCTAGCTATTTTTATGGTTTGAGCTTATTGTTGTTAAGTGTATGGTGAGAGGAATTGCTCATTTTAGTTGTGTGAAAAACATCATATTAGAACTTTTTTAATATCTACTCCTTCATATATTATTTTTCTCTTGCATGAACATATGCTAAGAAACAAAACTAGTTCTTTTATCTTCACTGTCCGATATAGCAATGTATTTCATTTCCATACAAAAAAAGGCAATGTACTTTCATTCTACAATACTAGAACCGAATTTGTTATTTACTAATAATAGCACATACATGAATTAATTACTCATAATAACAATATACTGAAATTTCTACAAAGCATGAAATGACGCTCAAAGAAATATACCTTGAAGTCATCATTCTTTTAATATTTTTACCTATATGTTTGTATTTAGTTGTTTCTTTTTGCTATTTTAATTTGTCAACCCCTATAGTACACGGGTTTCTAACCTAGTTAGGTAAAATATACAAACTCCTTGACTTCTTGAAAACATTAAATTCTTTAACTTTTGTACGCCCATTTAAGGACCAAACAAATTGTATTTATGTTTGACTTGCATTGAATCTCATACCGATATCTATATGACACAAATTGCGGTTCTTATTCCACCCAAAAAGATGGAATACCCTCCAAAATATGGCACGGTTTCACTGAAATAAAATTCAAATGACAATAAAAGAAATCTGGTTTATCAGGCGGGTCCGGTTATCAAGGGACCCGCCTATGTACAAGGATGTCAACTATTCCCATATCACCAGATTCACCATCTAAAAAGAACTCAAAAGTTTTAACAAACTAGTCTCGAGTTGTTCAGCATCAAGATCCCATGACTCACAGCTTTGACATTGAATAATCCAACGCATCAACAAGAAAATCTGCACGTACAGAAATACATTGTTACACTTCCTTCAGTAGATGGAAACATGTACACATATATGTATAGGTATAAATATACGTATATATACACACACATGTATATGTAAAAGAGTACCTGCATCGTCTTTATTGAAGCACATAGGTGGTTTTATTCTGAAAACATTCCCATGTAATCCACCTTTTCCAACCAGAACCCCCAGCTCTTCATACACAATAATAGAGAAGGTGTTGCATGAAAATCACATAAATCACTATGTATGAGTTCCAACACTTTGCTTTCTCTCTTAACATCCTTAAAAGGTTGTCTAGTGATTTTTGTCAACATGCAAGTCTTATATTTTTCGTTTTTCATGTCAAAAGTAGGAATCAAACTCATTTTAGACATATCTTTTAACCTTTTATAATGAACATGTCCTAGTCTAGCATGCCACAAATCAGATTTATCTAAGTTATTATTATCACTAGTAGAAGCCATACAAATCGATTCATCATAAGAAGGATAATTTAAATTCAACCTAATCATGCCATTACATACATAACCAAAACCAACAAAGGTACCATGTCTTGACAAGATATACTTGTCACTTTCCAACACTTGTTTGTACCCACACTTACTTAATACTATTTCAGACAAGAGATTCTTACGAATTCCCGGTACATACAATACATTGTCTAAACAAATACATTTTCCAGAAGTAAAATTAAGTAGAACACGTCCTAATCCTTTGATAGGTTCCGTAGCAACATTCCCCATCTTCACAAAAGATCAATCTTCAACCCGTTGACAATCTTTAAACCAACGAAGATCCTTGCAAATATGAGTCGTTGCCCCAGAATCAACCCACCTAGCAATATCATCATCCTGTACATAAAATGCCTCAGAAATCACAGAAACATAATGTTGAACATTATTAAAATTCTGCACGAAATCAAAATTATTAAAATTTTGCATTAAATCAAAATTCTGACCTTGTTGCTTTCCTGGATCCTTAGATCCACTTGTTCCAACATCCTTGTTCTTGTTCACTTTACGAGAACGACAATCTTTCTTGAAATGACCCGGTTTGTTACAATTCCAACAAACCGGTTTGGACTTTTTGTTTGAAGATTTGTCATCTCCACCTTTGTACTTCCGTTTGTTGTTCTTAGACTTGTTGGAGTTCTTTGATCCATCACCTTCCACCATATTCACAGAAGAAGAACCAACTTGATTTTTGCCCTTAGGATTGTTATCAAGTTCTTGAGTCCTTAAAGACTCTTCAATCCTAAGATGGCTTCCAAGTTGCACCAAAGTTAATTCTTCTTTGTTATGCTTTAGAGTATGTTTAAACTCTTTCCAGGAAGGAGGCAATTTGTCCATGATCACAGCAACCGAAATTGCTTCATCCATTTTCAGATCATGTTGAGAAAATTGTCCCAGAATCCTTAACATTTCATGATACTGTTCCATGACAGTCCTGGTATCAACCATCTTGTAATTCATGAAATTACCAACAAGAAACTTCTTGCTAGAAGCATCTTCTGCCATGTATTTGGATTCCAAAGAATCCCATAGTTCCTTTTGTGACATCCGCCTAAAATGGATTCGGGTCAACCCAACCCAATTGGGAAATTTAATAAACCCTACTCAAGATTTACTTGACGCTAATAGGATCAAAACCCATACAATACGATATAAATTGACGTTAATAGCAAAATAGCATAGTATAACGTTATAACTATAATCAAATTAAATTATGATACCATATTAAAATCAAATCAAAGTATGATGCTCTAATTAAATTAAAAGAGTCAAACTTGAATACTATAATTAAACTTCAAATCAAAGTAGATTGTTATAATCAAATAATAACCTATTTTTTATAAAACTCTATTTTTATAAACTCTACATTAAATTTTATAAAATTCTTATATTAATTAGTGTATTACATAGAGATGCTTGTACTAGTGGGAAATTATGAAGACCACCTAAAGTCAAAAGTTATTCCCATGGTCTCCCACTCACACCTCTCATCATCTTTCCTTTCATTTTTCTCCCCACACATTATTCTCATCACCACTCAAACCCTCTCTATCCTTTCTCTCACTCTCAATCTCGAAATTCTTCTAAGAAATATCAATTTTCCAGCCAAGAACAATCTCTCATACTCAAATCTTCATCCATCTTGAAGCATTCATCAAGGTATGTTGTTAAAAGTTCCAAATTCATACATGAAATAAATTAAATCCACCAAAATATCTAAAACTCATTTTATGCATAAACCTGATTTTTCTAAAGATCCCATAAATAAAATAAGAAGTTCTGGAAATTTTCAGAAAATAACTTATTTTTATTGAATTACTATAATTATTGCACTAAAATATGGCAATAATTCACATAAAATACTTTTTGCACTCAATAAATTCTGGGAAAATTTTGGAACAACCCATATATTGAGTAAAGTGGATTTATAAAGTTTCATGCATTTATATTACTGTTTGATGCTTATTTTGTATTTTATTTTGTTGTAGATAAATAAATTGCAAAATATAGTTATGTATGTTAAAAACTAGATTTTATATTTTTCGAACCTTATTAACATATTAAAGACTCCATGACTAAATTTACAGATTTTTGTAAGAATGTTTGCTTATTTTTCTTGATTTAATGTTTATTTAATGGTTTAAATTGATAATAAATAGCTACACATGTCCAAAAATTATAAAACCTTATCAGCATATCATATATAACATGGTAATCATAAATAAAAAGTCTAATGAATTTCTCTTAATATTTTCCTATTATTTATGATTTTATTGATTAGTTAATAATGAAAAATATAAGAAATACTTCCCTTAGTCCAAAATATCCAAAATATTTACAGTAGGCTCAATATAATGTTAGAAAAGTATGGTTAATTTTCCAGAATTTTTAGGGATCATTTATTATTTTTCCCGAATTTTGTTGTTTTTTAATCATTAAAATACTAAATAAATACTAAAGCAGTTAAGAAAAATATGAAAATTTTACAGTAATTACTATTTTATGAAATAATTAGTTTCTGATAATTTCAGAATGTTTCATTACGGTTTAGTATTTAAAACCATTTTCCTAAATATCTAAGCATGTAAAAAAGCATTTTAATGATTATTTCATATAAATAATTGTTTATAATATATAAAATCTGTAAATACTTATAATTTGACTAGTTATTATTTTAATAAGAAATTATTAAAATATTTCCTAAAGTGAAAATATAAATAAATTAAGCAAAGTAATTAATTCAATTTAAAATTCATTTAACATATAAATACATTAATATTCAAAACAAAATTTGGATAATTGTTAATTCATCTAATATAATAATATGTGTCTAATTATTTTTATTAATACTATATTCCCATTTATCGATTCCTAAACCAAAACTATTAATTATAATAGGTTCCACGTCGTTTTGACCCGAGCCGTCTATCGTACAACACGCGTATTCTGTTTGGACTAAAGTGAGTAATCTACCCCATATTTTATAATTTTAAATACTTTTGGGGTGTATCATGTGGTTTTAATATGTTTCAACTTTATTTTATTATTTTTTCACCATTGAGACATTGTTGGGACATTTATATGTGAATCATTATTTGTATAATTATTGTTTGTTTACGCTACATGTACTTGTAGTGCATTACCATTTTTAGTCTAATCTCCATGACTATGCCCGTATTCTTGAGGTACGTTATGGACAATAATAGCGCTATAGGGTTGACCACCCCGCCTTGGGACGCTAAGGTGATTGATTGCACGTGGTTGAGTGTGTATGATGATTAGATGCTCCATCCTATATATATACTTATATGTATATATAAGGTGAGGACTTATTGTTGTTGTTATCATTTGTTAATCAATTTTTGATTTATAAACTGTTATCTCAATAACAGTTGCTTGCCAACCTCAAAAGAAAACAAATTTCAAATTATTCAAACTCACAATTTTCTTTAATAAAACTAGATTACTCACCAACTCTCGTAGTTGACCTGTTTTTACCCATGATGCAGATTTGAAGAATGAAGTTGATGAAAAGTAGGGTGTACCTTAGAAACCCACAAGACTATTTAAATTTGATGTAATAAATGTTATTGTATTTTGATTTGTATTTGTATGTTGTGGATCTTGTTTGCATACTTAGTACTTAATTGAATCTAATCATATTATAACATAGTTGTCATGAGACTTTGAACAATATATCACGCCTTGATCGATTCCGCCAAGGATCGGGGTGTGAAACCTTTGCAGATTCGACATTTTGGTAAACATCAAAGAGAGCATCAGACATACCGTTTAAGATGTGACCACGACATATGTAATCATCATTCTCCCACTTGGATCTTGCCCTCGTCACTTCCAACGTTTCATTCTCATGGTATTCTGGCATTGGTGTACTCAGAACATACTTAACTTTCAGAGTAGTTAAGAGAAATGCCATCTTCTTTTGCCAACGCCTGAAGTCTTGCCCTTCAAACTTCGTCAATTTGTCAAACTTGCTTGTCATCTCTTTCACAGAATCTCCATTCGCCATTGTTAACAGAAAATGCTTTGATCTTTGTTAGAAAAATATAAGGTTTTCGAGTAACTTGGATTCACTGAAAGTCGTAATATACATTTTCAGATCAAAGCATTTCGAGGGTACACTCGAAATCTTCAATCGGACAAAATTCAGTGAGTTTTAGAAGCAGAGAATGTGTAAGATGGTTTTCTGTACCAAAAAACGAAAATGACCAAAAAACGGGATTTATCCATATGACAGTTTTAAGCCAAAGAAACTGTCATTAACCACTAAAAACTGTCACTAAATCGGGTTCAAATATTGGGTCAAAAACCGGGTCAAAAACTTAAAAACGGATTTTATGTGCAATTTTGATAAAGGACAGCGACCCCAGCCAGGGGATCTGCCCCTTGGACCCCGCTCCCAGGGGCTGCCGCCCCCGGACCCCGCAGTGTCCGCGTGTTTATATACCCGTGCATATTAAATAAACTTGAACAAGTGTGCACTCCGCACCACCCATATCTTGTTCAATGTTTATTAAGAATACGTTGGTCAATCAAAATTAATCCCATTACACTTAAATCATATTGGTGAAAATCACCAACAAAAACTAGTAAAAACTATGTTTTTATAAATAAAGGCACTATTTTCTAGCAAAAATGGTTATAATCAAGATATTACACTATTTTTGTGAGAAATATCTCAAAAGTTGATATTTATAATCTTTGAACAAGTTATTTCACCATCGTTCGTAAAAATAAGGTTATTACGACGCAATTACTAAAAATAGACTATTATTGGAATAGTTTATGAACTAAAGGTTATTATGACATTTAAACATGACAAAAATAATTAAATAAAAATATATAATTATTATACTTTACTATTTTATCATGGAAAAAAAATGATAATGGACGATTACAAGAGTTTTTATATACAAATCGTACGTAAACAAGTTGATTGGAATACATACATTTTTGTGAGATGAATCTTCACAGTACTTTTATAAGTACCTACTATAAGTCCTGAATTTATATAATCAGAGTCTCGGTAAGAGAGCGCGATATTTGAGTATAGATCTATACGGGGCTTGACAAACCCCGCACCTGAGCTGCTAGCTACAGCTTGACCGGCAGGTCTGAGGTGTCCAAATGTCTAACATTCCGACGCCTGAAGAACGTCGCAGCAGGCCAACTAGTCACAGTATGGTTATATGGTATCTCACATGGGAAAATAATCAACTTAATATTTTTATAAATTGTTTACGTGGAAACACACATTTCAAAGAAAGTACACTACAGTTTACATATTACATTTTAGTCTTTGGGATTTAAAGACTTGGACATTTTTATGAGAAAATATTGGATTTTCTTGGTTTTCAACACTATCGTTTACAAACAAAGGACATTTCTTATACAAAAATCTTATGAACTCGCCAACTTAATTGTTGACGCTTTTTCAACTACTTGTATTCTCAGGAAATTGATAAAGTAAGTTCAAGCGCTACAAGATGGGACGTTATGACGTCATTTTGTTCATTTTTGATATCATTTCAATTGTAATTGAAACATGAAACAAGTAAACTTTGTAACATTTGCAATTGATTAAATGATGGTTGTGTACTTGGATCCCACTATTGTGTAACTTTGTTATGATATTGTTCATGAAGTCATCCACCCTTGAACTATTCCGCCAATACGGTTTGAGGGTGTGACACAATTGAAGGGAGTAACCCTAGTTAGACTTCTCTAACTAGCCAAGGTGAGTAGATGAGGACTTTTCTGGGTACATAGCAACAAGTTTTGTTTTTATGTTAAATATTTTATGATTAATAGTTTGATAAATGATTTTCAAAAGTTATGTTACATGCTTATGAACAATGGCTTTTGGAATGGTTTGCAAATGATTCTAAAGTTTAAAGTTTTAAAAGTTGTTTTATGCAAAGGTTGAGATGATTTCTATATGATTGAATAATGATTATGATCGAGACCAACATGTAATGAAATGATAAATGAAATATGAACTAAATGTAAGAAATGCGAAAGACGTCCGGACAAGGATCTCACCCTAATGAGGGTAGGTCAAAAGACACTACTGGGATGGTACCTCCCGTCGCGAAGTAGTTGTCTCAGCACGCCCTTATGGATAGATTTGTTCTATTCCATGAAGGGAAGAAAACTAGCACGCGCTCACGGATAGATTTGTTCTATTATGGGGAGGGAAGATACGGGGAAACCCGTATGAACCAATTAATAATAAATGAAACATGAATTACAGTTGGTCTATATTTTGATAATAAAGGGTTCAATTTATGTTTGCTTATGCTAAAGTGGAAAACTTAATGTTTTTATGATAAGTAATGACTTTATGCTTTTGATGATCAAACAATGATTCTAAGATTTTATGATGAAGTGTTGATTTATAATTTGATGATTTAACAATAAATTGGATTTTACAGGTTATGAAAAGAAAAAGGAATTTTTCTTGGTTTTATAATAGTTAATGATATTCAAATTGATTTAAACTTGTTGGGTCTAAAACCCATGTATATTTTATGTCTTACGTATTGTTTGTTTTAAAATGCTATGTACTCAGGAACAGGATGCGGGTTAGCAGATGATAGAAGGAAAAGACTTAGAAGATATCATGTGGAATGTAGATAGAAAAGAGGATCAGAAGATAGAGTTATCCCAAGTGCGGTATAGTTATAACATGTAAATGAGAGATATCATGATTATGGTTTAGAATTCCCTTGTAGTTGTATATTAAAGTTGTGTTATGTCCCGTATTATTTTTAGGTTGTTTTGTTGAGTCGAATCAGTATGGAATTGTCCATATTGCCCAAAGGTCATGCCGAAATTTCGGTAGAAATGTTAGTTTAATATGGGACATAGCATTAAGGTGTTTTAAGGCTTACTATGGTTGTTTTGATCTGAGTTTGTAACCCCCAGAATTGCTTAATTATTTTTAAATGCAATTGTTTTATTTGGGACCAAATGTTTTAGACTTATTGTTTTATCGGGATCAAATGTTTCAAATGATGTCTTAAATATTAAAAGAAAAGTTTTTGAAAGAATGAAATTTTTACTTCACCATGTTTTTATAAACAATTACACGAAATAAGGTGTAAGAAAAATGGGGTGTTACATTTCCAATTGTTGCACATAATATTTTGACATGTTGATCAAAACCAACCATTGTGGAAATAGGTGTGGTTGTTAATGTCTCTTTGTTTGCGGATAGAGGTCATGTGATTGTTGTGAATACACTGATTAAGCTATGGAATTTATATAGATAATTAGTCTTGGTGCTCAGAGGTCAAAGACTAATAAGTTATAGAGTTAGGTTGCCATTTTTAATTGAAGTAAATTGTTATTTTCTGAATATTGAAAGCCAACCAAATAAAATACTTCAGATATCCTAAAATAACAATACTTTCAATCCTTCCGTTAAACTTATTACTTTTCTTAATGTAAATTTGAAACAGCTTTTGTCGTGAATCTGGAAATTCTTTCCGTTGTCCCTCTAAAAAGTAAAAAGGTGATTATTTTTTCACATCGTTTTTAAGTTGAAAAGCAATCACCAAAATTCGAAGTTTCATGAAGGAGTTAAATTAAACAAGTTAAAATATCTAAATGTCTTGCATATGGGACATGTCAACTTATTACTAAGGACATGAAGGTGTAATGTGCCAACATTGAAAACCCATTTCAAAATAGTGACAATGCGCGTGACCTTGGGTATCGTGTATTAAGATCTTCATCTCCTAAGCAATGACGATCTTAAGAGCTAGCTATTTTTATGGTTTGAGCTTATTGTTGTTAAGTGTATGGTGAGAGGAATTGCTCATTTTAGTTGTGTGAAAAACATCATATTAGAACTTTTTTAATATCTACTCCTTCATATATTATTTTTCTCTTGCATGAACATATGCTAAGAAACAAAACTAGTTCTTTTATCTTCACTGTCCGATATAGCAATGTATTTCATTTCCATACAAAAAAAGGCAATGTACTTTCATTCTACAATACTAGAACCGAATTTGTTATTTACTAATAATAGCACATACATGAATTAATTACTCATAATAACAATATACTGAAATTTCTACAAAGCATGAAATGACGCTCAAAGAAATATACCTTGAAGTCATCATTCTTTTAATATTTTTACCTATATGTTTGTATTTAGTTGTTTCTTTTTGCTATTTTAATTTGTCAACCCCTATAGTACACGGGTTTCTAACCTAGTTAGGTAAAATATACAAACTCCTTGACTTCTTGAAAACATTAAATTCTTTAACTTTTGTACGCCCATTTAAGGACCAAACAAATTGTATTTATGTTTGACTTGCATTGAATCTCATACCGATATCTATATGACACAAATTGCGGTTCTTATTCCACCCAAAAAGATGGAATACCCTCCAAAATATGGCACGGTTTCACTGAAATAAAATTCAAATGACAATAAAAGAAATCTGGTTTATCAGGCGGGTCCGGTTATCAAGGGACCCGCCTATGTACAAGGATGTCAACTATTCCCATATCACCAGATTCACCATCTAAAAAGAACTCAAAAGTTTTAACAAACTGGTCTCGAGTTGTTCAGCATCAAGATCCCATGACTCACAGCTTTGACATTGAATAATCCAACGCATCAACAAGAAAATCTGCACGTACAGAAATACATTGTTACACTTCCTTCAGTAGATGGAAACATGTACACATATATGTATAGGTATACGTATATATACACACACATGTATATGTAAAAGAGTACCTGCATCGTCTTTATTGAAGCACATAGGTGGTTTTATTCTGAAAACATTCCCATGTAATCCACCTTTTCCAACCAGAACCCCCAGCTCTTCATACACAATAATAAAAACGATTCTATAATGAGTCCATTTGCGTTATATTATATCTCTACAAGGGTCAAATGGGTAAATTCACAAACCTCGTAGTTTTTCAAACAAAACGGCAGTTTCAGCCTTCGCCGGAGTCTTCTCTTTCCGGTCAGTCACAAGTTCAATTCCAACCATCAATCCCCGCCCTCTCACATCTCCAATTACTAAAACAACGATGAAATCCATAAGAGACTAAAGCGGGAAAAGTTCACAAAAAAGTCAAATTGAAGAACAAATTACAGTCGTGTTTTTCTTGAAGATCTCTCAATCGCCCAAACAAATGTGAACCCACATCTGCACAATGTTTTTGACGATTCTCCTTATCGATAACTCTGAGTACAGCAAGTCCACCAGCCGAACACACAGGGTTCCCTCCAAAAGTGTTGAATTGAATTTTTTGGGCCATTACTTGTGCTATTTCAGGAGTCGTAACCACCGCCCCTAATGGTAATCCATTTCCGATTCCCTGAATATAACCATCGACACGAAGGGTGAAACAAGGACGAATTTGTAAATATAGGTTACTGGAAGAATCGAAGAGGTTAATTTACCTTTGCCATGGTGACAATATCGGGAATTACATCTTGTGTTTGGAAACCCCAATAATGGCTTCCTGTACGACCAAATCCAGTTTGAACTTCATCAGCAATACAGACACCGCCTGCTTTATGCACCATTTCATATACCCGTTTTAAGTATCCAGGTGCCAATTCAACTGCTCCCCCAACTCCCTAAATTTCATTGAGCTTGAGAAATTGACATAATATAAAATATGAAATAATGGTGTTTAATTTAACAATAACCTGAATGGTTTCGGCAATAAAACCAGCAACTCTTCCTGAAGTACCATGATCGATGTGATCTTGTACATCTTCAGCATAGCGACTAGCATCCGACCCAAAAACCCCACGATAGGGATTTGGATTGATGACATGATGAATTTCGCCCTAGAAAATATGGTAAATTTATAGATTTTATGAAACGATCCGGTTTTTTGAAAGATTTAGTGAGTGGGCATGCCTGTGGTATTGGGTACTTCCATGTGTTTAAAGCTGTCAATCCAATTGTGCCAGCACTTCCACCATGGTATGCATTTCTCAAAGCAATCATCCCAAGGTTACCACTGTATAGTCTAGCCATTAACATTGCTAGCTCATTTGCTTCCGTTCCAGAATTTACAAAATACACAACCTGTTAATGTACATAGGAATTGAACTTCTGGAAATCAAGAAATCGGGTGTTGTAAATAAGAAGATTTGAGAAAATGACCTTCAGATTTCCAGGCATCTTTTCCGCTAGTCCTTCTGCAAAATCAGCAATTGCATGGTGCAAGTATATAGTTGTAGCATGTTGAAGAAGCTTGTTTTGTTCTTCGATTGCTTTTAAAATTTCAGGATGACAGTGACCACAAGAAACAGTCACTATCCCAGCAAATGCATCAAGATATCGCCTTCCACTTTCATCAAACAAATATTGCATCTTTCCTTCGACGATATTAAGCTGCAAGGATAATGATAACTCCATGGTGAAAAGGGTTAAATGTTTTGGGTTAATATAGCATAACCATTAACAACCGTTCTATTGATCAAGATCCAAATAGAATCATAGCAAACCAACCATCGAAGTTAAAAAGATCCGATAAAACTACGTACTGTTTCAAAACCAATCGTTTTGATAATCAAGATTTGGGTAAAAATGCTATTATTCTTTTTGATGCAAAGTTTCAAGCACGAAGGTTCGCATGTGAATATGTACATTTATATAAAGGTAGAAATGATCATAAGCAATGAGAGGGAAAGAAGGTTACTGGCTTCTGGTAGTAATGGAAGAGAGAAGGCCCAAGGTACTTCTTTCGTTTTTCGAATACTTCATCGGCTAATGGGCCTTTGTATGGAACCGGCTGGTAATCAAAAGGAGGAAGCTCCGGCGGCTGCAACGACGAAAATCGGCGGAGGGAAGAAATATGAGAGTGTAGATTTGGATACCGCATAGCATTTGCGACATGATTGAGGGTTTTTCTGTTCACGAGGTTTCTCTGCACCCCCATTGATCGTTATCGGCAATTCACGAGGATACAACACACGAGTTGTGTACGCTAGCAGCAAAACTGGCAATTTTGGGGGAAATTATTGAGAAGAAAAGGTTAAAAATATAGGGTGGTTGAATCGGAGTTGTTTAAGGTATAAATCGCAAGATATGGTATAGTGACTTGGAATGCCGTGGACGAAAGATTCTCTCTATCTATTGATTCACTGACGATTGAAGTTATGAATAAGATAGCATACAACTCCACTCGGTGTAAAGAACTATTGATATTTTTTTCATAAAGCTTTTAGAAAGGTTAAAGAAAATCATAATTTCAAGATTGACAGCCCGGTTTATGCATGTTGGCATCGATAGGTCCAAGAACAGTAGAACACGAATCCGAGTAGGTCCCACTAGCTTAAACAAGTTGAATTTAAATTTCATTTACACCCCTTCGTTTTACACTTTAGTCTATTTTTATGCTTACTTTTCTTTATCTCTTCTAACGCGGAATCTCTTCAACATCATTAATGTAGTCTATATTTATGCTTACTTTTCTTTATCTCTTCTAACTCATCGTCAAAGGGATTTTCCTGGTGGAATCTCTTCAACATCATCAATGAGGTCGATTGATGTACGGATGTCTGAAGTTTGCATGTTGTCACACCTCAATCTTTATGTTGGGTTTTATGGAGGCATGATCAAAATTGTGAAATCTTTCAAAAGTGACAAGTTCTTTCAAGTTGAAGGACCATAGTTGTAACTTGGTTGGTAAATATCACTTTTAAGAGATTTCAACACAGCATAATCTCTAGTTTGACAAATTGCATGTGAATTGGAAAAGTCCTTTTGGTTTTTTTTGAGAGTGAAGGTTGAACGCTAATTTGTTTTCATACGTCTTCAACTCATATAAATATGCATATCCTTTTGTGAGATCTGTGTGCAGCTCCGAGAGTAATTACAAATTGTAATCTTATAGTGAATGAATATAAGAAAACTCAGTTGCAGCCCGTGGATGTAGGATTGACACCGAATCCGAACCACGTAAAAATCATTGTGTTATCTTCTTGCTTTATTTTCGTGAGTTTGTGTGTGTCTGATAGTGTTTCCGCTGCGTGTACCCTGACCGATTCCTAACAACTGGTATCAGAGCTTCGGGTTTCGAAGGAGGTCTCGGTTTTAGAAATTATAGTATGCTCTGTGGTTGCAGTTTTGTCTGATCTTCCACATCAGAAACTAATTTCTATTAATCGTATTAAAGGTGTCTTGGAACTTTGAAGGGTATTGTTCTGTCACACAAAAGTACTATAAAAGATTTGTCTCTTGTTTGTCGTAATGGCTGAAGACAAGGTTGTAATCGAGAAGTTCAACGGTTCTGACTTTAGCTGGTAGAAAATGCAATTAGAAGCATTGCTATGTCAGAAAGATTTGGACGTGGTACTTGGAGACAAACCGGAGAAAATGGAAAAAGCTGCTGAAGATGCGTGGAACTCAAAGGACAAGAAAGCTAAGGCGGTTATTACGTTGTCGTTGGAAAGGAGCGTTGCTTTCAACATCATGAAAGAAACCACGGCGCGTGGTATGATGGATGCTCTGACGAACATGTATGAGAAACCGTCAGCGGCTAACAAGGTGTTCTTGATGAGGGAGTTGTTGTAACGCCAAGACACTCTTTTTATGTAAATATAATAAAAAGGGTAAATTGGTCATTTTACCTTAGAAGGGTAATTTGATCTTTTGAACAGAAAAGGATTTGATTTGTAATAATATTTTGAGTTTTGGACTTAAAATGTTATAAACATAAGTTTTTGTCATAAAATTTGACAAGTGTGGCAAAAGTATAAGAAATGAAAGTTTATGTCATAAAACTTGATTATTGTGGCCAAAGTTCAAAAGATAGAACTTCAGGGGCTAAATTGCAAAATCTGGAGGTATAAATAGTGCAAGAACTCTTCCACGTGTGCAGAATTTTGAGAACTCACGGGAGAGGGTTTTCCTTGGACGATTTCTGCAGAGCTTGAAGAATTCTTGAAGGTTTGAGCTTGTAATCCGATTCTAGGCTTTGGATTGAAGATTTCCAAGCAAATAAGGTTAGTAAATTCACTTTCTAACCAAATTCTTGAAAGTGTTCTTGATGGGTTTTATAGAAACTGAAATTTGTAATTTCAGTTATGATTATATGGTTTATAATGGTTTAATACTTCCAATAAGTCATGCTAAAAGGACTTAATTCAAGATTATGGAAGTAGATTGCTATTTTGTTGAATTTGAAGATTTGGGGTTTTTGGAACTAAGAACCCTACTTCTTCCTTTTGATTGATTGAGTTGTTTTTAATGGTTGAAAACCTTGTATTAATGTAAGGTTTTAGCCTAGAAATGAACCCCAATCGATTAAGAACATCATTAAGGACTTCAAATGTCAAAACTGCGTGCTACAATGCACAAATCGCGGCTGATCAGGAGACTGCCCAGGCGCTAGGCGCAGTGCGCCCAGGTTCCTGGCGGGGTGCGCCCAGGCGCAGTGCGCCCACCAGACAGGGGGTTCAAAACGCTAACTTTTGTTTGGCTTGTCCGATTTACCTCAAACTTGAACCATAAGTCCCTAATGGTTTGAAAAGTCTGGGAAAAATATTAAATTGAGTTTTCGACTCCTCGGGGGCACTGTAGATCACTACGAATGCCTCGGTAAATAGTAAAACTCATGAAAAGATGGTAAATGGAAAGTTTATCATCTAGAGATTGTTTGTAATGATATATTTATTGAACTCTTATGTATTAGAGTCAATTAGAATGGCTGTTAACCTATTATCATTTTGTATATAAATGAATATATAGGTATGGGACAAATGGTTGTGGTGCACGCAAAGGCAAGAAACAACCGGGATTTAAATGCAGCTAGCATCCAGGTGAGTAATCTCACTTATATCATATATGATATGTATTGATTGGACTGTTACAGATTGAAACAGATTTGGGGGACGGAATTTGACAGTTTACAGATGCATTGAAAAGACAATACCAGATAAGCCGTGAGTCTGCGATAGACAAGAACGGAGCTGTGAGTCATTAATACGACAATACCAGATAAGCCGTGAGTCTGTGAAAGACAAGAACGGAGCTGTGAGTCAATAATAAAAATAAAAAGACAATACCGGGTAAGCCGTGAGTCAATGAAATGACAAGAACGGAGCCGTGAGTCTTGGCAAAAGCGAGGCAAACCTGTGAGCCATAAATGTCTATGATATACAACATTATTAAATGGTGCGGCCACTTGTGGCTATGATATTTGATGTTATATCCAACTGGTGCGGCCTATATGGCTATGATATTGGATGCTATATCCAACTGGTGCGGCCTATATGGCTATGATATTATTATACGGAAATGGTGCGGCCTTATGGCTATGATATCGGGTTATTGAAACCAATTGGTGCGGCCTGAGGGCTATGATAAATGTTGAAACTGTTCTGGTGCGGCTTGTATAGCTATGACACATGGTGCGGCTTATATAGCCATGATATCTGGTGCAGTCAAGTGTGACTATGAAACATGGGACAGAAACGGTAACTGGGAATTTATATGTTTATTTTCTCTTATATACGTATGGTTTATGTGGCTAACAGATTTGAGTTAGTTAATGTGCAAATAACAGGTTAGATATGATAATTGTCCTTGAAATTAAATGGTGCAGTCTTAGGACCATGAATTTAGGTTATTGAACCTAAATTGGTGCGGCCTACGTGCTATGATCTAAACGATGAAACTATTGGTGCGGCCTTAGGGCTATGATCTGAACAGGTTAAATGTTTTGGTGCGGCCTATACGGCTATGATATTTGGTGCGGTCAGCGACGACTATGATTTGTGGGACAAAAACCGTTTGAGAGTTTAATTGTTATTATTCTCTTATATATGTGTGACGTTATTTGCAGATATGATTACTCACTTAGCTTTGTAGCTCATACCGTTTGTTAAATGTCCCTGCAGGTTAACATATCCCGATAAGGGTAAGGATAAAGTCCGTGACTCAAGAGGTGGACTTGTAGATGCTGTCAGTAGCAGCCCGGCTTATAAGGAGGTTACTATATTTGTATACTCCTTGATACACTTGTACCTGTTTATTTTAAAAATATACCCCTTTGTTTATGGTTTTAAGTACTGAAACCTATGTTTTAAATGAAAAATTTTCAGGGGTGTTTTTGTTTTAAAAGTCGGGTGTTACAAGTTGGTATCAGAGCCGTGGTTTAAGTGAACTAGGTGTCTATAGAGTAGATTCCTGGACTTAAACCTGGAAATAGTAGACATGATTTATAGTTAGGTGTATATAAGTTGTTATTATACATATATAACCTAACTGTTGCTGACTTCTAACGTATAAGAAGTATGAGCAGCGAATATTATTTGGAGGAATTTAGGGCGTGGAGCTTTAAGAAGTAGACCAGCCCTTTCTCAAGGCTCCATTGAATAAGGGGACAAGTAGCAGAAAATCCACATGACAAGCAATAGTAGGTGCTATGGTCAGAGAAAGAAATTGGGTGCTCACCTTGATTGATATTCAAGGTGAAAGAAAAGTAGCTGAGACTACAAGAAAAGCAGAAAAATGTTAGTGGACGCTTCAGGAGAAGTTACCACGATTTAGGCCCAACCTTAAAGGGAAGGGACCAAAATGAAAAAGGTGATGCGATGTAAGAAGTGCACGAAAAGCACTAAGAAAATTTGTAGAGTTGAGACTCTACCGTTGAATTGTGGAAATTACAGGAAACAGGAGCATGTTGCTCGAACCTGTTGGGTGGAATGGAAGTGTTTCCAGCACGGAGCTGTAGATCACTTTCCTACGAAATGTCCACATGCGGGATGTGGAGTAACGGGTGATAAACCCAGTAAAGAACGGGGAGGGAAGAAAGAAGAAGTGAACGGTCGAAAAGGACCAGTGATACCATGAGCATTTCAGCAGACTTTGGAAAAAGCTCGTGAGTAGACTAATATGGTCTCAAATATAATTGTTTTGAATATACTTCCCGTATACGTTATATTTGATCCATGAAGCTATGCTTTGGATCGGTGACTTTGATGTCATGTCTGAATATTTCATCAACGATTATAGATGAAATGTTGAAAGTAGCTATAGCAGTTAGCAAATATGTTCAAGATATTGAACACCTGGAAGGTAGTTGCTTAGGATTTATGGGACCATTTTTCCCTATAAATCTGAAGCCGATGACTACCAGTGAATCTGAAGAAATTGTGCATATGAATTGGTTAGCAATGAATGATGCTAACATGAATTGTAGAAATATGAACATTGTGGTTCTAAAATCAGAAATGAAACGGATGAAAATCCATGGGAAATAACAGTTGTTGAGAATACCAGTTATTTTTCTTTGCTTGAACTCTGATAGGAGTAAGTAAAGGAAGGATGTTTTAGTTGGCATATGCAGTATAGGCCAAGCTAAATAAAGTGGCGATAGAAGTGTAAAACTTTAAAATGAATTCTCGGATGTTTCTTCCGAAAGAACTTCCAGAATTACCGCCAGATTGATGAGAAGAGTTTATGATTAAACTGATTTTGGGAGCCGTTTCTGTTATTTAGGCTCTAAACTGATTAGCATCTACAGAAATGGCAGAGTGGGAAAACAATTAGAAGAAATTGTTTTTGAATTGGGGTCTCTTATGACCGAATGTGTCATCGTGTGGAGCCCTATCTTGTTTGAAAAGAAGAAAGACAAGTTGATGTGTGTGTGCACTGATTACTGAGAATCTGATATTCTCGAAACCAGACTGAATATGAGGTACATTTGTACCATATATTGGAGTTACTTCACTGAGTTAAGTGATATGTAAAATTCTCCAAGTATGAAAAATTTGGCTAAAAGAAGTTTCATATTCTTTGGGCATGTTATTAATGCCGAAAATGTTAAAGTGGATCCAGTAGAAATGATGCTGTGATAAATGGGAACCGCCTGAGGAATCTGACTAAAATTTGTAGTTCATTGGATTGGTGGGTTATTATAGGAGAGTTGTAGAAAACTGCTCCTTGATTTGCTGTCGAGTTGACTAAAGTTGACCAATAAAAGTGAAAAGTCTGAGTGGTAGAAAGACCACATGTAACTTTTCAAAGGTTGAAATAAACCTTGTGTGAAGCTCCGGTGTTAGCATTATCGCTAAACGGAGAAGATAAACTGGATTATAGAAATGCATCCAGAGTTGACTTTGGATACATGATATTGCCGTAGCAAATATGACTTTGGCAATAAAGCTTTGGAGACACTACTTATATGGTGTAAAGCTTACTGTTTATACGGATCATAAAAGTTTGAAATACTTAATTGATCAAAAGAAGCTAGATATGAGATAGCAAAGATAGATGCGTTACTTAAAGATTTTGGATATGAAATCTTGTACCATCTCGAAAAGGCGGATGTGGCTATAGATGCCTTGAATTGAAAAGAATATTCTTTGAAAGATACAACCACATGTATGAGTGTGGCGAATTAATTACCTGAGTTGATTCGGGTAGCACAAAAAGAAGTGTGCAAGTCTGAAAACGTGAAAAGTAAATGAATGATTAGCTACCGAAAGAAGCTAGTTAGAAACTCACGATGATTGAAAACCCTTGGGGTTGTATATGTGATTTCCAAAGCAAAGTGAAATATGGAATTTACCCTTAAAATATGTATATTGGGGTAGATATGCAAAATGCCCGTGGCAGTACCAAACTGTGTAGGGTGATATTGAAGGGTTTTCTAGCAAACAATGAACGCAAATAATCCTATGGTTCACATGCAACCCTAGAAAGATCTATGTTTTCTTCTATGAAGATAATAAACTATAACCTAAAGGCCAACAATAAATTCTAAAGATTAAAACAAGAATTACCAACCTTTGAATCTTGTTCTTGAAGCTAGCAGCACAAGTGTCCTGCCTCAGATGCAAGTCATACCCACAGCAATGGAGAAGACAGTTCAGCAGAGTTTATCTTGATGTAAATGGCGCAGGTTTTAGGGTGGCCAGGTGCCTCCTTTTATAGCCTCCAAGGGTTACAGCTGAAACCCTAAGGAGCCTCCAAATGGGCAAGCCTGCTGACCATTTGGACAAGGCTTTCCTTAACCCTAATTAGGGTTTCGAGATCCTTGTGGTGACACCACAAATCTCGCCACCTTTAACCCCTATCCACTGGCCAGCCTTTTATTCAACTATTGAATAATTACAAAACCAGTCCCTGCACTTTTAATTAATTAATTTAATCACTAAATTAAATCCAATTAATTCTTGATTAAATCTCAATTAATTATTATAGTTTCTAATTAATATATTAACACTTAAATATATTAATAAACCATTTAATTAATTCTATTGATTTATTACACAATCAATAAATCAACCTTTTACTCTACTGAACTCTATCCTGACCTCCAGCTATGAGGGCAACCCAAATGGACTTTGCTTCAATCAATAAGATAAATATAGTTGTAAAGTCATGGCTTAGACACCTAATCCAACAGTCTCCCACTTGGATAAGTCTATGACTTTAATTTATCTTCTGATTAATAAACAACCTGCAGCTTCCTAGAAACTGCTGCCGAACTCTGACCTAGTCAGTTCCGTCCAAAGATAAGTGATCAGATGATCCTCCGTCCAACAAGATATTTTCAGACATGAGACATGGATTGAGATCAATCTCTGTCTGACACACTGTTTCCCGATTTCCGATTTTGCTTATGACTTTTAGACTTCTAATTGAACGAATCAATTCAGTCCTGGCTGGCCAGCGCTTCAGTCAACTTCAAAATCATCGAGTGGCCAACAGATATCTGTTTCCCGTCTGGGTCAAGGGACGAATAAGCTTTGACTAATATGTTATATCTTTTACCCGACAAATCACTCACAACAGCACGTTTTATAACATCGAGTTACCGATGCGTTTTCGTACTATCAATGAACAACCGCCTTGCAAATTATAACTCATATCTCTCCACTTTAAGACCAAAAGATATTATCGTCTCAACATTGCTCGTGATATAATCCATGAAGCAATCCATTGAGCGCGGGTTTATCCAATACTCAAATCTCCATTTCCAAGTACTCATGAACGTTGCAGCAATCTTATTGCTATGTCTAACTCCTTAGACAATCTACAAACCAATTCATGACAGTCTTCCTTCATACTTACTCCCTAAGAGTATGAACGACTGTGGATGTTTGAATAATCCAATTATTCAGGAAGTAAACATGCAAAAGTGAAACATAAAATCTGACTGGCAGCTACTCCTGCTAATTACCAAGTCTCCACGAGGTAATCACCAAGTCGGATTTATCATAACTATTATCGGTTTCTTATTCTCTTTTAAACTCTCAATTCAAGCCTTTTATATCTATGTCTATGACCTTTTCACTCTTTCTATGTATCCAAGTGTCTAACACTTATACACTTTATTGCAGATGATCCTATCGGATACTCTTCCGATGATATCTCAATTTGTCATTTTGTCATTCTGTCATTTTCTCTCACAACTCCATTCCGGTGATGTGTACTGTGACTGCCCATGGTTCTCGGGTCTTTAGTCTACATGACTACACCCTAAGACAATTTCGAGGTGTCATGATGTGCCGGTGAACCACACGCCCTCCATCAGAAACCAACGAAATTCTTTAACCATGAAGTCCTATAGCACCACGTTTTGGTGTAAACAATTACCGATTTGAAAAACCTTTCAAATCAATCACCCTAATCATTTCCCAATGATTTCTCACGTCTGTTCAAAAATCCATTCAGTATTTTCAGCCAGGCAATATCCTGAATCCAACATACAATGCTCTAAGCATTAAGTCATCAGGATATGTTCATAACACTTCTGATTTGTCCAAGAGGCTCGAGGAACCTGATGTAATCTTATTCCAAGCCCTTTCGGAATCCTAAGATTACCAATAATCCTTGTGTCATGATTTCCGGAAACCATTTCCTTTCGGTGACTCTTTCTTATGCATCTTGAATCCCATCAAGATCATATTCTCAACGGCTAAGTCAATACTGTCAGTCTCATCTATCTGATAGATGTCTATGAACTACGTGAGCATGCTGCACCTTCTTTGTTTCCTTCATGCCAATTCATTACACTTTGCAATGACAGGAAACTCCATTCCTGGGGTTATGCATCTTGAATCTCATCAAGATCATATTGGCAGAATTCTGATCTATCTAATAGATGTTCACAACCACCTGAGTATGTTGTATCTCTTAAAGTCTTTCATAGCGAACCGTTTCTTAACACCAAGTCATTACACTTTGTAATGATAAGAGACGTTTCCTAGAACCAGTATGTAACCCTCATACAATGATAGCAGATAACAACGATACTCCCACTGGCTTTGACACCGTTATATGACTCTTTCGGACTATTCACAAAATCCAAAACTTATGGCACATTTTGCGAAACCGAAATCCAAACCTTTCCGACATATTAAAGGAAATCTTTCAGGCTATTCACAAAATCCAAACCTTTTGGCCTATTTTGAGAATCCGAATATCCTTTCTTGCGAGATGCCCATGGGACGAATCTCGGGGCCATGTACCTTTCGTAATGGCATGCTCTATGTGAGTCCATATTAGTGTGCCGGTAAACCACACACGCTCCACTAACGACTCACACTATGCCACGCAGAATCCTCTCGGATTACATCTTCTATTGAGAGTGCTTCTCTCAGAATCAGTTGCTTGACTCCAAGTGATGACTCATTCAACCAGATGTTCTGTAAGTACATTTCTATGTTCCCTTCTTTTGATGATTCAATTACTCCCACTGGTTCCTAGACCAGTTGTAAAGATCAATCAAACTGTCACATAGACTGTGTCTCGCGGTAAGGTTCTCTTATTTGGCAGCAACTGGGCTCACCAATGCTTCTAGCAGTCGGATTACTTATCCGTACCATCTTTAGTGTTTTACCACTACTCGGTATATCACCCGGATCATAACTCCTTATGATGGTGACAACAACTACTGGTCAAGCGAAGAGAGGGTATGTCAGGTTTAACAGGAATCTAATTCCTGGTCAAGTCCCAGTGGTGACTAAAGGTTGTTTCACTTGGCTAATTCCTGAACTCGTTCAGAATTATTCTTACTCCCACTGTTTCCTTAGAACTTGAGTTCTTTCTAAAAGTACTCTTCTTTCAAAGGATAACTGGAGTGGCCAATGAAAAACGACATTGCTGATCAGTTTCAGGCTTGTCATGAGATTCAGACGAATGCTACATGACCCTGGACTTTCTATGTACTAGTGGGATGATCCCAGCTTTACATTTCAGACAGTGTCGACATAACCTACTTAGTCTAAGATGTGGTCGGAATATGGCTTCTGCGGTCTGACTGGTTGAATGTTCAATTCATTGAAAAATTAGTCGGAAATGTATCCAGTGTATCTTATACACCGAGGATCAAAACTATTTCGATCAATGCTCCATCATCTTCCCTTAGACACATTATAACCATTAGTGTTCTTGGAAGAGGATAAACTGTGAAACATTTTCTCAGTCTATGTTGTTACTCAGGTTCTGTTGATTTTATGCTTCCTTTGAAATCTTTGAACACTTCAAGGTTCCAATCAATCGCTTATTCCGATAAGCGAAGCCATATTTGTCAAACCATTTGGCAAATATCATGAAGCATAACTAATCGTGTTCTGTTCAAATATTCGAGCAATACACAGTAACTTATGTGTTTGTTGCTCAAAATCTTAATACCTTTACATCTCTATGTAACTTTATGACTTTGTTAATATTGTTCAAGACATACAATCATCACCTGACTCCAAGTCAGCTGATTCCAAAATCCTATCCATTGGATCTTTGGGCGATTCCTTTCTTGCCACAATTAATTTTATTAAGCACTCAATTCATCACGTGACTTTAAGTCAAATGATTCCAAAGTCCTGTCCAACTGGACCTTTGGTTGAAGTGATTCTCATAAAATTCACTTTAACAATCATAAAGAACACAATATATAAGTCCAATCCCATTGGATGTTTCAACATTCAAGTTATTACCATTTACGTCATCAACACATTCACACAACATTTCGAGGACAATTAAAACAACCATTTTTAAGAAAAAATTTCATTAAACCAGAATTATCCTCAGAACAATGTACAATGCGAATCTATGTTAAATGTATCTATAAACCAATAACAAGAACAGATATCTAGCTTAACTCCAAAAATGCACGAGCTCCATATCTAATCTGAATATGCTCCTGTGCGACAACATCCCGCATCCTACAGAGTCCGTGCATACAGAGCAAATGTGAGAAACACATCCTGTATCAAGGAAATGAGGATCAGGTATTCTGAGTTTTAAGATATTACTGAGTCTGCCAAACAGTTTGGCTTTAGAGCATTTTTCCAATCTTTCTGTGACTGTGTCCCACCTTATGGATTCCCAGTTTGAAACATCGAACAATCGGTCCAGACGATCTGGATCATTTCTTGATGCACCTTAATACTGGACTCAATCCTGAAGCAGCTGAATTAATGGAACTATGCTTCTCCATGAACGATTCATATAGAGTCGACATTGAATGCACTTCCACGATTGTCTTATCCGGTTACCCTTTCTGTTCATCTGGACGAACAGATCAGCGAGTTGAGCTAATGCTTAACTCCCGATCCCAAAGGGAAACCAGTTTTATACTGTTCGCCTATGTATCCCTCAATCTCGGGAACACGCAAACTGGTGCTACTTCCTTCTAGCTTGCATCTTCAAGCTCTTTGAAGATCCTAGTTCGTTCTCCTTTTTCAACCAGTTCTCGGAACCTTTCCTCAACTAGCTGTGCTAACTTATCAGACCCCTGGAATTCTAAATCCCTGCGGAACTCGGGGTTAATGATTAATAGCATAAGGCAACGAACTTCCTTGGATTCAATAGTCAAGGAGTCATGCTCACAAGCTGTGGTGTGATGCCATGTTTGGGAGCGGACACTCAGTTTGATATGGTTCCCCAGCAAAACTAAGAACTATTCTCTAATTGCAAAACCGTATCACATAGTTCAGGCCAGTCAGCCTTACCATACTAAATAGGTGCTTTCTGAAGCTCTCAGAAATGGGTGAAGGAGGAGAAGAAGGAGAAAGACACTTTCTTCAGACATATATAAAATTTGAATTTATTCGTTTAATTAATCCTTTTAAATAATTACCCAATTTATTATTTAACAAGGCTAGGACCCAAAATACCCCAACTATGCTGTGAAGAGGGATGCCGTAGTCACAACACAGTGGTCATTAAGGTAGATAACTTTTATCAATTTCAGTCTTATGAAATTCCTAGATCTCTGAGACTCATTGAACTATTCAATGGCATGTTTAATCTCGGATATGCCCCACCGTTTGTGACTGGGATGCCGAGGATCACAAACCGGGTGTGAATAACCATGCAAATTAGCTTGGTACTCTCGGGGTCCATTATCATCTCAAATTGATGTGCCGGTTAACCACACACGCTCCATCAACAATGATAACACCCGAGAAACCCATTGCCACTCTTTATGAACCCCCATTGGTGTGCCGGTAACCCACACACGCTCCACCAACGTTTCATAAAGTGCAATGTGCAATTTCATGGGTTAGCATCAAATTCACATTTTTTATCCTAAAGTAACTAGATTGGGTTTTGTTCAAGGTTCTAGTACTTTCAATTATAGCATTATACTTTTAAGAGGCTTAACGGTTCTATCAAACCCGTTCGGCTAACGACACTCGACTGGCCAGGAGAGCGGTGGGTAAGAGTGGATACCCATTAGACTAACATTTTATAGTCAGTCGCCTTATACCCTCTTTATAGGACAGTTTTGTGAATGAGGCCTACTTGCGGTAAGACTAACCAATTTTCTTATATATAAATAATTAACTTTTAATCATAAATATATAAGATATATTTTAATCTTATTAAAATATTTTAGAATTAATTTATTCAGAATTTTCGCTAATTTATTCTAATTTTTCGAAAATTTTAAATTAATCCTTTGAGCTGATTTAATTTATCTTTTAATTAACAATTAATTAAATTAATTAAATCTAAGATAGATATTATAAATTAATCAAATTAATTTTCTATCTAATAACCCTAGTTGGTCGAAATTTGCATGCAAGGCAATTAGGGTTCCAGTTATTCAATTTAGTAAACTACCAAAAATAACAACCAACTAAACAAGGCAAGCAAATCAAAGGGGAAACAAAGGGTGGCGGCTAGGGTTAGGAAACCCTAGCCTAGATTTCGACCAAAAACCATTCCAAGGAGTGTTTTTCGCAAAAACACTCATGACACAAACAATTTATGCAGTTTATATCAATCACAAGAAAACAGCCTACGCTCTGATACCACTGAAGGGTTTTCTAGCAAACAATGAACGCAAATAATCCTATGGTTCACATGCAACCCTAGAAAGATCTATGTTTTCTTCTATGAAGATAATAAACTATAACCTAAAGGCCAACAATAAATTCTAAAGATTAAAACAAGAATTACCAACCTTTGAATCTTGTTCTTGAAGCTAGCAGCACAAGTGTCCTGCCTCAGATGCAAGTCATACCCACAGCAATGGAGAAGACAGTTCAGCAGAGTTTATCTTGATGTAAATGGCGCAGGTTTTAGGGTGGCCAGGTGCCTCCTTTTATAGCCTCCAAGGGTTACAGCTGAAACCCTAAGGAGCCTCCAAATGGGCAAGCCTGCTGACCATTTGGACAAGGCTTTCCTTAACCCTAATTAGGGTTTCGAGATCCTTGTGGTGACACCACAAATCTCGCCACCTTTAACCCCTATCCACTGGCCAGCCTTTTATTCAACTATTGAATAATTACAAAACCAGTCCCTGCACTTTTAATTAATTAATTTAATCACTAAATTAAATCCAATTAATTCTTGATTAAATCTCAATTAATTATTATAGTTTCTAATTAATATATTAACACTTAAATATATTAATAAACCATTTAATTAATTCTATTGATTTATTACACAATCAATAAATCAACCTTTTACTCTACTGAACTCTATCCTGACCTCCAGCTATGAGGGCAACCCAAATGGACTTTGCTTCAATCAATAAGATAAATATAGTTGTAAAGTCATGGCTTAGACACCTAATCCAACAGATATAACCTATGTATTGGTGGCCGGGACTAAAGAAAGGCATTGGAAGACATGTGAAAAGTGTTTGACTTGTGTGAAAGTAAAGCCAAACCATCAGAAGCATACAGAGAAATTTAGTCGTTGTCGGTCCCAAAGAAGAAATGGGACGATATTATTATAGACTTTGTAATAAAGTCTTTGCAAGTACCGCATGGGTATGACACCATTTGGGTAATTGCAGATTGATTGATGAAACTAGCGTAAATTTATACCGACTAAGGAAGAAATTAATATCGAAAAGTAGTGAAAAACTACACAGAAAGAGTAAATTGTCGATGTGAGTTATCGGCACGGATTGTATCAGGCCGAGATAATAGAATTATTCGTTGATTTTGGCATAAATTTCAAGAATAATTAGCTCAAAAGTACTAGTAAGTACTGTATAAGATTTGCAGATTGATATACAATGCGAGATAATGATGCAGACTTTAGAAGATATGCCCGAAATTTGCATAACAAACCTTGGTGGAAGATGAGAAGATCGTCTGTCGTTGGTAGAATTTGTAAGAAATAATAGCTTACATACTAGTATTCTACTGGCACGTGTGAAGTGTTGTACAGAGTACCGTGTTACCCTTCGATTTATTAAATTGGAACTGTGAAAAAGCCGCTGGCTAGATCCTAGATTTTGAAACAAGTTAAAAAGAAGACTTGATGAATACGAGAAAAAAATTGAAAATGGCTAAGAAGCAGTAAGGGTAGTACATGAACCAAAGAGTAAAACCGTTGAAATTCCAGATGAGGGATGACGAGTTAATCAAAAGATCCATTGGAAAGACTAAAAATCTGTTTGGGACAAAAAAAAGGTTAAGACCTCATTTATTGGACCTTTCCATATGTCCCACAGAGTAAGAATTTTGGTGTGCTGATCGAGGTTTCCTGATGAACTCCAAGATATTTATAATGTTTTCTATGGGTCTCATAATTCTGAGAACATGGATTGATAAATTTCAACGAATACCTCATGTTAAAATGAAGTAGATAAGGAGATAAGGTACCCGGGACAACCGGAGGAATGTTAGATGAATAGTGATATAACCGCGAAATAAGAAGACTAGTATGGTAAAAGTGCTTTGGCAATACCATGAATGTTTCCATATGGTATGTGAAACCGAAATTGTGACAATATAGAAATACCCCAACTCTTTGTATGATTTCGGGGACGAAATCTTTTGAAGGAGGGGAGAATTTGTAACGCCAAGACACTCTTTTTATGTAAATATAATAAAAAGGGTAAATTGGTCATTTTACCTTAGAAGGGTAATTTGGTCTTTTGGACAGAAAAGGATTTGATTTGTAATAATATTTTGAGTTTTGGACTTAAAATGTTATAAACATAAGTTTTTGTCATAAAATTTGACAAGTGTGGCAAAAGTATAAGAAAATCAAGTTTTATGTCATAAAACTTGATTATTGTGGCCAAAGTTCAAAAGATGGAACTTCAGGGGCTAAATTGCAAAATATGGAAGTATAAATAGTGCAAGAACTCTTCCACATGTGCAGAATTTTGAGAACTCACGGGAGAGGGTTTTCCTTGGACGATTTCTGCAGAGCTTGAAGAATTCTTGAAGGTTTGAGCTTGTAATCCGATTCTAGGCTTTGGATTGAAGATTTCCAAGCAAATAAGGTTAGTAAATTCACTTTCTAACCAAATTCTTGAAAGTGTTCTTGATGGGTTTTATAGAAACTGAAATTTGTAATTTCAGTTATGATTATGTGGTTTATAATGGTTTAATACTTCCAATAAGTCATGCTAAAAGGACTTAATTCAAGATTATGGAAGTAGATTGCTATTTTGTTGAATTTGAAGATTTGGGGTTTTTGGAACTAAGAACCCTACTTCTTCCTTTTGATTGATTGAGTTGTTTTTAATGGTTGAAAACCTTGTATTAATGTAAGGTTTTAGCCTAGAAATGAACCCCAATCGATTAAGAACAGCATTAAGGACTTCAAATGTCAAAACTGCGTGCTACAGTGCACAAATCGCGGCTGATCAGGAGACTGCCCAGGCGCTAGGCGCAGTGCGCCCAGGTTCCTGGCGGGGTGCGCCCAGGCGCAGTGCGCCCACCAGACAGGGGGTTCAAAACGCTAACTTTTGTTTGGCTTGTCCGATTTACCTCAAACTTGAACCATAAGTCCCTAATGGTTTGAAAAGTCTGGGAAAAATATTAAATTGAGTTTTCGACTCCTCGGGGGCACTGTAGATCACTACGAATGCCTCGTTAAATAGTAAAACTCATGAAAAGATGGTAAATGAAAAGTTTATCATCTAGAGATTGTTTGTAATGATATATTTATTGAACTCTTATGTATTAGAGTCAATTAGAATGGCTGTTAACCTATTATCATTTTGTATATAAATGAATATATAGGTATGGGACAAATGGTTATGGTGTACGCAAAGGCAAGAAACAACCGGGATTTAAATGCAGCTAGCATCCAGGTGAGTAATCTCACTTATATCATATATGATATGTATTGATTGGACTGTTACAGATTGAAACAGATTTGGGGGACGGAATTTGACAGTTTACAGATGCATTGAAAAGACAATACCAGATAAGCCGTGAGTCTGCGATAGACAAGAACGGAGCTGTGAGTCATTAATACGACAATACCAGATAAGCCGTGAGTCTGTGAAAGACAAGAACGGAGCTGTGAGTCAATAATAAAAATACAAAGACAATACCGGGTAAGCCGTGAGTCAATGAAATGACAAGAACGGAGCCGTGAGTCTTGGCAAAAGCGGGGCAAACCTGTGAGCCATAAATGTCTATGATATACAACATTATTAAATGGTGCGGCCACTTGTGGCTATGATATTGGATGTTATATCCAACTGGTGCGGCCTATATGGCTATGATATTGGATGCTATATCCAACTGGTGCGGCCTATATGGCTATGATATTATTATACGGAAATGGTGCGGCCTTATGGCTATGATATCGGGTTATTGAAACCAATTGGTGCGGCCTGAGGGCTATGATAAATGTTGAAACTGTTCTGGTGCGGCTTGTATAGCTATGACACATGGTGCGGCTTATATAGCCATGATATCTGGTGCAGTCAAGTGTGACTATGAAACATGGGACAGAAACGGTAACTGGGAATTTATATGTTTATTTTCTCTTATATACGTATGGTTTATGTGGCTAACAGATTTGAGTTAGTTAATGTGCAAATAACAGGTTAGATATGATAATTGTCATTGAAATTAAATGGTGCAGTCTTAGGACCATGAATTTAGGTTATTGAACCTAAATTGGTGCGGCCTACGTGCTATGATCTAAACGATGAAACTATTGGTGCGGCCTTAGGGCTATGATCTGAACAGGTTAAATGTTTTGGTGCGGCCTATACGGCTATGATATATGGTGCGGTCAGCGACGACTATGATTTGTGGGACAAAAACCGTTTGAGAGTTTAATTGTTATTATTCTCTTATATATGTGTGACGTTATTTGCAGATATGATTACTCACTGAGCTTTGTAGCTCATACCGTTTGTTAAATGTCCCTGCAGGTTAGCATATCCCGATAAGGGTAAGGATAAAGTCCGTGACTCAAAAAGTGGACTTGTAGATGCTGTCAGTAGCAGCCCGACTTATAAGGAGGTTACTATATTTGTATACTCCTTGATACACTTGTACCCGTTTATTTTAAAAATATACCCCTTTGTTTATGGTTTTAAGTACTGAAACCTATGTTTTAAATGAAAATTTTCCAGGGGTGTTTTTGTTTTAAAACCCGGGTGTTACAGTTGTTCACGACAAGGATGAATGAAGACAGCTCAGTTACGGTTCACATTAACAACCTAAATTCAATTCTGTCCAGATTATCATCTGTGGGAATTAAATTTGATAATGAGACTCAAGCTTCACTGCTACTAGCTTCATTACCTGATAGCTGGTCAGGAACAGTTACTGCTGTTACGAGTTCTGTGGGGACCAGTGGTATGACGTTTGAAGGGGTTCGAGATTTGGTTCTAGGCGAGGATACCAGACGCAAGAATCAAGGTGGCTCGTCTTCTTCTGAGTTATTAAATATCGGAAGAGGTAGAGGGAATAGCAGTGGGAGTCGGGGAATAAGTTCATCTAGAACTTGGAAGAATGTGAAGTGCTGGAACTGCCAGGAGGTGGGACATGTTAAGAGTCAATGTCCAAAGAAAGAATTGAACATTGCTGGTGCTGAGGGTGTGTCTGAGGATGATGCACTGATACTAAGTATGGAAAGTTCTGTAGACTCTTGGGTCATGGATTCAGAGGCTTCGTTTCACGCCATGGACAACGGAGAAACGATGGTGAATCTACAAAAAGGAGATTTTGGGAAGGTACGGTTAGCAAATGATGAGATGCTTCAAGTAACGGGCATGAGAGATATTGATCTGGTTACTTCATTGGGAACTACATGGAACCTGAAGAATGTCAGGGTGATTCCGGAGCTGAAGAAGAAATTGATTTCTGTTAGTCAGCCGGATAAACAAGGACTGGAAGTAAGGTTTGGTGGTGGTAAATGGAGGGTGGTCAATGGAAATTCGGTGATTGCTCAAGGTATGAAGCATGGGTCATTGTATATGGTTGAGGTACCTGCTGAGGGAAGTATGACCGTCCCGGTTAAGCATGGTAAAATCTGGTTCGCTAAATCTAGTGCTAAGAGAGTTCATTTTGCAAACATGAATTCTGGAGCCAAGGGGATGTTAGCTGAACGAGTCGGAAAGTCTAAACCATTCAGGGGATTTTGTGACAGTGGGAGCACGGGGTGTGTTTCGGGTACAGTTACAAAGAGCCGTTGGGTTTTGAAGACTAAGACTGAAAAATTCTCTCCTGTTGGAAGTTTGCAAAGTTTGGAGAGTGTTAGTGGTCCTCGGTGTATCTCTGGATCCGGTGGAGTGTCCAAGCCGGTTGAGACAGGGGATGAGTCGGTGGCGGTATTGACCACGACTGAGTTGGAGCTTGTAGGAGCTTCAACTGGCCCTTCTAGTACTTGATGATGAAGGGCGGCTGCAACTAGGAAATTGACTGAGTCTTAGCTTGTTCTTGGGAACTGGAAGCTTGGAAGACTGATTTGGTTGAAGATTACTGGAGTTACTGTATTGTTCATGTCTCAAAGTGGTAGATTGTTGGGTTTTATGGAGCCATGATCAAAATTGTGAAATCTTTCAAAAGTGACAAGTTCTTTCAAGTTGAAGGACCATAGTTGTAACTTGGTTGGTAAATATCACTTTCAAGAGATTTCAACACCATAATCTCTAGTTTGACAAATTGCATGTGAATTGGAAAAGGACGGCAACTCCTTTTGGTTTTTTTGTGAGAGTGAAGGTTGAACGCTCATTTGTTTTCATACGTCTTCAACTCATATAAATATGCATATCCTTTTGTGAGATCTGTGTGCAGCTCCGAGAGTAATTACAAATTGTAATCTTATAATGAATGAATATAAGAAAACTCAGTTGCAGCCCGTGGATGTAGGATTGACACCGAATCCAAACCACGTAAAAATCCTTGTGTTATCTTCTTGCTTTATTTTCGTGAGTTTGTGTGTGTGTGATAGTGTGTTTCCGCTGCATGTACCCTGTCCGATTCCTAACAACTGGTATCAGAGCTTCGGGTTTCGAAGGAGGTCTCGGTTTTAGAAATTAGAGTATGCTCTGTGGTTGCAGTTTTGTCTGATCTTCCACATCAGAAACTAATTTCTATTAATCGTATTAAAGGTGTCTTGGAACTTTGAAGGGTATTGTTCTGTCACACAAAAGTACTATAAAAGATTTGTCTCTTGTTTGTCGTAATGGCTGAAGACAAGGTTGTAATCGAGAAGTTCAACGGTTTTGACTTTAGCTGGTGGAAAATGCAATTAGAAGCATTGCTATGTCAGAAAGATTTGGACATGGTACTTGGAGACAAACCGGAGAAAATGGAAAAAGCTGCTGAAGATGCGAGGAACTCAAAGGACAAGAAAGCTAAGGCGGTTATTACGTTGTCGTTGGAAAGGAGCGTTGCTTTCAACATCATGAAGGAAACCACGGCGCGTGGTATGATGGATGCTCTGACGAACATGTATGAGAAACCGTCGGCGGCTAACAAGGTGTTCTTGATGAGGGAGTTGTTGTAACGCCAAGACACTCTTTTTATGTAAATATAATAAAAGGGTAAATTGGTCATTTTACCTTAGAAGGGTAATTTGGTCTTTTGGACAGAAAAGGATTTGATTTGTAATAATATTTTGAGTTTTGGACTTAAAATGTTATAAACATAGGTTTTTGTCATAAAATTTGACAAGTGTGGCAAAAGTATAAGAAATGAAAGTTTTATGTCATAAAACTTGATTATTGTGGCCAAAGTTCAAAAGATGGAACTTCAGGGGCTAAATTGCAAAATCTGGAAGTATAAATAGTGCAAGAACTCTTCCACGTGTGCAGAATTTTGAGAACTCACGGGAGAGGGTTTTCCTTGGACGATTTCTACAGAGCTTGAAGAATTCTTGAAAGTTTGAGTTTGTAATCCGATTCTAGGCTTTGGATTGAAGATTTCCAAGCAAATAAGGTTAGTAAATTCACTTTCTAACCAAATTCTTGAAAGTGTTCTTGATGGGTTTTATAGAAACTGAAATTTGTAATTTCAGTTATGATTATGTGGTTTATAATGGTTTAATACTTCCAATAAGTCATGCTAAAAGGACTTAATTCAAGATTATGGAAGTATTGTGTTAAAGGGACCCGTAGGTAAAATATAATTTGTTTTAAGAAATGGATTGTTGAATGGTTGAGTTTTTGCTCCTTTTCTGCGTGGTCACCCGTGGTTGAGGCTACGCCCATATATTCCTTGCTTCCATCATGTCATAGGGGGTGGTGTGCATGCTGTGGTGATGATGTCACATCGCCACCACGCCCTCGACATCTTGGGTATAACCCATAGCTATAAAGAAATAAAATTTCGATAAAATAAGCTCAAGCATGTGTGTGGAAGTGTCATTTTGCAAACAAACTATGCCTTAGGGTAGTGGGAGTGGAAGCCGGTTGAGCTCGACAAGGGAGGAGGGATGGCTAAGGTGGCAGAGGGGTATCGTGAGAACACTGCCCTCATCTCTAGGTACGACAAAGTGCAGTATATCTATGTTGATTGTTTTAAAGAGAAAGGAGACGCGGAAAAGAAACTGGTACTAAATGCTTGATTTGACACCTAGTATGTCCAGAAACATTATCTCATCTCATCTATTGGAAGTGACATGGGAGGGAGTCACATGATCCACTTCCACCACCCTTAAAAGCCTATCTATATTTACACACATCTCATATTAAAGTGCACAAACATCGTTCTCAAACAGACCAATCTTACGATTGGTCCTAGCTTCAATGCCAATTCTTGGGTTATTATTATAACATATACGCATGATCCCTATAAGGTTTAGTCCTAATTAGAAATGGTTTCAATGTAAACAAAAAACAATCACATTATGTCTTACAATGAACCGATATTTTACTAATTATATTTAGGTAATACTTTGGATATAACTTTTATACTTTGGATATAACTTTTACGATATATTTATGTAATTTCTATTTTAGACTATGTTCTATTCGTTTTACGTGTTTTATAATTAATTGTTACCATAAATAAAATGATTTTTAGCTATAAAATATACATCACCATAGAACACACGTGATAAAAAATAAAAACAATGTAAAATAAAAATAAATAAATATAAAAAACACAATCAAGCCTACATCCCTGTCCTACACAGTGCTTAGGACTGAACTTGAGATCAACCATAAGTCCATAACTATAAGGGCTATGGGGTACGAGACATTCACAAGACTCTAAAAGTGTAGGCATGTCATTGTGACTTCTAAATACTTGCCCATAAAAACGGTCACCACTTTAGAACTTTATTTAATTTTCACATCATCATTTAATTTTAGTTTTTATAATTAAAATAAAATATTTCATTAATTAAGAAAACATTGCATTAATTAAAATAATATTACAATAATTAAAAAACATCACATGAATTATATAAAACCTTAAATATTTTTTTGCGAATTTTTTCTTTCATCACTTCTAGTGCATCGAGGTCTCGACCGCTTAATCCACCGAATGACAATTTTAGAAGTTGTCAATCTTGTATCATTTGTTGATCGCGTCTTATAGCAATTTTTTTCTTGTTGTAATTTAAGACGTTGGTAAAATCTTTCAACTAAAAGGTCCAACTTGTAATTCAAGATGTAGGTCACCGAATCGTAAAGGGTTGTGTTTAATCGGAAAAGGTTATCGTGATTGGATATGTTAGTGTTTTGGTTGGATGATGGGGTATTTAGATTTTGATCGAAAGAACTATTGAGAATGAGATAGAAGTGTATTGAGTGAGATAGAAGTATAGAAAGGGATATTAAATATATAAATTAAGTGTGTTGTTTATAGATGGGTAAAAATGATGTGCTAGAATTCTACGATTCATGTGTAAAGACGGGCCTACCTGATCTAGAATTGGGCTAACTTGGAACAAATTCAAATCGGACTTAAGAGCAACTCGGGTCAAAGCCCGTTTATACACTTCGTGATTACGTACCTAATTATTGTTAAAGTTTCTAATTCTGGCTATTTTGCTCATAAATAAGTTCTAGCAAACAATATATAATAAAAAATTCGTAGCATTTCAAACACCCGCTAGACATCCTTTTAAACTTCTCTTAAAATAACATTTATCAAGATTATGGACATGATCTCGAGACTTTGACAAATGGTTTGTAAAAAGATTTAGAAAAATGTTTAGGTACGATGTAAAAAAGGGTCCTACTAAATAAACACCATATATACACCTATAAACAAAAGTCAAACAGTTTCAATCAATCGTATCTAATTTTCACGGAAAATATTGTAATTCCAACCAATAAGAGAAAGTTGACCCTATGTAGTGTTGTATCTCTAGTATAAATAGGGTGTATATCTGGTCATTCCCTGTAAAAAATTTCTTTATTATAGAGAATCTTTCAGAGAAGGCATTATAGGTAATTTAATCTTGGAGTGACATATATAAGTGGAGAAGAGCAAAAGAAGCCAAACTCACCACCTCGATGCTCGAGCTTGCTGCCATGGAATCAAGAGACAGGTCAAAAGCTAGTACAGTTTCACAAAAACCCACACATATCCATATGTATGGGTCAAAGAGTATACATATACATATACATATATGATATATGATTAATGATTCTGCTCATGTTCTCGGTGCCTATCTGCTACACATCACCAAATACAATATGAGAGCTGCAAGCCTCCTCTCTTTACTGTTCTTCATTCTCATCTTATCTCATGGGAATCTTGATGCCAAATCGGACATGCGATCGATGAATTCCGTCCATTTGGTTAGATCATCATCACCATCATCATGATCATTATCTCTCATTAGTCTTTATATATAACTACATGCATACATATTGCATTGACATGCTTTGTGTTGTTTTCATCAGATTAAGGGGTCATGTGGGAAGAAGATGAAGGGTGAGCAAGGTAATGAAAATGCGTCAGAAGACATTGGTGTTGAGGATGAGGATTACATATATACTCAATCAGTCCCTTAGATGTCTTTTGCATCACGATCTTATGAATTATGGTAACTATATGCAGTAGATCCATGAGTTTTAACCTAGAGATGTAGTTCTATGTAACAAATCTTTTGTGAGTATGCAAAAATTATACTAATTAAATGATAAATTTGAGGTGTTGAAGATTGGGCTTAAAATGTACCTACTTGATGGTGTGAAAGGATTATTTTCTTTTACAGGTGAGTGTACACATCCTCGCAGTATCAAGCCAAGAAAGGGGTAGCAGGCAGGTACTTTTGTTTCCCCTGTAAAATTTGTGATTAGTGAAAGTCTCAAAATTTTCATATGAATTTATCAATATTAGATAATTTTCAGCCCCTTAAATTAAAAAAATTCAAAAATTCGCAAATAATTTTGGAGGGCCCGTGTAGTGCCATTGGCTTTTCTTATGTTACGTTATTTTACCATGTTTTCTTCTCCATTCAAGCAAACCACTTGTTTGTAAGAGTCATAACAAGAGGAACCCAATAAGAACAAGTGTATAAATATGACTTTTTCATGCCCTGGGCACAAGACTAAAGAATACCCCATACGCTTATAGTAAACCCAGGGCCAGTCCAAGTATTGGACGGGCAAGGCGACCGCCCGGGGCATCAAAACGGTAGGGGCATATTTTGCTGGGTGCTTCCCGCCTCACCTTTCTTAATTACGATTTTGTATTTTACCATTATGAAGCGTTAAACTAAAGGAGACGAAGATAAGAGTCAAAGAGATAAACCATTCATTGTCTAATTGCCCAATCCTCACCCGCCATCATCGCCACCTTAATTCTCGAATTTTTTCATTAATCATACCCTGGGTTATAAAATCGTGTAGGTCTTTGTTGATTTATTATTCTAATTTCAATATTAACTATTTATTATTCTCATTTTAATATAAACTCTTTATTTTTCAATATAATATAATTAATTTGTTAATTTAAATATGTTGTTAAATCCAAAACATAAATTAAATATTGTTCATTTGAAACCCTCATTTTATAATTACTAATCTAATATACTTACTTTAATCAATGATTTTTATTGTTTAACTGTAAGTACAATAATTTTATTAAATAAACTCACATGTATGTTTATATTGTTGGTAAATTTATATATATCATATTAAACATATAATTTATCATGTTAATTAAATGTTATCTAGCATCGATATAAATATATTTTTGCTAACCAAAACAGATCAATTTTAGAGGCTATATTTTTTACTTATTTATTCAAATATATGTTATATTATGATATTTTTATTACAAGTTTTTTAATAAAATAAAAAATCATAACTAACATGATTAAATAAACAAATAGAATAAAAACTTTAAAATTGTAATAAAAATAACAACATCTAAATCATTTATAATTATCACGTATTTATTTTATTTGAATATCCCACAAATTTTCAAATGTGTTAGTATCAATAACTTTTTATTAACAAGTTGTAATTTTATATATCAACTTAGTGTTATAACTATTATTTTATATTTAATACCAATGACATAATCATTTTAAACACCTTGTTTGTTAAAAATGTAACTATATAACTTTTACTTGCGCAACGCGCAAACATTCGCCTAATTGTATTTTTAAATGTCATGTATTCAAAGTTGATGTAGTAAGACTTAGAAGGCTTGATCCTTTAGAAGGATCTTTTGACGATGTCATAGAATATGCATATTTTATGAATGGCATAGTTACCTTGTAATAGTGTAATACATTGTTAAGGTTACGATCCTTTACTATGGTTTGTGTTTAGTATTGAGTTGTAACATCTAAATTTAGACATTTTTTTTAGGATGAAAACTATAAGAGTTGTGTTATAGCTACACCCATTTCATTTTGTATCCCCTCTAATACTCATCAAATCAAAAAGGGTTTTAGTTTTTTAATCAATACAACCCCCCTGATTTTACTACCTGATTTGTTTTATCCCAATTTCGTCTTTTGTTGTCTTTTCTTTTATTATTATTATTATTATTATTATTATTATTATTAAATTATATTTACTATTATTAGCTTTATAAAATTATAACCGTTCGTGTTTATTGATAATCTAATGCCTCCTTTTTATTCGTTTGAAGTTATTCAGTCTTTTATAAATCAAGTGGTTGTATGTAGAGTTTATTTTTTTTTTTAAATCCTTCGCATATATCGTTTGTAAGTAATTGAAATTCATGTTATTATTAGTCGGAAACTGTCATTCTTGGTCCGTCGACCCAGTTGTATAACATCTCCGTTTTTCCATGCTTGTGCGTGCGTACAGATCAGAATATTCTGCTGAATTGGGAACATTGTATAATGCTCGACTAAATATTTATGTTCGTTATCCAGATAACACACCGTGCAATTGTAATATTTGATTAAACTTTGCAATGTTATTATTATTTATATTGTAATTTTTTATACATTCGTTCAAATTTGACATAACCGTTTTGATATAATTTAACATAATTTTATAAAATTATAAACACTACTAGAAAAAGAGGAATAGAATACGGGGATCAAATACGATTATTTGGAGTCCCGTATTAGAATAAGGTTCTACGAGAATAGAGTATGGTTAAAGAGAGGTTAGAATACGGGTTGATAGAATGATAGTATCCGTATTAGAGAAAGGGTTAAGTACATAATAGGGTACGATTGATGCGTCAATAGAGTACAGTTGATGAGGATGTATTATATAAAGATTATCTGGTACGAATTGATATGAATCTAATACGGTTAGTGAGGAACATATTATATGATCGGTGCACCACCACACACCAAAATTTCCACACAATTAACTTTCCCTGAACTATTTTGAGTGGCAGCATCACAGCGGAACCGGAACCGGTACTGAGGTAGTTTCTTGGGTCATTCCCAAGAATCCCTAAGTATGTTTTTACAGTACTATTCTGAAGGTAGTCGAGTAAAATGGGACGGTTGTTCGCAAAGACGAATAGAAGTTCAACTGGGTTCAAAAACACAAACGGATATAAATTGTTTTCGGATTTTCCGTTGGTGGTCTCCTTCAGAAACAGAAAACTTTTGGCACGAGATTTAGGTAAAACTCATAGTTGTACGCTTCTCGGCCACCAATAATGGCTTGTCTTCCATCGGGAAGAATATGATTTCTGGAGTACCATTGTTTTACCTGAAACCCAAACGGTATTTCATGCCATTTGTAATTGCAGTCGCATGTTTTGTACACGCAAACGACAAGCTCACTGTTTCCCGAGACACCCGTTTGTATCAGTGTCCCATCGGGCATTAATGAGCCTGAAGAACACCAGAAGTCGCTGAACACGGTGATCGACCGGACGGAGTTAGTACGGACATCGTACTCCGTCGAATGGCGGAGCAGTTCAATACCGGAAGGAACCAGTCGCCAGTCGGCAGTCGGCATGATCCAAGTTATGTTGGTCGTGCCTGATACCCAGTCATAGATCACCACACGATCATTTAGCTGCATGTGCATCGCGGAGATGCCTATGCTTGTTTGGAGAAGTTGCCATGAGCCACCGATGTATATAAAAAGAAGGTGAATGGTAGGATATGGTGACCAAACATACGAAAAGCCATTTGCGGTGTAGGTGGTTGTGGAGGAATGCAAGCCATCAGCTGAGTTTATATAGATCGCATAAAGTGTTTTTGTAAATATGTGTGTGTTGTAAAATATGACGGATCCGAATTGACTTTAGACAATATTAGCTCAATGCGGAATAGGATCAAAATTATCAAACGGTAATAATCACAACGAAATACGAATGAAGTAAATAAAATAGAGACACGAGGATTTACGTGGAAAACCCAAATCGGGAAAAAACCACGGGCAGAGGAAGCCGAGAACCAATTCACTATATTTTGTGGTGTTTACAAAATATTTGAAGTAATATAAAAATACAAAGAGTTTATAAAACTCTTATGTATTTACAAGAGAAGAAATTGGATTTGAGAGATGTGTTTTGATGTTTTTGGTGTGTTTTGCATCAATGATCTTCTAACCTATTTATACTAAAATTTCTACATGCCATTTAAGAAAAAATGGCTCATATGTTGAATTCTTTACAAGCCACATTTGAAAATTGATTAGCAGCCATTTGAAAATAAGTGTTGCAGCCACATCTTTGAATATCATCTTTAGCAGCCATTTGAAATAAAAGATTGTTGAATTTTGAAGACATATTCTTCAGTGTGTGAGATATTTACAAAAATTGGGGTTTGTTTATAAAATCATTTGCAAAACTAGTATCGTTTCAATTTGGTTTGCATAAATGAGATGCTGGGCCTACAAACTTACCAAGTATATTTATATACGGGAACTAGAACTTGTTGAATAAGCTTCGCAGAGGCTTTAGGAACCAAGTAAGGCACGCAGCAGCAGCTAAGAATAATGCCATGGAAAAACAACAGAGCTCCAAATGTTCCCTCAAGAAGTCAGCAAGGTTTGAATTCACCCCCGTTATGATCATGGTGCCCATGGTGATGGTGATGATGGTGATGATGGTGGTGATGATTGTGGCCATGATCATGGTCGTGATCGTGGTGATGGTGGTGGGTGGTTTTCGAATGGCAAGTATAGGGAAAATGCGAGTAGGTGAGGGTTTTGAGAGGGAATTGGGAGGAAAAATTAGGGATTTGTGAAGAAGGGGTCAGAGTGAGTCGACTCGAAACCTTCTCCTTTCTGGCTGGAGAATTAAAAGATATAGTGAGGGAGATAGTATAGGTTATAAAGCTTCAAACCTCACCCCAAACCAAAGCTCACGTATACAATTAAAGTAAACTTGCACATGAGGAGAAGAAAAAGAACTTTGTAAGATGAAGCAAAGAGGTGTACGTACTGTTGCAAAAAAGAAAAAACTCTCTTTTATGGATTTAGAAAACTATACATAGGGTAAAGGCAACAAACACATGCATCATTCATTCATAGTAGCCGGCTATATTTATAGCCTTACATGAGGTGAAATATAAAAAATAATAAAAAACTAATGCTACCTAAAAACCGGAAGATTCAAGAACTACTTCTGTCTAATCTACCAATTCAAACTAACAAACTATTAATATAATATAAAACAGTAACTACTGATTAATCATGCATATCAAAATCAATTAATCCAACAATAGGAAGACGAAGCTCAACCATTTTTGATGGGGGACAAGAGATCATTCACGCCATAGATGGATTTATGAGAAATCGAAGTTACAGTCGACATCGAGGCATGGTCCAATGCCCATGCTTTTGCTCTTTCTCTCAATGATATTGATGACCACACACCGATTGTTGCAACATATACGCCACTTAGTTAATGTCCTCATACTTTATATTTTTCTAGATTTGATCTGTTAAAATGCAAAAAATAACAATGCAGCGACAATGTGCTTAAAAAGTTAGTGATATGATTATACAAGTTTGTTAATTATATAATGAAGTTTTAACAATGGTGCATAATCATCCAAAGCTTTCGTGAGCTTTCAATTGCTATGGTTTTAATAACATTTAATAATAGAGAAAATGACAAAAATAGCCTAATCGCATAAGGGTTTTCCTCAAAACAGCACAAATTAAGGGACATTCCTCAAAATAGCCAAGGAAAACACAATTGGCAGCCATGGGCTGTGTTTTCCTCCCATGGACTGCGATTTCCTCTATATGGGCTCCATGGGTCGCATTTTCCTTGTGATGAGCTGCTTTTTCCTTGTGATGGGCTGTGTTTTCGTTGGCTACCGGCCCATCAGCCCAGATATATAAATCGGGGAAACAAAACGTCAAATTTTTCGATACCGTAGACGAGAAACGCTCTGAAATGGCTTCGCAAGATTTCTCTTCATGGAAACAGGTAAGTCTCAAATTTTATGTTGTCTTTATGTATTAATTATCGTTTTAACGGTTAGATTAATGAATGTACAAAATATTATGCGTAACGTACAAGCCTTTAATGCATAAAAATATGGGGTTTATGAATTTGAGAGAGGAAAACACAGATCTTAGAGAGGAAAACGCAGCCAAGGGGCTTATCTGCGAAATCCTCTTGAGGAAAACGCAGCCAAGGGGCATTATCTGTGAAATGCTCAGAGGAAAACACAGTTCATGGCATTATCTGTGAAATGCTCAGAGGAAAACACCGATGAAGGTCTCATCTGCGATTTCCTCTTGAGGAAAACGCAGATGAGGGCCTTCATCTGTGTTTTTCTATGAGCATTTCACAGATAATGACATGGGCTGCGTTTTGGTCGTAATTTTTAGAGGTTAAAAAGTAACACTTTCCGACATCATAATATTTTGTTAATCATGTTTGTGAACACATCTACTAATACACTTCACGTTAAAAAAATTTCAACTCAATCCGATTTCGTATAATCAAATAACGAGTGTTCAAAGTTGGACAAAATTTTCAACTAAACTCATGAACCACCAAGAACCTCAAGAACACAACGAGGAAAACGCAGCTGGGAGGGAGGAAATCACGGATGGTGAGAGGAAATCGTAGATGGTGAGAGGAAAACTCATGAACCACCAAGAACCTCAAGAACACAAGGAGAAAAACGCAGCTGGGAGGGAGGAAAACACATCTGGTGAGAGGAAAACGCAGGTGGTGCTTGGGAGGGAGGAAAACACAGTTGGTGAGAGGAAAACGCAGCCCATGGCTGTCAACTGTGTTTTTCTTGGCTATTTTGAGGAATACCCCTTCATTTTTGTGCTGTTTTGAGAAAAACTTTATGGGATTATGCTATTTTTGTCATTTTCTCTTAATAATATCAAGTAGTTTTATAATTTGGATGAACATATACATACCCTACTATCTAATTGGATCTTTGATTTGATTTTTTGTCTTTTGTTTATTTTGTTTGTTTGTTGTCTTTTTTTTCTTTTTATTAATAGTATTTGATTTATTATTATTATTAGAAAAACAATAACAATGATTTACCTTTTATAATTTTTATATTTTAGTAATAATAAACAATAGTTTTTTTTAAAGTAATTAGGGCACAACGAACGACATTTATAATTTTTTAAAATTATGTCAAATTGTATCAAAACGGTTATGTCAAATTTGAACGAATGTCAAATTAATGAATTTAGCTTTTATAATTTTTACGTTTTAGTAACAATAAACAATAGTTTTTTTAAAGTAATTATGACACAACGAACGACGTTTCACTACTACAAAAAGAGCAACAGAATACGGGGATCAAATACGGTTATTTGGAGTCCCGTATTAGAATAAGGTTCTACGAGAATAAAGCACGGTTAAAGAGAGGTTAGAATACGGGTTGATAGTATCCGTATTAGAGAAAGGGTTAGGTACATAATAAGGTACGCTTGATGAGTCAATAGAGTACGGTTGATGAGGATGTATTATATAAAGATTATGTGGTACGATTGGTATGAATATAATACGGTTAATGAGGAACGTATTATATGAGGTTGTATTATATTTTTAAAACGTATTCCAAATTCCCCAAATTTCGGCAAAATCGCTAAATTAGAACCAAAAATGCCACTTTTCAGTTTATGATCGGTGCATCACCACTACGGGTGAGCAAAAACCAAACCGCATGGTAAAAAAACCGTAAAAACCGAAACCGATTAACCGCAACCGAAACAATAACCGACGGTGAGGTTTTCAATTTTGAATTAATCGCAAAATTGTGGCGCGGTGCGGTTATATGAAATATACCGTACCGAAATAACCGCAACCGCACCGCATTCAATAACTGCAAAAATAATCGCACCGCTAACCGCATAATTAAATGATTATATAGCTTTTATATTAATTAACGGAGTGTTTTAAATGAATTAGTAGTTGTAACTTGTAAGTTTGAGACAAATTTTTAATATGTGGTTGCTTTATTTAATATTTAATTGGTTAAATCGCAAAACAAATATCAAATCCATATGGTTAAATAAATTGCACATAATAACCGCACAAAATAACCGCAACAAATATATGTGGTTAATAACCGCAACCGCAACTGCAAAAATCGCAACCGCATAACCGCACCGCACTATTAACCGCATCATTTGGTTATTGAAAATTTAATAACCGCATTTGCGGTTAGCGGTACGGTTTTGGCCATAATCGCGCCTAACCGCACCACGCTCACCCCTAATCACCACACACCAAAATTTCCACAGAATTAACTTTTCCCTAAACTATTTTGAGTGGCAGCATCACAGCTGAACCGGAACCGGTACTGAGGTAGTTTCTTGGGTCATTCCCAAGAATCCCTAAGTATGTTTTTACAGTACTATTATGAAGGTAGTTGAGTAGAATGGGACGGTTGTTCGCAAAGACGAATAGATGCTCGACTGGGTTCAAAAACACAAACGGAAATAAATTGTTTTCAGATTTTCCGCTGGTTGTCTCCTTCAGAAACAGAAAATTTTTGGCATGAGATTTGAGTAAAACTCATAGTTGTACGCTTCTCGGACACCAATAATGACCTGTCTTCCATTCATCGGGAAGAAGATGATTGGAGAGTACCATCGTTTTACCTGACAGTCCACATAATTATATTTTGTTCTTGGTTCATGATAACGTTCCTGCTTCGTCGGGGTGGCTTGCTGACTCCTCAGGTTGCTTTTGGGTTAGTTATTTGCGTTTGCTGATGAACCAGAATCGGGGGGACAACAGGCTCATGAGTGATTTCAAGTGGGTGAAGTGGGTTCCCATAAAATGAACTGTTTTACTTGGCGTTTGCTCTGCAACAGGATTCTGGTTGCCTCAAATCTTCTTGGAGTCTCTCTTAATTCTGTGGACTGTCACATGTATTACGAATTTACGATGGCTTGGAAGTCGTTGATCACTTATTCTTCAAACTGTTCCTTCTCGAGGCAGGTTTGGAATTGGTTTTCGGTGTGGAGCGTTATGCTTTCGGTGGTCCCGGTCTCTAGCTCACAATTGTCGATCGAGTTGGGTGTTGCAATTCATGACAGCAAGAAAAACAAACTCAGGCGGGTGCTAATTTATATGGTCATCTGGAAGGCTAGAAACCTCTGGATCTTTCATAGGAAGAAGTGTGTCCCCTCTATTACGGTGGATGACATTTAGTTGATGGCTTTCAATTGGATTAAACATAGATCTTGTCTTTCTTCTATTAACTGGTTTGATTGAATTGTGAATCCTTGTTCTTCTTGTAATTTATAACTGTTCTAGCATCTCATTAGTTTTGTTTTAATACATCCGATGTTAAAAAAAATTAGACATTAAAGATACTCTTATGCAAAAATAATTTTGCATAATTAATAATTTCAATCAATGACAAAAGAAAGATTTGACTATAAAAGACTTTAAAGATTTCTTTTGTATAACGAAAAACAAATTTGGATAACAGTAGCAGCAAATTTGCATCTTTTTTTTGGATGACAAAAGAAATTTGACTTTAAACATATCTTTAGATAGCAACATCCAACCACCATAATTGATAAAGTATTTACATTTAGACAAATCCAATAAAACGCAAGATTTTATTACATTTAAAACCAATTGAAAAGGAAAAGACCTTAAACCTGGAACATGCAACGTGGACTGCAACTTGGGTAGAAACAGACCCAATTTGGACCGAAACAAGGACCGAGTGACCGACCTACTCACATCCTAAATTAAAAGTGGTAAATTTTGAGCCCACTTTAGTCCCAAAAATACCATAATCCTGGAGCATGCAACACTATATGAAAACATATACAAATAAAATAAACTCACTAACAAATGAACTTTTTAATATGTACATTTCATCTTCAATTTAAAGCCATTTTAAATAAAATCAACACACTAACATAACAATTTTTATTATATATAATAATGGTCGTTGGTAGCTCTTGTATACTAGGTTATTAACCAGCGTGCAACACAGTTGAAAAATTAAAAAAAAATTATATAAAGAAAACAATTTTGTATAATTGTAAATTAGCAAGTTATACATATATTTAGTATTGGAAGGATGTTCGTAATATAAATTACTAGGTGAATGTCCGCGCGTTCGCAAGTTAAATTATGTAGTTAAAATTTTGACAAATATATGTGGTTGAAATTGAGTATTTTATTAACATTAACTACCAAATAATAATACTTACTTTAAGATGACATTTACATGCAGTTTACATAGGAATAAAATCAAATATAATTCTTGATTTAATGTTAGTTTTAACTATTGTTATAATTAATTAAATTAAAAATACTTATTTGATAAATTATTATTTTTAACAATTGTTATGTTTAATTAATTTAAAAACTTGTTTTTAAAACTTAAGGAAACACAGTTACATGAATTGTCTTAAAATCTAAATTGTAAGACAAAATAAAACATAATATATAGTAATACAAAGGACAAATGTAGATTATTTGAAACACATTTTTATGTAGCATTACTTCGTAGGTCTCATCAAGTGCAATTTTTTTTTTGAGAAGTTCGTTAGGTACATTTACATGGTAATAAAATTTGAAATAAATAATTTAAAACATTTGATATAAAGAGCTCATTAATATTTTTGTTAAATATTAAACAAATTAAAAAAAATATTTTCGTAATTATAGCACGTTCGATGGCAGCATTTTACGTATATCTATTATAACATTAGATATAATCAAACATTTTATAGTATTATCATTTTCCGTTTTAATTATATGTTATATTATTTTATATTATTTCTTGACTAATTAATCTAATATATTATATACACAAAGTACTTAATTATTATTTAAGCTTCCTATATGTAAGACCCTGATCCCGAAATACCAAGTCTTGAGTTTAAATATAAATTTTGGGAGAAAAGAGGTTAATGTGCTTTTAGCGTCGCTAATGTGCTTCTGCTGAGTGGGTTTGCACGATGTGCAGTTAGCGACGCTAACTGCTGATTTTGGGTCAAAACCATATATTTTGATGTTTGGGCCGTATTTAAGGGTGGGGAAACTAGGGCAGCCTCCATTTCTTCATTTTCAGCCTCTAGAACGTCCATTTTCCTCTCTAAGTCTCTTTGGATGAATTTTTGGTGTTTTTGGCCTCTTGGGAAGGATTTTTGATGCTTGGATGGTGTTAGAAGACTGATGGTGATGCTAGAAGTTGTTTCTCTTGGGTGAAACTTCAAATATCTACATTTTTCTGGACCATTATGAGTAAAGTTCTCACATTTATGCATTTTTAAGGTTCTTATTATGTTTTTAGTGGGATTTTACGGATTGAAATGGAGTGATGCTCCCTTTTTAGTGTTGTCCATGGTTGGGAAGGATAAGGTTTGGAACTTTATGTCATTAAGTCATGATTTAAAACCATTGAGTTGGTTTAGAGAGCAAGTCAAACTCTCTTAGGTAGTTTTGTTGAGTTTTGGGCCATTTTGGACTTGGATCTTGTTCATGAGCTTGCATGGTAATGTTTGGATGGTAAAGTTAGGATTTTTATGGACCTAGGGACTGTTTGGAACGTTTCGGGAAGCTTAAGACTTTGGTTGAATGGATTACGAGCTTAATGAATTTTTGAGACTGTTCATAGTTAGCGACGCTATCTAGGGAAGATAGCGGCGTTAACTGCCTGTTGACTGTTGACTGTTGACTTTGACCGCTAACTTTTTGACTAGTTTGACTTTTGGTCAAACTTGAGAGTTCAGGGTACCGGTCTTAGAGATTTATTCTGTTAAAGATTTAGGAAATTCTAAATGAAGTTTATCCGTGTTAGGAAGTTTGTACTGTCGGAATTTGAGGGCACTCGCATGGAGTGATGTCTAGCTTGAGGCTGTGGATCAGGTGAGTCATTTCACTATATTATTAGTGAAGTTACATGCGTAGGTAGCTTAATTATCGTGTGTAGTATGTGTTTGTGTGTGTCTTACATGATTTCCGACGGATCGGGGGAAGCCCGACAGTCAAAGAATGAGTTGATAAACGGACGGATAAGGGCAAGCTCGAGAGTCCAAAGAATGAGTTGATTCGGTGACGGACGGGACGGGGCAAGCTCGTGAGTTCCTAGCCGAGGCAGATCGGGGCAAGCCTGAGAGCCAGGTTGTTCGGGGCAAGCTCGGAGACCTTGTGTGATTATGTGTTATGTGATGAATCCTGTGGTATCTTGGGGAACTCGCTAAGCTTTGTGCTTACTCTTTCACACTAACTATTTTTCAGGTATTTGCTTATTTGAGCTTGGAGCATGGCGTGATTGCACCGCATCTGAGGTTTTGATAATCAAGTCTTCCGATGGATAATGTTTCAAATGTTTTGTTAAATGTGATTTATATGTTTTAGATATTAAGTTTTAATTTGGATGGTTTTTATTTGACAACACGTTTTATGTATTCAAACCGTTTTAAAACGAAAATTTTTACTCTGGATTTTGGGCGTTACACTATAATTTATCCTAATTTCTATCAATGTCATATTAGTTGAGGAATACCAATGTTCTATTTTCCCCAATTCAAATCAATAAAATAATTGAACTTTGACACGATTCCTTGCATAATTATAGTTTGATTTGTGATTATTTGTTCTTAATTTCGCATATCATTTCAATATTGGACCAACAAGTGGTATCAGAGTCTAATCATGAAGATCTAAATAATATTTTAAAGTCAACGATCAGAAATGATGATTTTCTTTTATGAATCTTACTCTGTTCTTCAAAATCTGTAAGTTTTCTGGTGTGGAAGTCAAGTTGTTCTAGTAAATGCAAAATTCAATTCAATTTTGAAGTTTTAATCCATATCTATTATCATAAAGAAAATATTCTCTGGGTCTATTCTTATTTCATGATTAAGAAGCATAGTAGAAGAAGATACGCAAAATTGATTTTGTTTTTCCTTCCAAATTTACTTTTTCCCTTTGGAATTTGTTTCGGATCTATTCTTTCTTTTTGAATCTGTTTCTATTTGAAGAATCAATTGAGGATCTAAGCTTTATAAATGATACAAAAGTTACAATCCAACTGAAGTTGTATTCAAACAACCAATAGTACATTCACGTTAATTTTCAAAATTGGTTCCTTGATGTCGTTGAATTATAAAATCTCCAAGTAGATAAAGAGATCTTTGAGAAATATCTCGTGTCTTTGGATGGAAAAAGATGGAATACAGTTTATAATAATAAAACTTTGAAAGATCAACTTCAAACTATCAATGAATTGTTAGATCTAAAAAGGCAAAATGAAAGAAGAATTAGAGAAGAACTTTTGTTGTTGAAAATCCTTGTGTTTTTTAGAAATGTGAAGATGTCGATGATGATGTTCTTGAGTCTGAAAAAATAAAAGATAGCTTTAAATCTTTGATCTCTCCCTATCTGAAGAACAAAACTGTTGCTTATGTTGAAGGGGCATCGGAAATAAAAGATGTTTTAGAAGCAAATATTGAAAGGGAGCTTAGAGATTCCGGAATCCTCTATGATTTTGTTGAGGGGGAGTTAGAAAACTTCGAATATGGACATCTCTACTTGATATGTCGAATCTTTATCTTACGTCACTGAAGTTCGCTTTCAATAATTATCAATAAGTTTGCAAGTAAAAGTCTTATATATCGGCGAATCTTTTAAGCAAACTCAGTCAGTTATTTTTTCAAAATCTTGTAACCCATTTGAAGGCATGGAACCTTACCGAAAGTCTATTATTCAAAATGATCAAAAGTACCAAACTCATAAAATTCGGGTACGAGGCTTTAGGAAGTCAAATCAAGGAGAATGTTGAGTTGTAATTCTCAAACTGATGATGTGGCATTCTTAATGTTTTCAATTTTAGTGGTTAGCTTTTAATGATTATTTTGCTGATGTATTTATCACATATGTTAAATCATACTGTTTTTTGTTAAAAATATGTATCTATAAAATGTAAATATTGTAATAGAATTAAGTAATGTGCAATTTTGAATGGTAGAATGGCAAGTGGTATAGCTAAGGCTGAGGATGGAAGGAATGCATAAATGACTTTGACAATGAAGACACCAAAGAATGTGAGTTAACAGAGAAAATTGTGACCAATGTGGTTGATTGCTAATGGTGACAAAAAAAGCAGTGTTTTATTTTCCAAACTAATTAGATATTTGATATTCAAAATACAATTAAAGGCTGTTTTAGCAAAATTAGTCGATGGCACTTACCATCATAGTGACCTAGTGGTGATCACTTGATATTAAATGCTCCAAAATGGAATTGACCTAGGTTAGATTCTCACATGCTTTACTCTTGAGATGACCTTTCGTTCAAAAGAAATTGATTGTTTTTAACATTGTTTGTTACATGTCAACATAAGCAAGCAACGTGGAGTCCACATCAGCATATTTATATGTTTAAGCTTTGTGACTCATATATAAACGATTAAAACATTCCCATGATCAATAAAACAACAGTGAAATTTAATTATTATTTAATAATATTAGTTTAATGAATGGTTACATTGTACTTCTCACTGGATCTATATCTATTACATGAAATCCGAATCAAATAAAAAGTATACATTGTGAATGATTAACTTCAAAAGCAAAAGTAAAAGAAATAATTCATGTGGGCTCCACATGAATAGTAATCAAAACCAGATCAAAGTGAAATTCTGCACTTTGAAATCTTTGAACGAGATTATTCAATTCTTCATTCGGCGCACACAATTAAATTTCAACGATTACTGCAACATGTCAGGCCATTCATCCTTATATATAGGGATGATCATATTGCAAACAAATCGTCCAAAAACAATCAGAGTGATATATATATATATATATATATATATATATATATATATATATATATATATATATATATATATATATATATATATATATATATATATATATATATATATATATATATATATATATATATATATATATATATATATATATATATATATATATATATATATATATATATATACATAGATATATATTGTGAGGCACCATGTATTAAAAGAAAAGAGGGATATATATTTTCAGTCTCAAATCTTGTAACCTCCTCATTTTTCTCATATAGTGATCATCATCGGTTGTGCCCGTGGTTTTTTCCCGTAAGAGTTTTTCCACGTTAAATCCTTGTGTCCACATTTATTTTTCTTTATCATATTATTTTTATTTTATTGTCGATATTATTATTCATAACAAGTGGTATCAGAGCCACGTTGTTTTCTATACTCATTCTCAATTTATTGAGTATTATATCGACATGGCTACTTTGAAATACGATATTCCATTGTTGGATCGAGATACAAGATTTTCATTATGGAAAGTAAAGATGCGAGCTGTATTGGCTCAGTTGGACCTTGATGATGCTCTGTTAGGCCGAGACAAAATGCCTGCAACTTGGTCAGATGAAGAAAAGGATCGTAAGGCTCTCTCTCATATCCATCTTCATTTATCTAACAATATTTTGGAGGAAGTTATGAAAGAAAGTACTGCCGCCGCTTTATGGCTAAAATTGGAACAAAATTGTATGACCAAAGATCTCACAAGTAAGATGCACCTTAAACAAAAATTATTTTCGCTTAATTAAGATGCAAGAAGGTGGATCGTTGCTGGATCATCTTTCGACATTTAAAGAGATCATCACTGATCTTGAAACTATGGAGGTAAAATATGATGAAGAGGATTTGGGTTTAATTCTTTTATGTTCTTTGCCTAGTTCTTATTCAAACTTTAGAGATACCATATTATATAGTCGTGATACTTTAACACTTCACAAAGTTTATGAAGCTTTGCATGCAAAAGAAAAGATGAAAGATATGGTATCCACTGAAGGTTCAAGTTCTAATGGAGAAAGTCTGGCAGTTCGTGGCAGACCAATAGATAAGAATGATTCCAAAGGCAAGAACAAAAGAAATTCTAGAAGCAAATCTTGACCCAGACGTTCCAAGTCATGAAACTATTGCAAAAGGAATGACATGATATCTCTGAATGTTACAAGTTGAAAAACAAGGAGAAAAGAGCTGCTAATCAAAACCCCAAACCAAATCAAGATGATGAAGGAAAAGCTACTTATGCTGCTGAAAATAATTCTAATGGAGATGTTCTTGTAGCTTTTGCAGGGATCCTAAAAATCAATGATGAATGGATTCTTGACTCAGCTTGTACTTTTCACATGAGTCCAAACAGAAGCTGGTTTACAAACTATCAATCTATAGAAGGTGGCTCCATATTAATGGGTGATAATGCACCATATAAAGTCACTGGAATTGGTTCCATTCAAATCAAGATGTTTGATGGTGTTGTCAGAACTTTGTCTGATGTTCGACACGTTTCAGGTTTGAAAAGAAACCTTATTTCTTTAAGTACTCTTGACCTTAAAGGGTACAAATATTCCGGTGAAGGTGGAGTTTTAAAAGTTTCAAAAGGCGCTATGATTGTCATGAAAGCCGATATCAAATCATCAAACCTGTATCATCTTCGGGGTACAACAGTAACATGTAATTCCAATGTTACTTCAAATTCATCTTCTATTTCTGATACTACTAACATATGGCATATGCGTCTTGGGCATATGAGTGAACTTGGTTTAACAGCATTAAGCAAAAGAGGATTGCTTGATGGCCAATGCGTTGGCAAACTGGAATTCTGTGAACACTGCATATTTGGCAAACACAAGAGGGTGAAATTCAACACCTCGGTACATACTACAAAAGGCATTTTGGATTATGTACATGCTGATTTATGGGGACCATCTCAAGAAGCATCACTAGGAGGTGCTCGTTATATGTTGACAATTATTGATGATTATTCAAGAAGAGTTTGACCATATTTCTTGAAGCTTAAATCTGAAGCATTCTCTGCATTCAAAGAATGGAAAGCCATGGTGGAAAACCAAACTGGTAAGAAGGTCAAAAAGCTTCGCACAGATAATGGTATAGAGTTTTGTTCAAATGAATTTAATTCATATTGTAAACTAGAAGGAATTGTTAGACACTACACCGTTTCTCACACACCTCAACAAAATGGTGTAGCTGAACGTATGAACAGAACCATTATTTCAAAGGCCCGTTGTATGTTATCTAACGCAGGATTATCTAAGCGTTTTTGGGCAGAAGCTGCTTCTACTGCATGTTATCTAATTAACATGTCACATTCTATTCCACTTGATAAAAAGACTCCTATTGAGGTATGGTCTGGCTCCCCAGCAAACTATTCAGATTTAAGAATTTTTGGTTGCCCTGCTTATGCTCATGTTGATAATGGAAAATTAGAGCCTAGGGCAATTAAATGTATCTTTCTTGGTTACAAGTCTGGTGTGAAAGGATATAAGTTATGGTGTCCTGAAACTAAAAAGGTCGCGATTAGTAGAAATATAGTATTTAATGAATCAGCTATGTTACATAAAGATTCTTCTACTAATATTCCTGTTGAGAGTCAACAAAAGACAAATGTACAGGTGGAGCAATCTGTTAACTCAGAACATACACCAGAAAAAGAAAACTCTATTGATCAAAATCAATCAGTTGAGCAAGAGTCTTCTACTCCTACTCCTACTCACCAACCACAACATTCTATAGCAACTGATAGACCTAGGAGAGTCATTCATCCTCCCAAGAGACTGATAGAAGAAGCAAATATTGTTGCTTATGCTTTAAACGTTGCAGAAGAAATTGAAGGTATCAAAGAACCTTCAACTTATACGGAAGCCATTACTTCAGAACATTGCAACAAATGGATAACTGTCATGCATGATGAAATGGAATCTCTTGAAAAGAATGGCACTTGGGAGTTGGTGAAATTACCAAAAGAAAAAAAGCCTATCCGCTGCAAATGGATTTTCAAAAGAAAAGAAGGTATTACTCCTAATGAGGAATCAATATTTAAAGCAAGGTTAGTTGCTAAAGGCTATAGCCAAATTCCAGGCATTGATTTTACTGATGTTTTCTCTCCTGTTGTTAAGCATAGCTGAATTCGTACTTTACTTAGTATTGTTGCCATGCATAACTATGAGCTTGAGCAGTTAGATGTCAAAACTGCATTTTTACATGGTGAATTGGAGGAAGATATTTATATGGAGCAACCTGAAGGCTTCATTATCCCTGGAAAAGAGAACTTGCTATGTAGATTGAAAAAATCTCTTTATGGGTTAAAGCAGTTCCCAAGGCAATGGTATAAGAGGTTTGACTCTTTTATGCTATCTCAGAATTTTAAAAGATCAGATTATGATAGTTGTGTTTATTTTAAGTCAGTCAATGGTTCATCAATATATCTGCTTCTTTATGTTGATGATATGTTGATTGCTGCAAAAGATAAACTAGAGATAGCAAAACTGAAAGCACAACTAAGCAAAGAGTTTGAAATGACGGACTTAGGTCCAGCCAAGAAAATTCTTGGTATGGAAATTACTCGTAACAGACAGCATGGAAAACTATACCTAAGTCAAAATAGGTATATTGAGAAAGTTCTTCAAAGATTCAACATGCATAAAGCCAAGCCAGTGAGTACTCCGTTAGCTGCACATTACTGTCTTCAACATATTGTCCAAAGACAGATGATGAAATTAACAACATGGCGAAAGTTCTGTATTCTAGTGCAGTTGGTTCTCTAATGTATGCCATGGTATGTTCTCGCCCTGATTTATCTCACGCTTTAAGTGTTGTTAGTAGATATATGGCTAACCCAGGAAAAGAGCATTGGAAAGATGTTCAATGGATTCTTAGATATTTATGCGGTACTTCCAATGCATGTTTACAATTTGGAAGTTCTGGTGAAGGACTGGTGGGCTATGTAGATTCTGATTATGCTGGAGATTTAGATAAAAGAAGATCTTTGACAGGTTATGTTTTTACCATTGGTGGATGTGCTGTGAGTTAGAAGGCAAGTCTACAGAACACTGTCGTCTTATCCACAACTGAAGCAGAGTACATGGCAATTTCTGAAGCTTGCAAAGAAGCTATTTGGTTAAGAAATTTATACGGTGAACTTTGTGGAAACACATCTCCCACAAAGATTTTTTGTGATAGTCAAAGTGCTATTTATCTTACAAAAGATCAAATGTTTCATGAGAGAACGAAACATATTGATGTACGTTATCACTTTATTCGAGTTGTTATTTCCAAAGGTGATATTCAAGTTCAAAAGATTAGCACTCATGACAATCCGGCTGATATGATGACGAAGCCGGTTCCAGCAACTAAGTTTGAGCTTTGCTCAAGCTTGGTTGGTATGACAATCTAATTTCAAGGATTGTCGGCACACGATGATTTTATAATGAAGAGTTCTACAAGTGGAAATTCATCTCAAGGTGGAGTTGTTTGATTACTTATTGCTTTTAAAGTCAAGGTGGATATTGTGAATGATTAACTTCAAAAGCAAAAGTAAAAGAAATAATTCATGTGGGCCCTACATGAATAGTAATCAAAATCAAAATCAAAGTGAAATTTTGCACGTTGAAATCTTTGAACGAGATTATTCAATTCTTCATTCGGCGCACACAATTAAATTTTCAACGATTACTGCAACATGTCAGGCCATTCATCCCTATATATAGGGATGATCATATTGCAAACAAATCGTCCAAAAACAATCAGAGTGATATATATATATATATATATATATATATATATATATATATATATATATATATATATATATATATATATATATATATATATATATATATATATATATATATATATATATATATATATATATATATATATATAGTGAGGCACCATGTATTAAAAGAAAAGAGGGATATATATTTTCAGTCCCTAATCTTGTAACCTCCTCATTTTTCTCATATAGTGATCATCATCGGTTGTGTCCGTGGTTTTTTCCCGTAAGGGTTTTTCCACGTTAAATCCTTGTGTCCACATTTATTTTTCTTTATCGTATTATTTTTCTTTTATTGTCGATATTATTATTCATAATATACATATTGTGAAAAATGTAATAAATAACCTCAGACATTGGATGAAAAATCAATAATTGAGATTAAATTGACAGTTATGAATGATGCAAGACGGTTAGCCCCATACAAATCACAAACATCGGATGGATTAGATCCAAATAACATGATTACTTCTTATGTTTCACATCATTTTTATACTTCTTGGATATATATCCTAATCACATATTACTTTTATACTAATACATTACATTTCAATTAAATTATTTACCATAAACCACAAATAACAACCGTCATTTTGTTCTCCACCTTGACTTTTTACCCCAGATCGGCAATTTATATGCCTTAACTCATTGTAAGATAACAAAATAATATGATCATTAGGATATTAAGTTTATAATATCTAATTCTTCTATTCATATATTCAACTAAAAACACATAAATTTAATACCTATTTTTCCCAAACTAGGTTGGTCTCTCATTCATCATTCCCTATGTGATTCCCCTAAAAAAACTTTCACGAGGATAATGGTGGTCATAACAATCCTACGGTCCTCAGCCTACAAGAATATAAAAGATCAACATCTGTCTTCAAAGCAATTCATTGGTCCATTCGAATGTAGATTGCCCCACAACTACAATTTTGCACCCATGATACTAAAAGTCAAATTTCTATCGACAATAGCAAACTTTCATGAAGATGTGGATGATGATGATTACAGAATCTGTGTGTGACACCGAATATTGTATATTTTCTGATAAATAAAGTACAAGTTTAGATTGGCACTTATGGTGCATTTCTCCTGTTAGATGTTTCTGACTGGTTTTGTTTGGCTTGAGCTTGAGCTTAAGTCTTTTCTCTTTTCTCCTTTCTAATGATATTTTGCTATTCAAAAAAAATAATAATAATAAAGTACAAGTTCTTATAACAGTATCATAGATTTCATTCGAGAGATCGCATTGGCCATGTTTTCTACCAGAGCTAAAATTGACAAATCTAAACCAATGTATTGTTTTTTATGCACTTAGTACAAGTTGTGATAGAAGGATATCTATGAAGTTAGAATATTTGGTGTGAGACACTATTTCGATAGTGGTTTCACGTATACTAATATTGCTCTAAAATTAAAATTTTATATATGTTGAAAACCATGTTGGCTCGAATATAAGGTATAACTTTCAGTGTGTTAGTTATAAGCTTTTATATATGTCATTATCACTGTGACAAGGTGTGGGGTTAAGCTTTTTATAACAATATTGTATCGATTATAAAAGTTATTGGTTTTCTGAATATGGAGATAAGGAAAACCGTGATACCAAGGTAGTGAACAAAATAAGTACAAGTTATAGCAGCAATAAATAGAACGTAAGCTTCCAAACAAGACTAGGACATCACCTCATACGGAAACAAAAGAAGAAACAAAAATAAGCTCACATACTATTGAACATCATGTGCTTGAACATGTCATGACGTACCATGTAGGGAATACAAAAGTCAAAAATGTTGAATTTCTATATTAAAGTAAACACGTAAATCATTCATCATATTAATTGATATGAATGATTGATTTGAGATGAGACGACAAATTCAAGAACAGTTTAATGAACAGAATTTAACTACCTCCTTCGTCATTTATAAATTATATCAAGTGTAATTTAAATTAGACAAAACGATGAGACTACTACGATGAAAGTAAGCCTATTCGATTTATAAATATTTTCGTTCCATATGTAATCAACAAGTATACCGTCTCATAAGTAAATATATAAAAAAGATAATAAATTATTCATCTGATAGACTTATTGCAAAGAAATTCCATTGTACTTTATGCAGTAAAAATTATAATTCGTTTTGCCTTCAAAAAAACTTACCTTATATAAACCATCACAACTCTTTACACCCAACTCTCTCTCTCTCTCTCTCTCTCTCTCTCTCTCTCTCTCTCCTATCTTCTCTGGGTTTATCCGATGGACACAAACGCCGCAGAGCCGCCATCGAGAAGACATGAAAACCACAATCGTTTAAGCCACCACCAACAACCCCACCGTGACATGATCCCGGAAACCACCATTCTTGTAATCGCCATCCCCATTGTTGTCGTCATTTTACTCCTTGCAATTTCTGTAATTGTAGCATTGCTCCGCCGTGCAAAATCACCCAAACCGAATGGAAACATCAATGGCAACAAAAATTGCATGTTCATCGCTCATAGCATCATAACATTCGATGCTGGGCCAGGTAAACTACGATTAAACATTCAGTGGTCTAACCAGTATTTGATGATTTTCCTTAATTACCCTTTATATTTTTCTGAAATCTGATATAAAATCATTTATATTAAGTAGTACGAGAAAGACAAGTTTTAACAAAAATATGTGTGAATTATAACAAGTTTTAACAAAAAATAAACCATTCAATCGTTAACTAAATTTTAAAGGCGAAATGTGGATTCATCTATTGATGAACGAATCAAGTACTCAACTTCTTATGTTTTATTTCTAACGGGTCCGGTTTTTTAAAATGGAAAAAATTAGCCATAAGAAAGCAGCCCAAATGGGTCGAACATGTGAAAAGTAGCGCATTCTTAATGCATAAAAATTGTTTACTTTCAGAGAAAAATAACACTGTAAGAGTATAATTTCTGTAATCTATTTAATACCATAATTATTTGTAAAATATCTAAAAGAACTGGATAAAAATTGTTTCATGTTAAACAACTTGGACCGTCTTAACTTGGTACATATTGACCCGTCAGAACATGTATGTTTTGCCGATGAAAAAATCCAAATGGAGACAAACTCGTAACAATAAACATGTTTTATGTTATCAAAACTTAAGCTAGCAATGCAACAAAAAGTTATGCATTACTCTTTAATCTTTTCTGGGAATAAACTAACGTCCTTATACTTCTTAAATATTTATAAAATTAACATCAGATCCAACAGAAAATCAATAAGACATGTGAGTTGTGACACCCTATCGCGTCATGGGTTCTTGTTGCTAGCTCTACTTAATTTGATTAAATTTAAAAAGTATATATAAGTGCTTAATACGATTATGAGAATGAAAACCTTGATAAATATGTTTATACATGAAACTTAAAAAATTACAAAAATATAATATGATTTTGTGTCTTATTTTGAGAGGTAGATATGAAACGGGGGTGTATCTATGGTGGAAGCCCATGCACCCTACCATCAGCAACATTTAAAGGCGTACAAGTATTCACATATAAAGAGCTGGAATCCGCTACGGGCAACTTCACCCAAGCTAACCTTGTGGGTAAGGGTGGTTACGGGATGGTTTACCGTGGGGTACTCCGTGACGGCACCGTTTCTGCTATTAAATTGTTTCACAGGGAAGGCAAGCAAGGTGAACGTGCTTTCCGGTCGGAGGTATATCTCATTAAAATCACAATAAACCTTAAATACAATTGTTGATCAAGCATATGTATGTCGTTAATAGTTCATTTAATAAAAAGAATACAATTGTTCAAGTGGTACATACGTAGAGTATATAAATTCTTGGGTAAATTGCATAAAAGTCACTACCTTTTCCAACTTTCTCGATTTTGACATTGTATTTTTAGTTTTTGCAATTAAGTCATTATGTTTTCAGAAAATTGCAATTAAGTCATTATGTTTTTCAAAAAGTTGCGAAAATGACCATATAACAGGATGGCAACAGGTTACCATGTCATATGGTCAAATTTGCAATTTTTCAGAAAACATAATGACTTAATAGCAAAAATAAAACATAGTGTCAAAATCGAAAAGTTTGGAAAAGTTAGCGAATTTTATGCAATTGACATTATGCAATTTATATAACTTAATCACTTTACATGTCCTATACGTGTCCAAAAAATAAATTTGTTGTTACCTTGTTTTTCCATTTAAAGTAATCAAATTTATTGTCCTAAAAATGGAATTTCAAAAAGATTTAGGATAAATGCATACGAACAAAATGTATAATTTTAATCACTAGATTTTTTGCAATACAACCTGTCAAGCTAGTAGCATTTGCATACTCGAAGACATAAAATGTATAATTTTAATAACTAGATTTTTTGAAAGACTTAATCGCTAAAAATTGTGAAAAATAGTCAAAATAAAGAAAGACGTTGTCTTATTCAAAATTAAAGTACTTGTTTTCAATAAAACAAAAAGTATTTAGAGTTTAAACTAGAATTTTTTTAAGTAAAAGAAGGTTTCGTATGCATTTATCCTAAATCTTTTTAAAATTCCACTTTTAGGACACTAAATTCGAATATTTTAAATGGAAAAACAAGGTAACAACAAATTTAATTTTTTGGACACGTATGAGGCATGTAAAGTTATTAAGTTATATAAATTGCATAGGGTAAATTGCATAAAATTCGCTAACTTTTCCAGATTTTTCGATTTTGACACTATGTTTTATTTTTGCTATTAAGTCATTATGTTTTCTGAAAAATTGCAAATTTGACCATATGACCTGGTAACCTGTTGCCATCCTGTCATATGGTCATTTTCTTAACTTTTTGAAAAACATAATGACTTAATTGCAATTTTCTGAAAACATAATGACTTAATTGCAAAAATTAAAAATACACTGTCAAAATCGAGAAAATTGGAAAAGTTAGTGACTTTTATGCAATTTACCCTATATAAAATAACAAATTATGATCAATCGATTTTTATTTGGTAAATGTATTTTCAAGTCAATGTATAATAACCGAATTTTCTATTTTATTATAAATTTATATCCTAAATCTATCAATTTTGATTGTAAAATACATTCCCTAATCTTTTGAGTGCACTTTTAGCCTATACAAAGTAGGTCATTTAATTTATGTTGTTTTGGAAAATATATGCAGGTGGATTTATTAAGTCGGTTGCAATGTCCATATCTAGTGGACCTACTTGGATACTGTGCTGATAATCAGTACAGGCTCCTTGTATTCGAGTACATGGCTAACGGTACTCTTCACAACCACCTTCACTCTTCTGATGGTCGATCTCAAGCCCTGAATTGGGCCATCCGAATGAGAATCGCCCTCGATTCCGCAAGAGCACTTGAATTCCTTCATGAGCACACCACCCCATCTGTCATACACCGCGATTTTAAATCTACCAACATTTTGTTGAACGAAAACTTTCGAGGAAAGGTTACCGATTTCGGGTTGGCCAAGTTTGGATCAGACAAACTCAACGGCATGATCTCGACCCGTGTTTTGGGAACCACCGGATATCTGGCACCCGAGTGAGTTCTTAACCATTTCATCATTCTATCGTGTTTATGTATTCTTTAGTTATATTGCCCTTATACTTTTGGCAATGTTAGGTATGCTTCAACCATGTATATGTATTCTTAATTATATTGCCCTTATACTTTTGGTGATGTTAGGTATGCTTCGACCGGAAAGCTCACAACCAAATCGGATGTGTATAGCTACGGTGTTGTTTTGCTAGAGCTCTTAACGGGACGTGTACCTATTGACACAAAGCGACCACCTGGAGAGCATGTCCTTGTCTCTTGGGTAAGTATGTCCTACGAGTTTTTTAGTTAAATGCATGTATATATGCCCCGTTCGTTATACATGATATGATATGACAAGCAGTCTTGTATCACATTTTACATTTGACAAATTATTCCTTATAACGATATGAATACCTATCGTGGCTAAAATCATGTGCTCATACATTAGGCTCTTCCAAGGTTAACGAATAGAGCTCAAGTTGTGGAAATGGTCGACCCGAGTCTACATGGTCAATTTTCACGAAAGGATTTAATTCAGGTCAATTCAACTTTACTCGTCAACAATCATTACCAAACAATAATTAATCAAATAATTAGCTCAACGTCTTGTTTACAGGTGGCAGCAATCGCAGCCATGTGTGTGCAAACGGAAGCCGATTACCGGCCTCTAATGACAGATGTCGTCCAATCCTTGATTCCAATAGTACACAACTTATCTTCAGGGAGCGCATCTAGTTCTTTTAGGTTTAGTAAACGAGTAAGCCCTAGATCTTAGAGGTCCCTTAATTCTTAATTTGTACGGTAGTTGATACATTCAATTAAGGCATTCAATGTTGAAACGAAATAAAACAAATAAACAACTCGAATCATTACTCTCAAGTCAAAAGTGTGCATCGATTGACATGACATGATATGACAAAACAGGTTGTGTACACTGTACTTTCTGCTTTATTTATTCTCGGTGCCAACTTTCTCCTTGTATTTTGCGAAAGCTGCTGAAAGGGCTGATTTAACGGTTAGATTTGGTTCTTTTTTATCGCGCTTATTTGAAGGTCCGACTTCTTTTTCGTCTTCTTTTGCTTCACTTGGAGTGAAAGGCTGGGCGGATGTTTCGGGCGGTGTAGGGTGCTTGGGCACCGTGCGTTTGAATGGTTCATGGAAAGTGTCATATAGGCGCTTCACCTGAAAATTTTAAGTACGTTGCTATTATGGGTAAGGAATTATAAGTACGTTGCTATTATGGGTGGGAATTATGGGAATAAAGAGATGTACTTTTCGCTCTCCAATACCAGGGCAACGAGCCAGATCCTCCATGGAAGAATCCATAATATGAGAAAGAGACTGCCAGAAAGACGGTAGCAATAATCAGTTTTTTAGATATTTTCTTTTTTGAAATCTGATATTTGAAGATAAATATTTATTTGCTTAATTTATATTCCTAAAAGTACAAGTTATTTGGGTAGTAGATTAAGTACCCCAAACGTAGAGCCCAGAGTAACCACATCTGTCTTGTTGACATGTCGCACGGATGTTAGGGCGTGTGATAACTGCAATTTAAAGATTATTAAAACCAGTCAATTTCATGCATGCAAAAAAATAAAAATAAAAAAAAATCTTTGTAAATCCCGTATTAGCAGAAAGAAATGCCTTTAAAAAACTTGAAAAAAGAAAAGAACTTGAGCATATGCGATATATATACCCGTGATAAATAGTCTGTATCCATTTGGCCTTGAATGATATCTGCAGGTTTATTTTCATAAACTTTTATTGTCTCTAGGTATCGACCACATTCTTCCAAGCTGAAACAAATAATATACAAATTTTGTAATTTCTCTAACAAAAACTGGATTCTTTTACAGATAAATAAGATCATAATATATACTAAAAAAGAAAAATACCTCCAACCACACAAAAGGGTACAGTCATGAAGCAGAGCTGTTCTTGTGACTTCCAACAATGGCTTGACAACATCCTCCTATAACATAAAAGAAACAAAAGTGAGGTGGCAAAACATATAAATGTCACTTTACGTTTACAATTTTTCAACTAGATACTTAAATCAAATATTTAACTAAAGGGATCTAGATCTTACAACATCAATATGGCATAAAACAACACGAAGCTTGAAGTTTTTTCCCAATTCCCTTATTCGGAAATATAGATAGTCCGGGTGAAGCAGGTGATACCTAATACTGCATGAAAACATCATGATGATCAGAATGAGATATATGTGAAAAGTTCAAATATGTTAAAACTTTTGAAACTTAATTGTGTGTGATTGAGGGGTCATTAAAAAGAACTAAAATGGAGATGGAACCTGAGATAAAGAGCACATGATTGTTGCCCCAACATGTAATCGCAGACAACATCTGCAAAAGCCCATCTCACGTTTCTTATATGTTTTAGCAAAGGATTTCCCTTCTGCATTAGTAGACGAAAGAAAATGCAAATCAATACATGGAGGCAGTGTTCTATGCAGTTTACAATCAACAAGCTTCAGTTGACAACAGATTTCCAGTAATCTTTTTGTATCCATTGACTATGGATGATAGAAGTAATAAAATAAAAAAGATGGCGGTGACAGCAAAAGAATAGGCTTCCCTATCAAACTATCTCACCTGTCTATGACTAACAAGTATTGCGTTGCGACTTTGCGTAGAAGACGAAGATACTCCGGTAGAATTTGCAGTTGCAACCGGCGGGGAAGACGAAGACGGGGTAGCATCAACCCCAGGTGGCTGAATTCCCCTGGCAAAAGAACAAAGCCCTAATTTTATGGAACATTAGCAGAAATCAGAGAGAAGAGAATGTATCGATCAATTGATACAACTACCTTGAAGTTGAAGAGGAGGACGGAGGTGGAGGTGGGGGTGGAGCGTAAAACTCGGTGTTCTTAATGGATTTGAAGGCCTGAGAGAAGGACTGAGAAGGGTTGAAAAGAGAATGGAGAGGGGTTTTCGATTGGGAGCTCTGATTGACTTCTTCGTATGTGGGTATCTTGATTACGAACGATGATGATGAACTGTTGTTTGCATTCTGATTATCTCTCTCTTCCATTTCGTCTTCTTTGCCGGATTTTTCTTCTCCTTCCACAATCCCAGAACATTCATACCGAAACCAGTTTTATAGCAACATGTAAATTTCTAGTCTAGCCCTATCTTTATTTTTTTTTTTAAAGCTAAATTGCATAAAAGCCACTAATTTTTCCAATTTTCTCGATTTTGACACTGTATTTTTAGTTTTTGCAATTAAGTCATTATATTTTCAGAAAATTGCAATTAGAGTAAATTACAGAAACAATCCCTAAGGTTTCGCAAAACTAACATAGGGTGCCCAACTATCTAATTTTCACTTCAGCAGTCCCTTTCGTTTCTTTATTACGACAGATTGGTCTCTATGCTCGTTTCCATCGTTAACCTTCCGTCAAACCATCCAAATGAGAACTTTAAGTGAGGGTATTTTTGTACTTTTGCATTTGTGCGTGTCGGATGTTAATATAAGCGGGAAAAAATCTCATGAACTCCAAATGTCAAACACACTCTCGAGACACATTTGGTGCGGTAGAATTCATAGATTCGGCGAAGCAGGTATGGTTCGTTGCATATGTGGAAGGCTAGTGACTCTTTGTATGTCGTGGACAAATCTTAACCCAGGAAGGCGATTTTGGAGATGCAGTCAATGTGGGTTTGTGGGTTGGTCGGACCCTCCGATGTGCCGTAGGTCCGTATTGATCATTCCAGGTTTGTTACAAGCGAGGCGGTTGCATCTTGAAGAAATAGGTCGACTTCAAGGTGAACTCAGGGTAGCTCAAAGGTACAAGATGGTTCTGGTTGTGTCTTGGATGTTCTTCATCATCTTCGTCATGTTTATTATGTTTGAGTAGTTAGTTGGTTTTAAGAATTTCTGGTAACTGTTATTATACGGGGGTATTAGAACATCATATTTTGGGGTTCTTTGATGTTTAAGTTTATGGGGTTAGTTAATATTTCCGATAAATTTATAGTACTTAACATTTCTAGTAGATTATGAAGTTTGATCCGTTTTGTAATCATCATCAAGCAATGTAATCTTCATGAAGCAATATAATTTCGAGTCCCTTGAAACTATTATTATAAAAAACATCAAATACACAATGTGTTTCAGTAACATTGTGGTTTGTGACAAATCGTTGCAAATATATTTACGTTTATAACAAAAAAATTTGTAAATTACCAATAAAGTCCTCCTAGTGTTATTCCTAATTCGCAGTCCATCATTAGTTGTAATAAATGACTACGGATATGAATCTTTTCAACTACACCTGCATTTAATGGGCCTCTAATCACCGGTCAAATCCACCGCACCCTAATGATGGTTCTAGATGTCGTTGTAGTATAAGTAACCCGCATTTGGTTCTCAAATGCAACTCGTGAGAAAACAAAATGAACGCAAAGGCTTTAGAAGTTATGCTTCAATCGTTGATCAACATGGCAGAGGAAAACCAAAACTTCATTCGACAGTTAGATTGGAAGCTTGTAGCAGACCACAACGAGAAGAACTCAATGGTTGAAGCTTTGGTTGGGCGGCCGAAGTACAGCAATTACTTGGAGGCTAACAAGGCGATCGGTGACAGTAAGGTGGTTGCTGGGAAGATTTGGGACCTTGCTAACGAGATCCATAAGTTGCTAGGTGAGGAGATTGAACGGTACAAAGAGAAGTTGAATCACATTCAAGCTGATGGTGATCATGCATAGCAGGTTTCGAATGTTCTACTTTTTTAGGGTTTGATAAATAAGTGTAAGGATGGGGATGTAGAACTTGTTTTGGTAAGTCGTGTTTTGTGTTGAAGTGATTTTAGGAAGTTTTTTTTGTTTTTTTGTTGGGATGTATGGAATGCTAGACATGTTGAATGTATTTTCGTTTTGCAATGTAATGGAAACCGTACTATAAGCTTCTTAGATTTTAGTATGTTTGTTATTGTTTATTAACATTTTCTCTTATGATTTATCATAAAAAAACACAAACTAGTTACCTTTCAAACATTATCGATTGCATAATTTGGTTCAGAAAGCAATTTGCTGCATAAAAAGGGGAAAATTGTATGTAATGTTCAGGAAATGCACTTCTAACCGTTGAAGTAATGGGGAAAATGCAACTTCAGTACCAGAAGTCTTTAAATATCCAAAAGCTAGGTGGTTTGTTTAAATGTTTGACATTTCCATGCCCCGGATGCAATTTATGAAAGTGTATACGTTTCATACATAAATAGTTTAAACTGTTAATGATATAGTTTGTACATTAGCAACTACACTCAACATTGAATTCTACCATTGTACTTTACTTATTTTGTTAGTACATTATAGTTTGGAAAATCCATCCCCTTATAGCATTGAAAAATAGTTTAACTATACTCACACACACTTAACATTAGTACACCACATAATATGTCATATATATCACACAAACCATTGTCTCACATCTAACACATATCATAGTGTTAGTCACATAAACATAAACATACGATTAACAATGTGTCTTAAACGAAAACATAGTAAGGAAACAAAGATTCAAATCTTGTCTGACGTACAATATAAAATGTCTGACAACAACCATAACCAACAACCGTATTACCATCTTCAGTTTTACTTTCTTCAAATGTTCAGCACTTCTCACTGACCCCTTTTCCCTTCCCACGTTGATCCTTGCAAGACCTTGCATTGTGACCAGGATTGTTACACTTGCCACATGTCACCGTAACATATTTTTTGGACAGTTTGAATGGCCCCTTTTTCTTTTGACTCCCTTGAGATGTGGATTCATCCGGTCCCCTCCTTCTCTTAACTGTAGGTCTTCCCACCTGTAATATCACTTGAAATCTCAATTTACAGTTTATTCACCTTAAATGGTATACCATTATAATGAATTACATAATATCATACCTGAATGTGATGCTTTGGGTGTACCAACGTGGTTGGGCAATCCGATTTTGGCCACATATCAGGTCCGTTGATTGGTTCAATTGTACACTTGTACATACTCTTCCAGGTTTCCAACCTATAGCAGGGATGCACCATCTCCTCACACATTAGGACTTTTTCACCATATGATGCCTTGTCCCACAAGGCAGCAACGGCATGTTTGCAAGGTATCCCAGTTAGTTCCCATCTGCGACAACTGCAAACTTTTTTGGTTAAATCAACAACAAATTGTTCACCAAACTCAGTTGACACTTGATACTTATCATTTCCATTAAAAATACTTCTACACTTGGATGCATCTTCCTTTACTTTATCCATCAATGATTGAGCAGTTGGGGTTAGCAATCCTTCACTTCTGGCAATATGCTTTTGCACAGTAACAATTTTTTTCATCAAGTATTCCCGGATATACTCCAAACATGAGATGATAGGTCTGTCCCTTCCCTCCACAATTTTTGAGTTAAACACTTCACAAACATTATTCAAAAGCATATCTGAATGACATCGACCTACATAACATGCAAATTTTAGTCAAAGGTTCATCTGATCAGTTGAGTAACAAGATTACTGACTTAATTTGCTAATCATATTAACAAAATAACATCATATTCTTACCCGAAAAGGCACTCCTACTCCAATGTTTGGCTGGGATTTTGTTCAGCCATTCGAAAGCCTCTTTGTTGACACTCTTCAGTTCCTGCATTGCTGCGTTGAAATGGGGGACTGTAGCTGCTCTTGCACTTTTCCAAAGTATATCCTTTATTGGTTTTCCCTTCCAATGGAGTTTCATATTCTCATGAATATGACGAACACAAAACCGATGCTCAGCAGCTGGGAATAATCTAGCTAGTGCTGGTACCAAACCCTAATTATTAACAAGTAAATGTCATGTAATGAGATGTAACATTATAGAACATTCAAATATAAATTCATACAAATTTGGAAGTACCTTTTGACGATCACTTATGAAAGTGAAGTTTGATCGTTCATCAATGTCAAGATCTCTTCCTAAATTGCTTAAAACCAGGCCCATGACAACTTGTTTTCAGCTTCAACTATGGCGTATGCGACAGGGTAGATTCCGTTGTTACTATCTAAACCAACTGCACTCAGAATTTGACCTGGATATGGTCCCTTCATGAAAGCCCCATCAAGACCTAATATTTCTTGTTGACCTAATTTAAACCCCTCCTTTAAGGGTCCCAGACAGATGTAGATACGTTTGAAGGTTCGTGTATCATCAGAGTAAACAGGAGCGGATTCAACACCAATTTGAATTGTCATACCTGGATTCCTTAATTGGAGTTCCATTGCATAATCTCTTAGCATTGTGTACTGCTTCTCATAGTCTCCCCTTATCCTGTTCTTCGCGATTGCCTTTGCACGATGTACTTTCATAAAAGTCAAATTCAGCTTATACGTTCGTTGCAGTTCATCTCTTAGGGCAGATGTGGGTATTTTTGGGTTTCCCTGAAGTTGTTGTATGATTTTGTTTGGAATATACCCTTGCGTACAGGATTGAATTTGTCTACTGCGCAAACAAGTGTGGACCGGGTAATAGGTTTTTACCCTCCACCTGTCATCCTCTTTTGTTTGAGACACGTGCAATGTCCAAGGGCAATCTATCTCACTATTTTTAATTTTTTTTCTCCTTACCTGAATGACTGGTCTCCTACCAAAGTTTGCCCCACCAGGAACATCACCAAGACATTTTGCACGAATCCTTACCCCGTCATTTTTTACCATACGTAGTTGTCTGTGTGTGAATACAGACAAATTTTGTATTGCTTCTTTGACAATATTCTTTTCAGGAAAGTAATCACCAACCTTAAAATCCACTTCGTTGTTGCTCTCATCTGCGTGGTCCACCTCAATATCCATTGAATTTAAAAACTTTTCCTTTTCACTTACGTCAGGATCATAACAGTTGAATTGGTCGCTATTTATAACTAACATGTCCTCGTCTTTAATGCATGCACCGGCTTCCTCTTGCACAGGAGAATCCATAACACTACTTATAACTTCATTGTCCTCTCCGTCATCAGCAAATCTATCTTCTTCTTCTAGGTGGACACTGCTTCGGTCCTCACTATCGTCATCAGGGCCACTATTTGATCGGGCAGCATGTTCTTCCGTGAATTGTGTGACGAAGGTATTGGTTTCTTCGAATTTTTCATTGGTTTGTCGCATTGAATCATACCAAACATTATCTGTTAGCACTGACAGATTTGGAAAAGGGTTAGTGCTTACCTCCTATTGATACCTTGCGTCGTCTAGGTTGAAGCTGAAGATAGGGTCGTAAAAATCAGCTTGAAATGCATTCAAACTATTAACTTCCCAAAGAGGTTTGTCCAAATGGACCACATTCAATGCATCCCCTGCCCTTGGTCTCGGTTCATACAACACCATTTCCAAAGAAGGTCCACCCAAATTACGTTGAACTTCATCTCCCTGGAACGGTTCGTTCAAATCGAATGTCAACTGCCTACTACAAGAAGCCGTAAGTGACGGAGTCTTTTGAATCCTCCTTAGTTCAGGAGATATAAGAAACCCGTCTTCCGCCAAATAGTTTGGGATTGGCGACTTACCGTGGTTGTTTACTTTTGATACACCGTGTTCGACGAAGAAGCTTATTTCTCCGACAATAACGACATAGTTTTCAAGGGCTTTGTAATCGGCCGGGCAATCTAACGGAATCAACCCTTTTTCTAAGCTAATCCCTGGTAGCAGGTAGTGTATGTAGACAGGTTCATGTATATCGCAACACAAAACCCTTAAAATCGATAACATTTCATCCTGGTTTAACCGAGTGACATCTACATTATCCACATACCTTATATTGCCGTTACAATACTGTAAACTTGGTGTCATTTGAAATGATCCACCGTAGTGGAGTTTGACGGTGAAGAGCTTGTTGATATCGTCTGCGATATGTAAACCATCAGTGTGTAAGACAAGTGGAGAAATCAAGCTTAAAGTTTAAACCTTGAAGCTTACCGTAAGCGTTCATCGCTGTGTCGTCTTCCTCGGTTACTCGCACTACCCACATTTTTTCTCTGCGTCTTGTAACTGTTGTTATGGTATGAAGCTCGAATAGTGAAGAGTCTGCGTATATAAAATGATTCGAGGAAATCTTCAGGTTGTTGATGAAGTGACTGTCATTAATGGCGGCAAATCATCACCTGCAAAACTAAAACGCGAATGGGCCGAAATACCCCCACGTGAAGGGCGCATGGGACGGGTTTGACGGAAGGTTAACGATGGAAACGAGCTTAGGGACCAATCTGTTGTAATAAGGAAACAAAAGGGACTGACGAAGTGAAAAATGGATAGTTGGACACTCTATGTTAGTTTTGGGAAACTTAAGGGATTGTTTCTGTAATTTACTCTTGCAATTAAGTCATTTATGTAATTCTGCAAATTAATAATACAATACTATTTCTGTCATATGGTCATTTTCGCAACTTTTTGGAAAACATAATGAGTTAATTGCAATTTTCTGAAAACATAATGACTTAATTGCAAAAACTAAAAATACAGTGTCAAAATCGAGAAAATTGGAAAAGTTAGTGACTTTTATGCAATTTACCCTTTTTTTAAAGAGTAAATTACATTTTGGTCCCTATATTCAATTAAATATGACAGTTTTGGTCCCGAAAATATTGTCTGGTCCTTATCTGATACCATATACTATAATATTTATGAAATTGTTGTTACTATTCTTAAGGGCACGTCAAGCACAATCTCCTAATACAAAATTACAGAAATAGTATTGTATTATTAATTTGCAGAATTACATAAATGGTTCCTAAATAATAGTAAAATTACAAAAATGGTTCATTGTATTTACATTTGCGTGAAATAAAAAAAAATTGCAGTAATAGCATAAAATGTAAAAATTACAAAAATTATCATTTTGTAATAGTAAAATTACAGAAATGGTCCATGTATCTTAGATTTAGCAAGAACATGTATTAGTTTATTTAATTGAAAATAACATTTTGTACATAATACATATAGGATTAATAAACTCTCGCCACAACGCGTGTGCTTGAAACCTCGTTTTTGTAACTTTTTTGACTTTTTGTCACCGTTCCAAACAAATGACTATATTGGCCTTTTTATTTTTACAAGTATATTTATTTGTTTAAATTATTATGTTTAGAAAGGGAGATGGAGGGGATGCAAGATGGTGTTGAAACGGATAGTGAACTTTGATTTTCAGTTTGTGTTTTACTTCGTTTGGAATCCTGAAATTACAGGCGGTCTCGTGAGGGAGGGGTTGGGTGGGCCCAAGTTATCATAGTAATAACGATATGAATATATTAACTAATAAAAACTATGAAAAAACACACAATGTTACGTGAAGCAATGACCAAAATCGCAAGATATTAATAATAAGAACCAAAACTACAAGAGAACCTTGTTGGACCAAAGTTGCAAAATCATGGAGCAAAAATGTTATTTACTCGTCCAAGGATCCGTCTATTGTACACTGTTATTTAGCGAGAATAAATATATAGTAAATCAGAATTTTAGAAAGAAATAAAAGTAAGATGCTGTTATAGGGAAAATGACTTATAAGGGTAATTATGTTTCAAAACTGTTCAAAAAACACCATCCAAGTTTGGTCTGTTCAAAAAACACCATCCAAGTAAGGCCTTTGTACAAAAAACACCATCCAAGTAAGGCCTCTGTACAAAAAACACCATCGAACTACATGTTTTGTTCAAATTTTACCCGATGGTAACCGGCTCTTGCAGGTTAAAGGATGACTTGGCCGGTCACCAAGTATTAGGCCAAGTCACCATTTAACCTGCAAGAGCAGGTTACCATCGGGTAAAATTTGAACAAAACATGTAGTTTGATGGTGTTTTTTGTACAAAGGCCTTACTTGGATGGTGTTTTTTGTACAAAGGCGTTACTTGGATGGTGTTTTTTGAACAAACCAAACTTGGATGGTGTTTTTTGAACAGTTTTGAAACATAATTACCTTTATAAGTCATTTTCCCTGCTGTTATATGTAAATGTATAAAAGCATGTTGCTATTTTTGCTATTTCTGAGATGTCTAGCAATTTTTGTTCAATTTTACATCTCATAAATAAATAGATTTCGATTACTTGAGTTTATTATATGAAAGAAATCAAGCAAAACCATTACAACGTAAGTTCAACTAGTGATATATGTAAGCAATCACATAAAATGAAATTAAACTAGGTTTCAAACAAGTTTTAGGCCTTTTTATGATAAAATTTAAGGTCTAATATATTAGAAGAAATTTAAGCAACGGAAAACGGGACAAAAAAGACTAGGACCGTCTCAACGATTAACAAACAAATCTAGCAACACATTCTTTACACAACTATGAAAAAAACATATGAATGATTAAAAAAAATAATAATAAAAAAGAACTCGAATCCAACGAGTTGAACAGTCCTTTATGTATTATCGAGAACCTTCCTTTTAACCGGAAGCATTCTTCCTTGTAGCATAAACACGGTACGCAGCTAACCCAACAATCGCAACCGCAGCTCCCACTACAAACACAAAACAACAAACATAACTTAATCCAGACAGAACTTTATACAGACAAAACTTAATAATTAGTTATTCAACGTTACCTGAAACCACCATTAAAGAACGGTTAACAAGCCTATGATACTGTTTCCGAGTTTTTCCCGCTTCGGTTTCCGGAATGCTCAAATGCGGGTGTTCGGCTGCTCTCACAATTCTCCTGTAAACATTATTAAAGTCACCCAACCTTGTGCTTATAGGTATAGGCGCCTCTATTCCCATATCCTGGCTCACCTACCAAAAAAAATACAAATAGTGTTTATTTTTGACTTAATACATTAAGAACTTAATGGAGAAAGATGTGTATGTATACTCTTGTTGAATCTTGTATTGCGGTTGGATAAGGTTCGAGGTCGTCTTTTGCTGCAACAATGAGACAGGGAACCTCGTACCCTGTTGATTCCCCGTGACTGGCTACTTGAACAAGCAATTCGGTTGCTTTTGTCCATGAACTTTCGCTTGAACTGGATGGAAAAAAATAAGACGAAAATGCCCTTGTGAGGAACATAAAAGAAAATTACGGAGAAGTTACCTGTCGTGAACAAAAACTGCTATGTCACAGGCTGCTAAAGCCTCCTTGTGAATCAGCAATTTTTCAACCGCGTCTTCGGGTATCTCTCGTAAAATTAATGTTTTCTTTGTTCCCTGTAAATAAGGAAAAAAAGAAATAGGTAAATTGCATTTTTGGTCCCTGAGTATAGCTGTTTTTTGCAATTTTGGTCCCAAATGAAAAAGTTCACTTGCAATTTTGAACCTTAAAAGAGGTTTTTTTGTAATGTTTTTGGAGGTAAAATGACTATTTTTTTATCACTAAGTGTAGCTGATTTTTGCAATTCTGGTCCCTGAGTATAGCTGGTTTTTGCAATTTTGGTCCCAAAAAGGGCTCTCTTGCAAATTTGTACCTTGTCCAAGGTTTTTGTAATGTTTTTGGAGGTAAAACGACTATTTTTTGTCACCTGAGTATAGCTGATTTTTGCAATTTATTTGTAAGAAATATAGCCACATTCTTGAAAAAGGGACCAAAATGTCGCAATATATATAATAAGAACCAAATTTGCAAGAGAACTTTTTGGGACGAAAATTGCAAAAAAAAAAAAAAAAAAAAAAAAAAAAAAAAAAAAAAAAAAAAAAAAACACTATAATTAGGGAGCCGAAAAGTAATTTACTCAATGATATATATTTCATACTTGAATCACATATATTATATAGAGTAAATTACACTTTTGTTCCCAAAATGTTCTCTTGCAATTTTGGTCCTTATTTGAGGTTCTTTCAACGTTTTTGGTCTATGTTCCAAGTAAAATGACTATTTTTAGTACCCTAGTAGCTGATTTTTGCTATTTTGGTCCCAAAAACATTAAAACCCTCAAATAAGAACCAAAAACTGCAAGAGAAAACTTTTCAGGACTGAAACTGAAAAAGCCAGCCATACTCAGGGACCAAAAATGTAACTTTAAAAAAGCAACAAAAAAAGCAGAAATGACAATACAAAGAAATGTACTTACATCAGGCTGATCAACAATATTAACGGTATACCGCTCCTCAGTGGCTGGAGTTGGAGTATAAATTTCAGAAAACGGCCTGTGTATAAAAAAACAAAAGATAATATTATGAAAAAAAAAAAAAAAACACACAAACAAATTCAATTAGTTTAGTTAAAATAATAAAAAACCTTGCAACAAAAGCATGCAACAATGAAGATTTTCCAGCCTCTTTTGGTCCAAAAACAAAGCATTGAAATACATTTCTGTCTGAATGTTGTTTTTTGCGGTCAACTCTTCTTCTTCGTGTAACTTTGACCGCAGAAGAAGGATCGCCAGCATATCCAATATATATGAGGTTTTCAACACTAATACTAGGGTTTAAAAGTGTCATAAGAGCCCACTGCAAAAAAAGCAGAAATTAATAAAAGGAACACTAGAAATATACAAAGTTTAACTAGTAAAATGATTTTTATATATACCTTTGATAAAAATCCATCAAGTGATAACCCTCCTAATGCATTTCTCTCTGCTGCAACTGCAAATGGAGCTTCACTCCAAGGACTGCAATGTAATTTTCAAATTTCAAATTTTGATTGTGAAAGAATGTATATAGTTCATCAAATATTCATTGATTTTTACCGTGTTTAGTCCAAATTGAAACCTTTTTTTCAATTTTGGTCTTTATTCCAAGGCTTTGGTCCTTTTAAAGCTCCAGGGACCAAAACCGATATGAAACCTTGAAATGAGGACCAAATTTGAAAAAAGTTTCAAACTTGGACTAAATATGGTAGAAATCAAAAAGCACGTGGACCATTTTTGTAATTTACTCAAAACAATAATAATGGTGGAATGATATAATTTGAACAAATTACAGTACCTTTCTGGAGCAGTAGAAAACACATCCTCTAGCTCATGTGCATTAAGAGCACCATCCTGATTAAAAAAACAGTTATATTTATTTTCAATTAATTGATATATTCAAAAGAAGAAAAAAATTCTAGAACATACACCATCAATGTCAAACAAAGAAAAAACTCCTCTAAGAAACTCCATAGCTTCACTTGTCAGCTCCACACTCTACACAACATCAAAAAAGAAAAAAACAATTATATTATTATTTTACTGCTTATAAAATAAAATATTTTATTTAAAAAATATTTACCTGATCAGGGGTTTTTTTAATCGGAGGGAGAAGCTGATCATCAGAAAGTCTTATATCATTATTGTAACCGAATTTTCTTAAAACAGTCCATGTTGTCTCTAAACGACCTTTTTCAATAAATAAAGCATGAAGAAAAAGGAAGCCTGTTAATGTAAGACCATTTTCATTAACTCCTTCCGGAAGCTTCTCTTGTACAACTCTTTTTACACCCACAATTTCAGAAGGTTGCAATGGAGCATTAAAACATTTCACCTGTTCACAATCATACATAAACAGGAAACAAATAAGATTATTCATTGTTGTAATGTAACATATAACAAATACAATCACTCAAATAATTAAAAAGAAAACCTGGAAATCATTTAACTCTGCATCACTTAAAGCACCATCTCTATCATTATCACAAAGAATAAATATTCTTTTTAAAGCCCTAACACATCGCGGTTTTAAAGTTTGTGCTTCTTGATCAAATAATGGGGCGGTTGGATGAAGTACGGCTTTTTGCGCGTAGTAAAAAACCTCTGGGATCTGAAAAGGAGTAAAAATATATATAAATGTTAATAAGTTTATAAAGGTTGAAGTTTTAGGGAAAAAAAAAGGGGTCCTACTTGAATATGTTTGTAGGCTGAACATTCGATGCATGTTTCAATCTCACGAAATTGTTGCATTATGGGTGACATCACTTGTTCCAAACTAACTGGTTGTTGTTCATCTCTTAGATCCAGCTTACAACCTGCTACTATGACAGGAACTTTTACCTGTATGTGTGTTTAAAGATCAAATTAGTTAGAAAATTGATGTTTTTACTGAATGTAATGGTGTACATTATGTGTGAAATGGTTAGCAAGCTATAGTTTTGTACAATTCTTAAACCATACCTCTAATCTACGAAGTTCAGGCAGCCAGAAAGTGCTTAATCGATCAAGTGTAGCAGGCTGATCACATGCATAGGTAAGAACAACTGCATCGGCTCTCTTCAGTTCATCAGCAAGTTTGCCTCTATTCTCCAAACTGGAATAAGAAAAAAGTGATCACTCGTTAGATTTAGTTGTTAACCTGAATTTGTTACACATTATGAACATCTTCAAGTTGCAGATCATATGCGTATCGAAACATAATTTCTTTCAAGTTCGTATAATCACTTTCAATCGCACATCCAAACGGACGAGCATTTGGGCGAGTATTGGGAAGGGAACCCTTGCTTTTGACCCATGGAAATTACTACTTTCCCGATCAGGAATGTATATCTTCGGAAATTAAACGGAGGGGTGTTTTTTCAATGGCGGAATACCTACCTGGAAGACGTATCAATGACTGTAACGGGGACACGGTCAGGGAACATATCCTCCGGTAACCGGGTAGGGGGCAACACCGGAGGAACATTCGCAGGAAAAGCCTCCGCGGCAGCAGTAATAATCAAGCTGGACTTACCGGTGCCACGATCACCGGCAACGACGATCCGAACGCCGGTCGTGGAGCTCGACTTGGCAGCAGACGCGCCTCCCACCATTGACACAATTAACGTTCTAGAAGAACTACCAAACCCTTATACAGAGATGGATGTGCTTGGAGAGAAAAGGGCTCGAGAAGTGTTGGGTCGCTTAATTCTTGATATGTAGAAAAGGGTTTTTGATAGAAGATTCAAGATTGTGCCCCTTTGCTTTATTAACCTCGAAGAGGGTATACGTCAAGCTTCGTTTTTCTTTTTGTTTATTTCCATATTCATCAAATTTATCCTTAAATCGAAAATCTTTTCATACAAGAAACATAAATTAATACTTTCTTGGATCTTAAAATAATAATTTATAGTCTTCAATGTTTTCTTCTTTTAAAACTAGTTACTTTTATTGTTATAAAGTCTTATTTTCACTTTTGGTCTCATTGATGTATAAAATTATGTGATTCAAATAGATCAAAAGGGTGATTCAAATTAAAGAGTGATGTAACATGATATTTGGTAAATGTATAAAAACCTTTGACATATATGTTTTAAGCGTTTCATGAACAAAATTTACCGATTTAATGTCATGTATGTTTTGACACCATTTTGCATTAAATAGTAAACTGATGTTATTATAAAATTATAATAGATTGTTCAACAATTAAAGTTACATGAATTATTAATATGTTTAATGTATCTTGCATTTTTTTTAACAGATAACCCTATAAAAATGTATATGGCTATATGCATGTATCATACAAATATGGAATAATCCTTTCCCATCAAATCAAAAAGAATATCAAATCAAAAAGAATAATCCATTACCAACAAACTTTTGGTTCATTTATCCGATATGAATGATCCGTTTTCTTCTATGAAATTGCTATTAGAACTCCAAGAATGGAATATTGTTCATTATCTTCGTTAATATTTTTTCTATATATAGTTGATTTATCATTTAAGAACTTAAAAGAAAGTGAATTATCACGAATCAAAGTTGGTCTCATTTACTAGGGTAAAGTATTTTGTCCTAGATCGCTATAATCTTCATTAATGAGCAGACATGCAACATTCGGTAAAAGTACGAAATCATACATTATTCCAGACCAATGCCCTTGTGTGGCTTGTCTATTGGACTAAGCAAAAGTCAATACGAAAAAGAATAAAGATTGCATGCTTATGCAAGCTAATCTTAAAATATCACCTCTAAAGTTTGTAAACATGTATTTCACGCTTGTATGGCCACACGAAAAGCAACACAATGCATGATACAACATTCGTATGTGTACAATATCATATGCATATGCATTCATGACGTTTTTGTGTCATGCATTCTAGCACGTGATTAACATGAAAATAAGTTGGCATGATAACTAAAATGTTTTGTTTAAAATGAAGGAAAGAATGTTACTATTCATTTTAAAGGTGGAGTGTTTGTTTCCCAAAAAGGCCCCAATATGTTTAAATGTATGTCGTATACTAAAGAATAGAATGTGTATATGATGCAAAAAATAATACAAATGATATACTAGTAGTAATAAAAGCCATAAGTAGGTTGGTACATAAATTCACCTAAAGATAGTGAAAGTAATCAAGACATATACTACCAGATTGACCTAATTGTATGTCTCTTCCCCCTTCATGCCCTTAAAAAGTGTTAATTATTTTGTATCTAGCGAAAATTCTTATTTCTTCATCGGTTGATCTCTTCTCTTTGACCGATTGACAATAACAGTCTTCACCCTCCTTATTGTCCCATTCGGTTGCCTCCTTTGAACATGTCCAAATTACCTCATGCTTCCTCCCTATTTTCTGTGGATCGACATGACTCCCAACTTATACTTTATTACACATTTGGTATCATATCGCATTACTCCTTTTCCACCTTGAGTATCATCATTTCTCTCATTTACATCTTCCCTTCATACTCTTTCTTTATCAGCCACAATTGTGATTCATGTAACATAGTTGGTCTAAAGCCACAATTGTAACATAGTTGGTCTAACTACTACCTTATATAATTTTTCATATTATTTTCAAATGGACCCTCTCATCACACAATATTGTGTGGCTAACCTCCACTTCAGTTATCATGCATGTATGTAGTGGGTAATGGTGTTATTTATTTCCTTTTTGTCGTGGATCATAAATCACAAGTAATTAAAACTCTCGTTTTGGATATAGTACTTGTACCCCATTGTAGAATTTGACTTCATCAATATGCATCCTACTAAAAATTGCGCCAAAGATTTAGACAAATTAAAATATAGAAATGATGCAACTAGAAGCGTTGCAAACTGATTGTCTACGAAAAGGACAGTGGCATCATCCTATCTCCATACGATTTCGCATCGATTTTCCGTTTGATTTTGAATACAATAATTGCCAATCTATTTTAGTAACTAATCTATTTGACTTAATTTGGTTTTTGTTTTTTATAGAAGGCATCGGGTGTTGGTCGTACTATACATGAAAACAACTGCTTGATATTATCTTGATTCCTTGAGGCCTAGCAATGTCAATCTGAAGTTGAGGAAAATTATTGAAGTGTAAGTAATATAAATTATTGAAACATTATAGTGTATTCTTTGATATATTTCATAAGTTTCTATAGGGAAATGGTCGTGTACGCTACACAAAGTGGACCCAACAAAAAGGTTAAACTCAACTAGATCAATGTTATCGTGAGCTATTAAGTCATTATCAAAATTTCAGCTTTAACTTCATTTTAACTGATCATTTATTATGTAATTATGTAGTTCCCCATTCAGCCGAGAAGTACTGAATATGGCTATTATGTGGTAAAGTTCATGAAAGAGATGGTTAACGAAGGAGTTAAAGTATTGATCAATACGAATATAAGCAAACATAAGAGTTAATTCACACAGTTATATAAGTTAGTTTGCATTTAATGCCTTTAAATTCTAATGAATTATTAATTCAAATTCATCATATCATAGTTTAATCTAAATAGACTACATATATTTATATATATTTCTAGATAACATTCTGATTAACATATCTAGTTTTTTACACTCTAACATAATCCTCGAATAAAATGCATTACAATTATTTTCAAATTTTCATTTCAAATAATTTATTTGCATACGATTTCTCAATTCCAAATATTGAATGTTTTTAACTCCAATTTTTACTTAAATCATTATACCTAAATTTGATTTAGTTAATTTTATTTTATATGATTAAGAAGCTTGTATATCTAATATTTTGTTTATTTATTTGTTAGATTTAATTTATATTTTCAAAATAACTTCACGCTAAGGGTAAAACTCCTAACCTCAAAAATATAGGTGTTATATTATACAATGTCAACACCAATATAAATGATATACTATTAGTAATTAAAGACAAAAAGTTAGTGGGTACTTAAATTCATCTAAAGATAGTAAAAGCAACTAATACGTATATTATGTCATATCCTCGGAAAGAGTCAATTCTTTCGTATCTAGCCCAAACTAGCTTCCCACTTCTTCACCTCCGGCTACCTCCTTTGAACATGTCAAACTCACATCAATATTCCTCCCATGAATTTTCAGGTAATCAACGTGACTCCCAACTTATTACACATTTGGAATCATGTCCAACATATTGCTTGTCCACATTGAGCATCCTCATCTACGCCACCATCCCATCTTCCCTTCATACTATTTCTTTATCGTCACGGTTTGGATCTATATAACATAGTTAGATCCACTTTAACTATCTCTCTTGTATGTAGTGGGTAATTGCATTATATATTTCCCCTTTCGTGGATCATAGACCACAAGTAATTAAAACTCTCATTTTGGAATAGTACTTGCACCCTATGGTAGGCTTTAACTATTTCGTCGTTATGCATCCTATTAAAAATTGCACCAAATCTAAACTGCATTAATCGGTAACTCGTTTTCTTCCAGAAACTTCATTAAAATATCAAATCTGACATTCACCTTGGCCCTTGTCTCTACCACCAACACAATGTCGTTACCAAAAAAAAAAAAACATGCAACATGGCATCCATCCCTACATCCCATGCAAGATCCATCCAAAATAAAAAACAAAATGTTTCGTCTAAAAGTTTATCAATATTTCCGTCGGGAAAGACTTTGTGACAATACATGTAAGGGTGCTTGTTTTTCCTCAAAAAGTCTTTTTTCCTAGAGCACCTGCAGGAGGGTAGATGTTTTTTAAAAAGATCGTCTATTTTCTGAAAGACAAACGATCTAAAAAAAGACTTTTTTCACCTCTTTTTCAAAAGGACATAATGTTTAGCTTTTTGAACATTTTTTTGAAACTTTTCAAATACACTTCACCCCACCCTACCCCCATGCCCACCCTACCCTACCCACCAAAAGCGTACCCACCCACCACTACCCTTATCCCAAAACCCACCCACACACCCCACCTAACCCAACCATCTACCACACCATATACATGCATCCACCTACCCCTACCCTTACCAACCTCACCCAACGATCTACCCCACCCCACCCCATATAACCCGCTATGCACCCCAGCCCCGCCCACCCTCTACCCAACAACACGCCCTACCCATACCCCACCCTACCCTATACCACTCCCTTACCATTAGTTTTGACTAAAACTGATATTATAATGAATGATTCCAAAAAGACATTAAAAACAAAGAGTCCTTTTTATGAAAAGCAAAACATGGAAAAAGACTTTTGATTCACATCTTCTTCCGTAGACATGGAAAAAGACGAAAGACATTTTACATCTTCAAAAACAAACATCATTGTAGTGAATAACCCTCACATATTTCCCTATTAAGATCAATGTGCAGGACTATACTTCTTTCTATCTACATGAAGCCGAATTGATTGTTTGGTGTATGCTTTACCTAAGCTCTAACACTTTCTCTTATGGTTTAATGGTGTGACCAAGAATCTTAGTACATTGATAGTTACACCAAGTTTACGAGTCTCCTTTATTCTTATAAACGTGTATCACAGAGTTAAGTCTCCACTTATCCAACATCTTGATAGTCTTTTTGATAAAGTTATCATGAAACTAATAGTTTCCTCCCAAGATGAGTTTATTCTCTTCTTCCTCTTTATCATATGAACGACATGCTCAAATACATGGCATTCAATGCCAACCATTTGACCCCAGCTCCATTCACACACTAATAAGGAGTTAGACGTATTTCTTCTATTTTAGGAGAAACATGAGCCCATATTTTACAATCAACTATAAGGAAATATGATGCAAAATAAAATGGTTGGATATATTTTTATGTAAAGCTGTAATAATCGATGATGACAAGTTGACAACATCAAATACTCAGACAATTTCCATTTATATTAAAAGATAACATATAAATTAAGGGTATTACAAGATGTGTAAGTAATACTATTCCATCATCTAACATCCAATATATCGCACCTAACATCGAGAAGCTAGTTATTTAACACTAATCAAAACAATACTAATAAAAATGTAAATTAACTTTTGTCATCATCAAGTATATTAAGTTAACAAACTAAACAAAACGGGATTAAAAAACATGTGTCGGCTACCCAATTTCAAAAACAACACTATAAATCTAGTATCAACCCTCCAATGTATTCAACAATATCAAACAACCAAAAATAATCATAAAGATTTGTATCATACCATGCCACGTGGCATGTACATATATTTCTTAATTCAAACCAATCCGGCAAAGGGGGTTGCTCTTAATCAGACCAAGGTCCACCTGTAAATAACACAAAAAAGTTCACACCAAATTTAATAATATCAAAGTGGGATTTTGTATTAAAATTTAATGATATTTCAAGCAATTAATTACAATTTACACATACCTTGTGACCAAAGAGATCTCGAATGTTATCAATGCCATAAAGGATCATAGTTGGCCTGATGCATACAAAAATGGATTTAGATACCGCGCGTAAAACTTTAAGAAAATGACCATTTTGCCCATCTATCTAAGGGTAAAGTAGGAACATACCGTTCTAGTGAAAGACCCCAAGCAATAACTCTAACATCTTCGGGAAATCCCATGGGCTGTAACATTTCAGGACGGAACATTCCGGAATTTCCTACTTCAACCCATTTTTTAAACCCTTCGTGATAACTGCCACGATAAATAATTAATTTGTCACATAAAAATTTTTTGGTGTTAAAAGATTTATAATTTCATACCCGAAAATTTCCATGCTAGGTTCAGTGTATGGATTGTAAGCAGGTTTGAAACGCAACTTAGACATTCCTGTAATAAAATATCACATACAAGAATTATGGAAAATAACAAAAAAATTATTAACAAATTATGTATTTAATTTAAATAATATTTTATTACCCAAACGGGAGAAAAAGTCATACAGTACACCCTGCAAGTCCCCAAGAGTAAGTCCTCGATCACATATTAGCCCTGAAACCATGATTTATGTCAACAAGAAAATTGCATAATTTGAAAATTAAATATTAATAACATTTGTTATTTATAAATTAGAGAGAAATGGAACCTTCTATTTGATGAAATTCTGCAAGATGTGTCCTGTCAACAGCTTCATTTCTGAAAACTCGATCAATAGAATAGAACCTTTTTGGCTCAAAAGGTTTCTACAAAAAATATAAATCTTGATAAATTCATTTATTCATAAACAAAGAAACTTCACAAATTAATAAAAATAATGTAAAACAAAAAACCTGTGCAAGTGCATACAACATCCTTGATGAGACTGCAGTTGTATGAGTTCTTAATAAGTTTTTATTTGCTTCCTCTCTTTTCCAATCATATCCATACCTACAATATAATTATTTATATAATTATTAAGGACAAATTATAATAATAATAATGTAAACAAAAATAAAAATTTTAAGGCATACCCTCTTGATCCATGACCACCAGACTCATGAATCTGTTTCACCCTTTCAACATAATCTTCCGGAAGCATCCTTGTGGTAGAAGGTTCTAGATTCATGATTGCCACGTCACCAATTAGAGTAAAATCAGATTAAAACATAAAAAGCAAAAAATTATACCTCGTAAAAAGAAAGTGTCATGTGAATCACGGGCAGGGTGTTGTTGCGGTTGGAATAGTGCATCAAAGTTCCAGAAACTGTTTTTTTTTTTAATTAATAAAAAAAAAACAGAAAGGCGATTATAAATTTATAACAATTATAAACTTATAAAATATACTAGAATCTTAAATAAGAACAGTAGATAGTTGATACCTGCTTTCAACATAATTGTTTGTTGGCATTTCCTCAAATCTGTAATCAAGCAAAAAACATGTATTATAATTTATACACTTTATTATCCATTTTGTTAAAGTAAAAAAAAAAAAACTGATAGTTGACATTATTACCCCATTTGAAGGAAAATCATCTGCATTTGTTTCCGTACCTGCAATGACTTAATTGTCAGATATAGCAATCTACTTTTGGTGAACAATTATACAAAATGAATATTAATAATAGAAAATAATAAATATAATATGATAATTTGTTATTCTTGCCTTGAGCAATGGATGAAGACAACCACCTTCAACTGGCAAACCTTTTGCACTGAAATTATACTCTTTAAACTGCATTTCCTTCCAGTCGCCCCTTTCAAACAAAAAAAATAAAATTAAAAGTATCAAAAGAGAAAATTATGTGGCGATTTTTACAAGGTTTGTTTGCCTTTTACATTAACTAATTAAAGTTTTTAATATTCTTGAATACCTTTGCAGATTTTCACGGGTTAAATCAGTGGCGGGCTTCCTTCTTTTAGGGGCATAATTAGGACCTTTTTTAACCGAGTAGCCTTTCCAAATCCTGTAAAAAAAAAACATAAAGAAATCAAAACTTAAATTGATGTAAAAATAAAAGCATAGAAATAAGATGTCATGAAGAAATATTACTGTGGAGAAATAAGTTTTCTTCCCTTCAAAGCAGCAATATCCTCTTGGTTGAGAGTCTGTAATAAATTGCATCTATTTTTAAATATTTAACATAATTTCACAAGAAGAAAAATGTTGATAGTAAATTAAAATGCACCTCTCCATCATTTATCTTTACAAGCATAGCCTTCACATCATCTTCAACTTTTGCAACCTAAGTTAAGTCACAAAAATTGAAATGTTAGTTTTGATTACATCAAGAAACAACAAAAGTAACAGCATAAATGGAATTGACTTTACTTTTCTAGAGATTGACTTTCCCATTTCAACCCAATTTTTGTTTCTTGCTTGCGTGATACCTATTTTGAAAACCGAGTCTCCCAACTTTTTCTGCATAAGAAAGATATAGATTCATTTGGTATATCTTTCAACGAGAAAAATATAAAGGAAAAACAAATCAACTTCCAGTAACCTTAAGTTCTACTGTTGAGATACCCTCTGGTGGGATAGCCATGAATAGATGGTATTCTGGAGTGCCATTAGCAGCATAAGTTTTGCCTTCATCAGTAAGTTGCCATCTCTCCTTCTTAATATCCTATAAGCACAATCAAGCTCTCGTTTATATATGAGAAAATATATAACGAATCAATATGGTGAAATCAAGCACATACAAACATGACCATTCTTCACCTCTGTTAATAATTTGCTTATAGAGTTTGTGTGTTTGTGTAGATGGGGGATTGGTCAGTTGATATACAGAATTGACTAATCGAGATATATTGTAACCTGCATTGCATCTCTGAGAAATAGGATAAGAAACAGACCTGAGCATCAACGAATCGAAAGCCATTGAGGCTCTTGATGACGTTGACAATCTCGTCATGACTGATTCCTTGTTCCGCAGCGAATTCTCCTGAATCTATTATCTGCTCGTTCTTTTCCAGAAACCCCAATACCGCTTCTTCCGCCATCAATTTGACTGTATATGACGATAACTACTTAAAACTCTATCAGATGAAGTAGCACTCCACTGTCCCAAGTGTCGTAGGTCGTCGACAGGAGACACCGTCCACGGCGGAGGATTGATGATGGTCGAGCTCGGACGATGAAGAAGGGTTTTGTCGTGCTTTTCTTCTGGTTTTCTTCAAAACCCCAAAAATCTTAGACCCAAAATACTGCTTGGAAATTGGATTGTTTCCGAATTCCGACTGATGCCAAATGCCAATTACCAAATGCTACTTAGCTTGGGCTTTGTCTAAATTGCAGCACTTACCTAAGCCCAACTAGACTTACAAATCTAAAAAAAAAAAAAAAAATTATCATAACTTGCTATTTATTTATTTATTTATTTATTTATTTAAATATTAAAATTAATTAATTTTCCTTTGCATGAATATGGAATATATTTAAAAAATAGTAAAAACATGAAGATAGGTCATGTAATACATAGAAAAATAAAAATAATTCAATAAATTTTTTAAAAAATATTTTACAAAGTTAACTATTAAATTAAAATATTATAATAATAATCTTTTAATAAATAATAATAATAACAATATAATACAATAAAAATAAAAATAAAACTTCTAAAATTAGCCATTCAAGATGCTTGAAAACCTCCATTAAATGATGCTTTCTATTAGTCTATTTATCCATGAAAGGGAATCAAGAAATATGTTTGGATCTAGAATATATTATTAATTCGGTTTAAATTTTCAAACATATGATATTAATAAGAAAAAGTATTTGTCTAAGCCCAAACAGTATTAGGTGTTGTTTGTTTTCTAAAAATATAAACATTTGCAATCTAATGAATTACAATTATATAAGTAAATATATATTAAACTTCTGCAGTCTGCAAATAAATGAGTATTTGTTTTTTAAAGTTTGCAGGATACATAAAATATAATTGGTTTTTTGAAACTTAAAAGACCATTTCATTAAATCAAATTTTACAACACTTAATATTGATTCATACAAAAGTCAACAGGTCTGAAACCTTATAAATTTTAATATATAGCTTATAACATCATAAATTGTTTGTTTTAACTTTATTGTTATCATATTCATATTTATTGTTTTAATTATCTCTAAAATTAAAAAAACAAAATTGATTAAAATGTTGAATGGAATTTATTGACTCGTTTTAGTCATTTTAGAAAAATTATAAAACAATATGATATGATTTATTATCCAACTCGCCTGACTATTTGTCGACTTTAACATCATAAATTCAGGTTGAAAGTCTGCTCATTATGGTCTAATATTATTATTTATCAAATTAGCTAAACATATATGAATTTAGAGTAAGAATATGACTAAATGAACAATTTAATATTTATATTATTAATCATTCGAACCGTTAGTGATGACCAATATTATGTAATTAAATTAAAGAAAATTTTTGTCTATATCCTTATAAAGTTTCATAATTAAACATATATCATTGTAAAACTTCAAATTACACGTATATATTTGTAAAACCTATAAACTCACATATATACCCAAATCCTTAATTTAATGTTAATTAATCTTTTTAGAAATTTAATAAATATATTTATATTTATTTTTTGTTATTAAAAAACTAATTGACTTGTAACATTACGATATTATCTTTCTCCCAAAAATCTCGAACATATAGATAGAAATTTGGATGTAGCTGAAATATCATCTGATTGAGATGAACCCTTTAGGATATGATGTTTCCTTGCTATGAGTTAGCTTGCCTTGGGAAGATGTTTAAAGTTTCAAAAGTTGGATTGGTAAGGCCTGGGCAGAAATTTATACCTTTCCGACCGTAAGGGCTGATTTTACGCTAGGGGTTTTGTAGGAGAATGTCTTTTGTCTGTGATTCCGTTGAAGCTAATTTGGAGTAAGAAATAACCATGTGACTTTAATGAAATATATATATATATATATATATATATATATATATATATATATATATATATATATATATATATATATATATATATATATATATATATATGGTAAAGCTATTTGGGATGTGGGACATTGGATGATAAATTTAAGTTGGGTCAATTATAGCTTTTTAGTATTATACGCCTACATATCGCTCAACTTTGGGACATTTTATGATTTTGTAAAATTATTTGAAGCTTAAAAGATGATGGGAGTAATGTCAAATAACTTGCTTATAAAATTCAGAACCAATAGGCACAAAAATAAAACAAGTTGAGTTTTTAGGATCAAGCTTTGGAGTCAAGATATCACCCAGCCCATGTGTGTTTTAGGCATACCTTTTATACAAGTGATGAGTCTGAAAAAAAATATATAGCAGAAAGTAACAATGTACTTTACATAAAGTATATATATCGTGTGTTTTTAGGCCAATTTTATCTGAGTCGTGTGTTGGATGTGTCTACACAAAATAGTTACATTGATCACCCAATTAAAGTTTTTAGAAAGTGATGATAAGAAATCTAGAAAATAGCATTTAGTCGTGTTAGTCAGCAAAAGTCAACATACGTCAATGTTGGCAGCAAGTCTAGTGAAGTTTGTAGGCAACTTCAAATCTTCATAACTCCAAATGAGCTTATTCCTTTTATGTGCCTTTATTTTTTATTGTATATACTTGGGAATCAAGAATCTACTAATTTGATAGGCTATTTCCTAATACTCATGGTCATTTCCAAGTAGGGGTGAGCATGGTACCGGACCCGGACCTAACAGTACCAATATTGATATAACATAAAAGTGGGTACCCAGTACCAAACCGAATTATAGGGTACGATATCGGTACCGGTACGTGTAAGCGTTCGGGAAAATAGTTTAATTTGAACATAGAAGTATGATAATTACCGGTACGTGTACCGAAACCGAAATAGCCCAAAATTAAGTACTGACTACCGAACCGAAGTATACGGTACGGTACCGATACCGGTTCGGTTCGGTTCGGTACCATCAGTATTATTGATCAACCCTATTTCCAAGGCCAGTTAGACATTTTCCTCACTTCCTTATATTGTATTTCACTAATATGAGATTAAACTGACCACTTCTCCTATATTTGTATACAACAAGCTCTTTTTATTATATATAATTTTAGTACCATGTTTCTAACTATTTATAAAGTTCTAGTCTTTCCCCGTTTCCAGTTATTGACCCACTTTGTACTAAACAGTAACCTACTTTGCTATTTCATCACATTCATGTTTATGTACATAAATTTTTGCACTAACATGCATAAATACAATTCATATCATGTTATATTGTCTAGAACATGTCAAGCACAATTATTGTTTTTTATTCCATTTACGTCATTACAAGATTCTTGCATATATCCATTTTGATTCTATTTTATAGGATTCAAACTTATAATACATTTGATATACTTTTAGGTAGGTCATATAAGTCTCACTTCACTTGTCATATTCCTTATCCTACATGTTAGATGCATTTTATGCATATTTTCTAAGCCGTTTTTATCCTTGTTTTATTTGCTTTTCTAGTTATTATCATGCATAATCATTTAAATTCCGGGAACAATGGTACTTCATAAGCTTGTGTTTAATTTCAGGAAAATGTGGACGTTTGGTGTGGAATCGGGAAGGCTTGGAAGCATGGAGCATGGAGCGGGAGCTTGGAGCGCATGGAAAGAAGTTTTGGAAGCTTGGAATAGAGTTTGGATTGACTTTGGAGCCGTGGAGCAACAAACGGAAGCGATTGAAGTGGAGAAAAATGAAGTCTGTCTAAATCTGCACGGGGCCGAGTTAAATTCACACGGGGCCGTGTGAAATCTGCACGGGGCCGTGTCAAATCCACACGGGGTCGTGCAGAATCATGCAGAAACCCCCAGACCAAATCACATGACCCGTGTGATTTCTACACGGGGTCGTGTGACGCTGAAGAGTTGGTTACGCAGCAGTTTTGGTCACGGTTTTAAGGCTATTTTTGAGCAGTTTTGAGGAGAGATTCATTCTAGACAAAGAAGGGACGAATTTTGGGAGACTCCTATCATCATAAACATTTGAAAAACATCAATTTGTGGTTTGAACATTGTTTGTAAGTGCATTTATACTATTTTTTATTGTTTGTATTGTAGAGATCTTAGTCCACTCATGTGTGGCTAGATCTCTACCCTTTCCGATTCTGTCTAACATATGATTTGGTGTTTTTAATCATTTGACTAGAAGTATATTTATGTTTTTCATCTAGTTGTTCGAGTTTTGTGTTTAATGTTCAATTGATTCTTATGTTGATTCCTGTTGGCCACTTGAATCGATGTTTGTATCATGATTGTTATTCTATTTGAGAAATCGGTAATTGTTTTACGAATAGATGTTGTAACAACACCCGAATTGATCTTTTGTTAAGGATTATTTGGATGTAACTCGAATAACATGTTTTCACGCTTCCGAGCTTATGAGAAGTATTAAATGTTGATTGGTTGTTCACTTAAATCCTCATGCATTTCTCTAATGTAATCCAATAGCTTGTTTGGATTATGTTATGAAAAATAGGTTTAATTCAAAGAGCTTGTTTTTATTAAATATCTTTGTGAACTAAAAGTGTTAGAGCTTGTTAATGCTTTTAAAACCATCTTAGATGAAATGAATAGAACTTCTAGTCTTGGATTGAGAATCCTTATCAAACATGTGAACACGGAATCGGAAACTTATTTCATTGTGTTTTCGTATCTTTTTAAATCATTTATATGTTTAGTTTTATAAATTTTTATAACACTCAAAACCCCCCTTATAAACCTAGTGTATCCTATGTGACAAATTGGCATATATTTAGTCCCATGTCCCTGTGGACCGACCTTGCTTATCCGATACTATCTTTATAGTAAATTGAGCAGTGAACTAAGATTTGAGCTTATTATTTAATATCTCAATTTATTTGTTGAGTTTGACGCTTCAACAAATTGGCGCCGTTGTCGGGGACACGGCAGTACTAATTGTTTATGCCAAGCTCTTTACGTATAGGTACACCGCTACCAGTTGACTCGGAGATTGAAAAGACAGCAAAGAAGCTATGGAAACAAGCCAAGCTTCGGAAGAGGCAGCCGGGTTCCAGAACTTCTACATCATCAAACAACCCTCCGATCATTAACATTTGGAAGGACATCCCCCTTTCAAGTGAAACCGAGACTGATACACCATCCTCACCTACACAACCTTCATCAAAAGAACCCTCACCACCACTTTCACCAATCCAAAATACCCCACAACCACATTTCACAATCCCTATTATACCCGAGGTTGAGATCACCGAATCCCCTACCCGAGATCCTCATATGGCCGCCGAGAGAACCCTTCGCGATTGGGCGACTCACGATGTCACCCAACAACCACTATGCATTACATATCCCGCAATGATGAATTTTGAACTAAAGTCGGGATTAATCCACTTGTTACCAAGTTTTCATGGTTTGGAGAACGAAGACCCCCACAAGTTCCTAAAAGAATTTCATGTAGTATGCGTCGGTATGAAGCCGCACGATGTAACCGAAGACCAAATCAAGTTAAGGGCATTCCCCTTTTCACTTCAAGATGCAGCAAAGGAATGGCTATATGACCTACCACCGGGGTCGGTCACCACATGGAATGATCTTGCACGATTATTCCTTGAAAAATATTTTCTCGAGTCAAGAGCCTCAAGCTTACGAAGAGAGATCACCGGGATCAGCCAGGGAAAAAGAGAAGCTCTCCATACTTATTGGGAGCGGTTCAAGAAGTTGTGTGCCCGATGTCCACAACATGGAATAAATGAATACCAATTATTCTGATATTTTTGTGAAGGGCTGAACCCGATGGAAAGGCGATTGATAAATGCATCAAGTGGTGGTTCTCTAATTGACAAGACACCATCTCAGATTCGAGCTCTCATTGAGAAGATGTCTAAAGACTCAAAACATACACGGATGGAAGCTGAGTGGTATACCGACCCGCCAATAGGGGTTAAGGAAGTATCAACCCCGCACATGGAGAAGCAAATTTCTGAATTAACAAAGGCGGTGATGCAGTTAACAAATGACAAAGGTGTGGAACCACCACCGATTAGAGCTTGTGGTATTTGTCTCCAATATGGGCACCCAACCGATATGTGCCCTATGCTTCAAGAAGATACAGAAAAGGTGCAAGCAGTTGGTGGGTATCCCGGCCAAAACCATCAATATTTCATGTGTTTGAACACTCATCTTCAAATGAGCATATCTTTTGTTATACACATCTATCACAGTAATTCTTTTTTCTATGTACTCTTTGAAATATATATTAAACCTTTCATTCAAAAAGTGTCTCCGTAATAGTTTCAGATTGTGACTTATTAATCTCCAAACATGGCATCTTGATAACACTTATTTTCTATCAACATTACTTGAAATGGACGTGTATAACAAAAGATAAGAAAAAGAATCAAGTGGAATGGATGTGTATAACAAAAGTAAAGATTTGAAGTTATTAAGATCTGAAGCTATGTTTATAGTTGTATGTCTCAAAATTCCACATGTTCATCCGAAGCTATTAAGAATAAACTTTCTATATGAAAGTTTAAGTATATATTTCAAAGAGTACATAGGAAAAGAATCAATTGAAATGGATGTGTATAACAAAATATATGCTCATATGAGATTAAGTGTTGAAACACATGAAATACTGAATTATTATCGATACGATGTTTATAGCTCTATATCTCAAAATCTATGAGGAACGAGGAAACATCATCATTATGAAAATTGTATTATTTGAAATAATAGGAAAAAGATTTAGGTTAATTGGAGTATAATGAAGGAGATATGGATGTTTGAAATGACTAAAAAGTGACATAAATAAGTTTGTGCTCATGTTTGAATGATTGTAGAAAAAGATCTAAACATATTCAGACAAAAGTCTGCAAAACAACGTTGTAGAACTACTTATCTCCTTTCCAGAGATATTAAGTTTGTTGAATTTGGACATCATATGTAAAAGTTATGCCATTTATAAAAACGAAGAAAAGTCATTTTATTTGCGAAAATCCCCTGGAAAATCGTTTTACTTGCGAATTAACCCCTAAACTGCTATTTCAGGTGAAATGGGTGTTTTCACAAACTTTTGCAGGTTTAGAGGATTAAATCACAAAATAAAAATCAGTGAGGAATTTTTCCTAAATAGAGCCAAAATATATTGACTTTTTGACAAATTTCCCTTTTCAATACCATTCATAATCATAATTTCAAACATATAAATTTCAGATATCATTTTCACATATAAATTTCACTTAAACTTAATCATTGGAACATATTTGGCAAAATTCATAATTTTGTCCATATTTAACACATGTTGAGGGCTTGACCATTCTAATCAACATACGAAAGCATATTCCTTTACGTTAAAATATTATAACATCCTAAAATGAATTTTCTAAGAATGTTACAGATGTGGTTTGGTAGGTTCAACAAGTAGTGCTCAAATATGATCTTGATAAAGATTTTGTCGTCGACTGGTATGTGTTCTATTGTTGTGTTGTCTGACCATCTATTTATGATTATTGCTTCATATTGTCAATGTTGCTAGAGAGTTGTACTTTCAATCCCATGTTCCAATTGCATATTGGTTTGATTGCATCCTTACAACTATTTTCTTGATCAACCGTAGTACTTCAAAAATCATGGGTCATGTGTCCCTTAGCAAAAACTTTTGAATAACGTGTCAATATTCTAGGTTCTGCACTTTTGTTTATCTTGCATATTCTTTTACCCTTCAAAAAAAAAATAGAGCTATATTTTAATCATGAGAAAAACCTTGCATTTTCTTGGTTACCCTCTTGGTATGAAGGCTTACAAGCTTTTTGACCTTAATACAAAGGGGATGTTCTTTCTCAGGAATACACATTTCCTTTTCTTAGATCTACATAAACGTGTCATGGAAAACCTTTCTTGTGCTTCCAAACATTGATGATTCAACTCTAGCTCATGATCTTGCTTACAATCATCACTCTTCTACTAATGATGCTAATGTCAATTCATTAACTACTGAGGATAATCCACCACTAATCACCGTTAGACCTCAACAAGCTCATAAAAAACCATACAAGACTACCACTGCAATTTGGTTGCTTCTCCACTGCCGAATATCCTATCATGCATATATCATTTGTTTGATGTTATTTCATACACATGTTTGTCTCAAACTATCATGCGTATGCCATGGATTTATCAAATTCGTGTGACCTAAAAATTACACTAAAGTTGCTAAATCAATTGAATGACGTCAAGCAATGAATGATGAACTACAAGCCATGGAACAAAATCATACTTGGCAAGTTGTTACTCTTTCCGCTGATAGAAAGCTTTAAGTTTATAAACTACTTGCTTATGTTGATGATATTGTCATCATGAGGTTTTCCTTAGATCAAATTCGTGAGTTAAAAACACCGTTAAATAATCAAATTAAACTTAGATGTTTGGGTGATTTGCGACATTTTTAGGCCTTGAAATAGTAAGATCTTCGAACTACATCTTCATCCTAAGTATAAATATCAAAATTTGAAGGTGAATTATTGGAAGATCTATCATAATTCATAATATTAATAGGTAGATTACCATATTTTACCATCACGCAACCAGGCATCACTTATATCATCCATCGATTACAGTAATATGTTACACAACTTCATTTCATTATATGCAACCCATCACATACATGTTATGATCTTTGAAGACAAGTCCTAGTCAAGGTGTTTTCCTTTCAACAAAATCTTCCCTTCAACTCAAAGCTTTTTGTAACTCCGATTGGGCACTTTGCCAAGATACTCAACGATTTGTAACAAGGTTTTATGTGTTCATTAGTGATTCACTAATTTCTTAGAAATCCAATAAACAATCTATTGTGTTAAGATCGCCTATTGAGGCCAAATATTGCACCATTGGTGCATGTAACGTGTGAAGTCATATGGCTACACCATTTGCTGAAAGATTTTGGGGTTGATCACAACGGTCCAACGTTGATTTTTCGTGATAATACCAAGTCATACAACTTGAATCCCGCATTTTATGAACAATACCAAACAAATCGAGCTAGATTGCCATTTATTCGGGATAAAATTGTTGATCGAACCGTCAAGCTCTAACCGATTAGAAGCCGATTTCAACTAGTTGATCACAAAACCCTGGCACGTTCGAAGATTTTACCCTTCATGTCCATAATGCCATGTTAGTTACTTAACTCGGATTTAGTTTGTTAGTTGTGGTTAGTTAGTTAGTTAATAAGTTGTTGGTTAGTTGGTACAGTGCAAGTTAGTAAGTTCTATTCATGATTAGCTTGTATACATTAGTCGTTCCTGTTTCATAATACAGATAAGAAGCTTATGCACCATTTCATCTAGGGGTGAGCATGGTACCGGACCCGGACCGAACCGGTACCGATCCCGAAATAACATAAAAGTGGGTACCGAGTTCCGAACCGAATTATAGGGTACGGTATCGGTATCGGTACCGGTACCGGCCGTTCGGGAAAATAGTTTAATTTTAGCATAGAAGTGGGAAAAGTACCGGTACCGAACCGAACCGGTATCAGTACCGAAACCGAAATAGCCCAAAATTAGGTACCGAGTACCGAACGAAGTATAAGGTACGGTACCAATTCGGTACCGGTACCGGTACGGTACCGATTCGATTCGGTACCATCGATATTTTTGCTCATCCCTAATTTCATCATCTTCTTGATTTCTTACATCTTCTTCATTTCTTACTTCTAATTAGGACTGTAAACGAACCGAACGAACACGAACGGAGGCATGATCATGTTCGTTCGTTTAAGTTTAACCGAACAAATGAACGAACACGAACGCATAAACGAACGAATTTCCTTGTTCATGTTCGTTTGTTAAAATATTCCTTTGTTCATGTTCGTTTATGTTCGTTTACATTCGTTCATTAAGGTTGTAAACGAACATAACAAACGGAAATGAATGGACGTAAACAAACATAAATGAACATAAAAAGAAACCTAAATGAAGATAAATATTGATAAACGACCATTAGCATCCAAACACTAAACCATCCGTAAATACATGTATTATAGAAAATCCTATAAAAACATCAAAAAGTCCTTAAAATATAGTCTTTTTTTCCATATATCTTCTGTAATACAAAAATATGTATGACTTTGACCTTTAGCTTAATCACATTAATTTTCTTCTACACACACGGGAATGTAAACGAACGCATATAAACGAACGTTAATGAACGAACGTAAACGAACGTTCATGAACGTAAATGAACGAACAACACCAATGTTCATGTTCGTTACGAACAAACAATATTGTTCTTGTTCGTTCATTTACTAAATAGACGAACATAAACGAACTTCCCGCCGAACAAATCACGAACGGTTCGCTGAACGTTCAGTTCGTTTACAGTCTAATAGATTTTGAAGTTGATTTCAATGTTTTATAAGTTCTCACTTTATTGATTTATCCCAACCAAACTAACCCGTCATGAAATTTGTTCGTTTAATTAGGACTTGTTTGACTCGTTTGTTCAACGATCAACGCATCCGGTGTCTTGGGCACATCGGTAATTTCACCATTTTATTGGCGTGTAAATGGGTCAACCTCGGCTGCCTGTGAGAACTACGTCGACGAGAATAAATTGTTCCACGTAACTCTTTTTGACCCACATACCTTTTGTTCATTTCTCCACAAAACGTGGACTACAGTCACACCCATCATTCACATTTTAAATAGACTTTACATCCTCCATCCTATTACTAGTGCTAAATTATACCTTTACTTTTTTCCATAAATAAAACCCTTGCACATTTGTTTATATCACCACTAAAGATTAGCTTTTCTTCTTTAGCAAAAGTCAAACAAGTTTTATTAGTTTTTAGGTGACACTAAAACCTGCAAATTCTATGTAATAAGATCGTAGATCTAGGTTCAAATGACGCTCATTTGATGCCCTATATGCATAACAAATATTATCATTTATGTATTTTGTTTAAAGAAAAATATTAATTACAACTCTAATGATGAAACCAATTCCAATGGATTGTAATCCAGCATGTGGTATTGATGGATGTAACCTAACCCTTGTTTCAATACCAAAAAGAAAATTTTTGCTATTACAACTTTAACTATTTGAATCCACTACATTTGGTGTTTCAAAAATAATTTTTAATCAAAGATTAAACCTTTTTTATTAGGAAAAACAATATTATTATTAAGTTTACAAACTTTATTAAATAAGAGTCCTGAGTCATTGAGGTTATTTAATAAAAAATACATTGTAATGATGAGTATGTGTAACATTTTCATTAAGGAAGGACTTCAAATGATAATTATCCATAAAACGAGGGGCCAAATAAAACATATAACCATATTATTACCACTCTCATTGGTTCTCCTCACACAGTAGAGTCCCCTACTTTCTTTCAATGGCATTGGCTGCTAGGTCAATTGTTTGCAATCTTAAATCGGAAAAATCAGTGGTTCAAAGAGATGAACCGGGGGCCGGGCAGCTTCCCTCGCTCCCGGTTCAGAAGGTGAGGTTGACAGATACGGCCGCCGTAAGGTCGGAGAGTGGGAAGATCTTATTGCAGCCAAGGGTGTGCACGCTTCGATCGTACGGTTCAGATCGTTTTGGAGTGATGAAGATGCGAAGCGCGGACGACGACGGCGATGAGGTGTCCCGCTTCTTCGACATGCTTTCCGAGTACATAGAAAGTTCGAAAAAGAGCCAAGACTTTGAAATCATTTCCGGTCGTCTAGCCATGGTATCATCCGCCCCTTCTTTCTACATACTCGTAATTAGTCGTAACGATCTTAAAATATACCCAGCTAGATCCGACCTTTTGAATAATAAATCCGGCTTCGATTAGTCTTAAAAACCCAAATTGATTAACAACACTTGTTTATAATATCTCTAATGATGATTGTTGCTACAGATCGTTTTTGCGGGGACGGTGACGATGGAAATGGTGACAGGTAACTCGTTATTCCGAAAGATGGATTTACAAGGGATCGCGGAGGCTGCAGGTGTGTGTTTGGGTGTCGTAGTTTGTGCTGCAGCTTTTGCTTGGTTCTCCGGCGCACGTAACACAGTCGGCGGAATCTTCACCGTTCGTTGCAATACCTTTATTGATTCTCTTATTGATCAAGTTGTCGATGGAATGTTCTATGAAACTGATCTTAGCGATTGGCCTGATCTTTGAAAAGTAAAGAACGAAGACGAAGTGATGAAGGGATTTGGACGTTTGATTATCCGTCTAGTATGTGTAATTATGTATACAGTAGCTGTGTATAGGTCACTTTTGGATGGTTATCGATGTGTAAAACTTGATAAACCAATATACGTAGATGCGGAATACATGCTTATTAGCTTATAAAAGTACTTTGGATGTACTATTTTCTCCAAAAATATTGTTTACATTTTAGAAACTAACGGGTGTTTGAGATTTTTTATTTAAAACAACTTAATGTTTTTATTTATTTATTAAGGTGTTTATTAGTTTCTGAAGTCAAAATAAAGTTAAAAAAAATGTTTGATTTTGTTTATCCGGTACAAAACGTAATAAAATAATAATTACTTTTTAGTACTTGTCAAATGGTGTTTATGTATAATAAGAAAACAATTTATCAAAAACTTATTAAATAAGTCAATAAGTAAGCAATAAGTCACTTATCAAAAACTCATTATTTATGTTAATAAGTAAGCAATAAGTCAATAAGTAAGCAATAAGTCACTTATCAAAAACTCATTATTTATGTTAACAGGTGTTTATGAAATCTTCTTATCCAAACAGTTGAAACTCCTTATCATCAGTATCAAACTGTAATAAATCAATAAACACTTCAAATAAGCAATCTTAAACAACCCTCTAAATTATATGGAATATGGATGTCATGTTAATGAAATGTAAGGGTGTCTTTGGATTAATTATATCATTAGGATTTTAATTAGGGTGGCAAAAAGCCTCGTGGAACCTCGGTTCCGTGGGATTCTGATTCTGTACATGATGTATTTTTTTCAAAATTTGGGAGCGGAAGCGGAAGCGGGGGCGGATTTTACTCCCGTTTGATTTTCGGTGTCGGGGTCGGGAGCAGACGGTTCCGTCCCGAAAGCCCCGCGGGGGACCCATTTGTATATAAATAAAATAATAAATTATATATATATATATATATATATATATATATATATATATATATATATATATATATATATATATATATATATATATATATATATATATATATATATATATATATATATATATATATATATACTAGTTGTAAAACCCGTGTATTACACGGGATGATACAAAAAAATATTAATTAAGAATATCTAAACATCAATAATTTTACATAAGAAATTTGTTTGTGTATCGTGACATCTTTCTTTTGATTTTTACTATTACGACTTTGTATTTTGATAAATATAATTGATTATGAGAATGTCACCGGTACTAAAATCAAATTCACTATTATGATTGGAATCGTTCTTCAAAATATTATGACGTCAATTGTCTCCCAAATCATTCTACACATTAAAAAATAATATGATATTAAAAAACAATTAATTTTGAAATTGAATGATAACAATTAATTTTGAAATTGAATGATAATTAAACCGATCATTAATGAGTTAGAAACATTTCAAACCAATTAGTTTTTTTTTAAAAAATTTAAAATTATGAGAAAATGACATGTGACAAAATGAATGTGGTGATGACATGTGGCTTTGAGTTACTTATTTATTAGGATAGGATATATATATATATATATATATATATATATATATATATATATATATATATATATATATATATATATATATATATATATATATATATATATAGTAAATAACAGAAACAGTCCCTGAGGTATACCAAAACTAACAGAGAGAACCTAACTATTCGATTTTTACTATATAGGTCATTAAGGTTTGCAAAATCCTACAAATCGGTCCCTGGTCCATATAAAAAGACTTTTTTGCCCTTTTCTTTTTCTTTTTTCTTTTTCTTTCTACCCTTTTTGTAACACCCCAACTTTTACATAAATTTTTTTTCCAAACTTATATTACAAATATTTAGTCATACACACCATTTAAGTTTTTACAAACGGGGTATCACAAATTCGCATCATAACCACAGTTCAAACCTGTTTATTTTACATTTTGTACAACAGAAGCTACGGTCCCACACCCGACTCTTCTAACGCCCTTCTTGCTTACCTGAGTACATAGCATTTTAAAAATAATACGTGAGACATAATATCTCATGAGCATTATGGGTTTAGACCCAAAACAATTTTCCAATAAGAACATTATTCTTTAAATTTCCAATATTTTATTTCCTATGAGCGCACCCATAGGTATTCCTTATTTTGTGATGGTACATTCCTACGAGCGCACCCGTAGGTTTTATACGAGACGCACCCGTATAACTACTTCCCCAATAGCATGAAACAGATTCATCTATCAAGGTAAGACAACTACTTCGCGACGGGAGGTACCATCCCAGTAGTGTCTTTTTGCCACCCCTACCGCAGCAGGCCGTGGTCTTTATCCGGATACTAAACAACTTATCATCATGGGCCAATCACATTATTAGTTCACTGTATTTCTGATTCTCTTTCTTTACACATTATAACCATATTTTTCATAAAATACTTTTAAAGCCATAAAAACACTTTGACTCCAAAACATTTTTGAATAAAATTCATTTTTGCTATGTACTCCAAAAATCCACACAATACTCACCTCAAGTCACCTAGGAGTTATTTAGCTTCTTGAACTCCTTTTCCTTTCACTTGGTTATCCGTATTTGAACCATCACCTATTATATTCAAAATATACATTTATACTTGATTTATATATACAATAACCGACTCTATAGCACAAGAGTGCTATATTACCAATCATTAACTGACTTTATAGCATAAGAGTACCATATTGCATCATTACAGGTTATAATCAAGTTACTACTTTGAGTAGATTGACTCCCTAAAATTTATAAACTTTTCCAAAATGTACGTATTCTACTACAGTACCCTCGGAAGGTGGTATTTTCATTCCAACAATTTTCCCCATGTTTTTAACCCATTTTAGGCTTATGGTATAAATTATAGGCCAAACAGACATGCCTAGCACCATTTTCCACGAAATTTCGGACATTTTAGACATCAGGGGATATGCACGAGTCGTGCATATTGTGTGCATAAAAGAGCACGACTCGTGCTCTTTGTAGGATGCTATTTCTGGCTTAAATAGTGGAGCACGACCCGTGCTCATGCTAGGCAAAAAGAGCACGACTCGTGTCTGTGCTGCAGATACGGGTTTTTGCCCGATTTTTGTGTTGCAGCCCCCTGTTTTGGTCCATTAAGTCCTTAATACTTATCCTAACCAATATACATCATTCTATGACTAAAACCTTCAGTTTACATCAGGTTTTAACCCATATAAATAACTTAATTACATAAATTCTTAATTTAGGGTTCTTGAGGAAAATTCCCAATACCTCCTTCTTTTAACCGATTCCAGAAGTGGGATTGAGTTTCTAATGGTACTTAGAACATGTTTTCAAGATTGGAAACATGACAAGAACTCCACACCACTTCTGCAACTCGTTTCCACCCATCCCCAAAATCCCAAAATACTCAAACTAGGTTATAAGAGTGAAATTCTTACCTTGATTAGCTTATGAATCAAAATCTTCAAACTAGTTTCTGATTTTCTGATCAAATTCTCCAGAACCTTCAAAACCGTGACCACCCTTGCTCTTTCCCGATGCTTCTGTAAGTTTCTGGGAGTTATGGAGATTTTTCTCCTATTTATACTTCCATATTTACACTTCTAACCCTCTAGTTCTTTTTCTTCCAATTTGGCACCATAATTAAATTTTTATTACACAATACTTTTACTTCTTACATTAAGGCCCATAATCACAAAATATTTTACATTAAGATCCCGAAACATGGCAAAAGACCGATTTTCCCTTTTTTCTCAGTTTCACTATTACACACATTTATTTTATATTTTATTACAAATTTTTGCAGGTTCTTACAACCTCCCCCCCTTAAGAGGATTCCGTCCTCGGAATCTTCTCGTAATCCGTGAAATCCGGGTATCTTTTCTTCATGTCTTCTAAAGTCTCCCAAGTTAAGTCTGAACCCGATGTGTGCTTCCATTTGACTAAGACTAAGTCAATTTCCTTATTTCTCAACTTCTTGGTTCTCACTTCCAACATTGCTTCTGGTTCTTTTATCAGCTTATTCGGGGCCTCCACTGTTAAGTCTTCCAACGGGATAACAAGTTCACTCTTTCCAAAGTACCTTTTCAGGTAACATACATGGAATGTATCATGTATACCACTCAGTTCATGTGGTAATTCTAACTTGAAAGCTTGTTCACCAACACTTTTTAGGATCTTGAAAGGTCCAATGTATCTTGGACTTAATTTACCCCTCTTTCCGAATCTTACCACACCTTTCCACGGTGATACTTTGAGCATCACCATGTCACCTTCTTTTAAATCATAAGGTCTCTTTTTCAAATCTGCATAACTCTTCTGCCTATCCTGAGTAGCTTTCATATTAGCTTGAATTATTTTGATCTTTTCGTTTGTTATTCTTACAATTTCCGGCCCGGTTATTTTAGTCTCCCCCGCTTCCAACCAACATAAAGGGGTTCTACACTTCCTGCCATATAGAGCTTCGAATGGTGGCATTCCAATACTGGAATGATAACTGTTGTTATAAGAAAACTCTACCAATGGCAAGTGTTCGTCCCAATTTCCACCAAAATCCAAAACACACGATCGTAGCATATCTTCTACGGTCTGAATGGTTCGTTCACTTTGCCCGTCTGTCTGGGGATGATAAGCTGTACTCATTTTAATTTTTGTCCCCATTCGTTCCTGTAGTGCCTCCCACAATTTTGAGGTAAATCGTGGGTCTCTATCAGACACAATTGACAAGGGAGCTCCATGAAGTCTTATAACTTCATCCATGTATATATGTGCCAATGTCTCCAACTGGGTAGTTTCTTTAATTGCCAAAAACATTGCACTTTTGGTCAAGCGGTCAACAATAACCCATATACAATTATAACCTCTTCTAGTTCTTGGCAACCCAACTATGAAATCCATGGTTATGTCTTCCCATTTCCCCGCTGGAATTTGCAGGGGTTGTGTATTTCCATACGGGGCTTGGTGTTCCGCCTTCACCTGTGCACAAGTTACACATTTGGAAATATACTTGACTATTCTTTTCTTCATTCCCGGCCACCAATACTGTTCTTTGAGATCCCTATAAGTTTTCGTACTTCCTGGATGAATGGAATACTTTGACTTATGGGATTCTTCTAGAATCAACTTTCTGATTCCACCAGGTTTTGGTACCCATATGTGGTTTCTGACTGTCTTCAATCCCTTAGTATTTTCTCCAAACACCAAATCCTTCCCCAGCTTTTCCTTCTTTAATTCACCTCTTTCCAATACTTGATTTTGCGCGCCTTTAATTCTTTCTATTAGACTTGATTTCAACTCTATCCGCATCAACCTTTCTTGACTTTTCTTTTCGTGAAATTTTCGGTTTAAAGCGCCTGCTACCACATTTGCTTTCCCAGGGTGGTAGGCGATTTCACAATCATAGTCATTTATTAGTTCCAGCCACCTACTTTGTCTCATATTAAGTTCCTTCTGTGAGAATACATACTGCAGACTTTTATGATCCGTGTACAAAGTGCACTTGGTTCCGTATAGGTAATGCCTCCAGATTTTAGTGCAAATACAATTGCTGCCAGCTCCAAATCATGCGTTGCATATCTTGTCTCTGGTTCTTTTAATTGGCGAGAAGCGTACGCTATCACTTTCCCCTTCTGCATCAATACGCAACCCAATCCTCTGTTCGAGGCATCACTATACACCACGAAATCTTCAGTTCCCTCCGGCAAGGTAAGAACCGGTGCATTACATAGCTTTTCTTTCAATGTTCCAAACGCTTTCTCCTGTTCCGCCCCCCATTCAAATTTTACCCCTTTTCTTGTTAGCTTCGTAAGAGGTACTGCAATTCGAGAAAAATCTTGGATGAATCGTCGGTAGTACCCGGCGAGTCCAAGAAAACTTCTCACTTCTGTCGGGGTCTTGGGAATTTCCCGTTTTATCACTGCTTCCACCTTTGCTGGATCAACTTTAATGCCTTGAATTGAGACGACGTGTCCAAGGAATTGCACTTCCCTCAGCCAAAATTCACACTTTGAAAATTTTGCGTATAATTTCTCTTTCTTTAGAACCTCCAGTACCATCCTCAAATGACTCTTGTGTTCTTCTGCATTCTTCGAATAGATAAGAATGTCATCAATAAAGACGATAACAAACTTATCAAGGAACGGTTTGCACACCCTATTCATAAAATCCATGAAAATTGCCGGGGCATTCGTCAACCCAAAAGGCATGACCAGGAATTCATAATGCCCGTAGCGAGTGCGGAAAGCAGTCTTCTCAATATCTTCGTTTCTTACGCGCACCTGATGGTATCCAGATCGGAGGTCAATCTTTGAGAAATAGTCAGCACCTTGCAATTGGTCAAACAGATCGTCTATACGTGGTAACGGGTAACGGTTTTTAATGGTAATTTTGTTAAGTTCACGATAGTCAATGCACATTCGCATCGAACCATCCTTCTTTTTGACAAACAGCACCGGTGCTCCCCAAGGTGACGAACTGGGACGTATGAAGCCTTTATCAAGCAATTCCTGTAATTGTGACATCAACTCCCGCATCTCGGTCGGGGCTAAACGGTATGGAGCGCGGGCAATAGGAGAAGCTCCGGGTACTAGATCAATTCGGAATTCTACTTGTCTCTCGGGTGGCAAACCGGGTAGATCGTCTGGAAATACTTTGGGGTATTCTCTCACCACATCGATGTCATCCACAGTTTTCTTTGCTTTATCTTCTGCTATTACATACGTGAGAAAAGATGAGCATCCTTTCATCAAACATCTTCTAACTTTCGCTGCACTAATCAAACTTGACATCCTCTTGGGTTTTTCACCGTAAACATACACTTTGCTACCATCCGGAATTTTTACCGACACTATCTTCTTTCCACATGCAATTTTCGCATCATTGGCCCCAAGCCAATCCATACCAATGACAACATCAAAAGTCTTCACTCCTATTGGAAGAAGATTCAACGAGAATTTCTTGTCATCTATACTGAGTTCACAGCCGCGATACACGTGTTTTATCTCCACCTTCTTACCACTTGACAATTCGACCTCACATACATAATCTAGTGGTTCTAACGGCACGTTGAATTTTAGACCAAACTCATGAGACACAAACGAACACGTAGCGCCAGAATCAAATAATACGTAAGCAGGCATCTGATTAATTAATAAGGTACCTGAGACCACGTCTTGTGTCTCTTTGGCTTCTTCCCGGGTGAGCTGGAAGGCGCGAGTCTTCACTTTTTGAGGCTCCGTCTTTTTCTGCGGAGTTGATACCATTGTCTCGCCACCCTTCTTCGGACAGTTGAAACTATAGTGCCCCTTTTCGTGACATGAGAAACACTCAACTTCGCTGAGCTTCAGATAGGTACATTCCCTAGCCTTGTGACCCGTTCTTCCACAGTTAAAGCAGGCTGTGCTTCCCGTCTTGTCACACGTCTTCCGACTGCCCTGTTTGCTCGACATCACCACAGACTTCCCCTTTTTATTCCAACTACTACTCCCACCACTGAAGTTACGTTTATCCCCAGAAATTTGCCTCTCCATTGTTCTTCGCTTCCACACATCTTCAACATTTCTTGCTGCCACGAATGCCTCATCCATTGTTACCGCCCGTTTCACCTCCAATTCATACTCCCAAGGTAGGCCTTTCACGTAACGGTTGATTCGTGCCCGCTCCGTATTGTAAATATTGCCCACAAATGGTAACATGTCGCTGAACTTCTTAGTGTACTCAGCAATAGTCAAATTACCCTTCTTTAAAGTAAGAAATTCGTCATCAAGCTTTTCTATGTCCCGAAGGGGACAATATTTATTCTTCAAGCGAGTGGTAAATTCGGTCCACGACCATCTATAAATTACATCCTTCCCAATCAACTCGTATAAGGTATTCCACCAGACCAGCGCATCATCTTTCAGCATTCGTGAGGCATAATAAACTTTATCTTTTTCATGACATTTGCTGACCTCCAGTACCTGCTCCGTCTCCCGTATCCATCGCATTGTAACTTTGGGCTCAAAGCTACCATAGTATTCGGTTGGTTTACATGCCAGGAAAGTTTTGAAGGAACATCTCTTTTTGTCTTCTGTCCCCACACTATCTTCTTCTGTAAGGGAATCCCCATTGGTAGGTCTCCAAGAGACATCATCAGTAGAAGGATTAAGACGTGGGTCCCCCAGCAGTGTATTCAGCATTTGGCGCATATCTTCTCTCATTGAACATATAACAAAACCTAAAGGCTATAAGAAAATTAACTAAAAGAATAAAATTAGAGAAACCAACCTTTTAGAATTTTCTGGAAGCTGAGCAGCAAAAGTATCCTGCCTCAAATGAGATCACACCCAAGCCGAGAGGATTATGGATCGAAATTCCAGAGAGAAACAATAGAATGAGCAACTGATAATGAGGCCTAGGGCTCCTTATTTATAGGGAACCAAAGGGCAAAGCTAGAAACCCTAGCCGCAGCCCATTTTCCGGATTATGTGTACGCGCGCCGCGGCCTTTACATTTGCGCGCCGCGCGCCGCAATTCAAACTATTGAATTCGTACGGATATGTACGCGCGTCGCAGCCTTTACATTGGCGCGCCGCGCGCCGCAACTCAACTATTGAGTTTGTACGACTTTAACCCTTGACCTCCTGATTAATCCAATTAATGTCACAGAAATTAATCCAATTAATTTCTGATTAATTATTAATCAAACAATATTATTTCTAATTAATATATTATCTCCATAATATATTAACAAACAATATCTCGATTTATTAGTCATATAATAAATCAACCCTTTCTCTCTACTTAACTTTCCAACAAACCTCCACCCATGAGGGCAACCCAAATGGACTGTGCTACTATTAATTAGGTAAATACTAATTATTAGTCATGGCTTAGACACCTAATCCAACAGTCTCCCATTTGGATAAGTCTATGACTATAATTACCAATTTAACCTCTAATTAACCAGCACTTTTAGCTTCCTAGAAACCGCTGCCAAACTCTGATCTAATAAGTTCTGTCCATAGATAAGTGATCAGATGATCCTCCGTCCAACAAGATATTTTTCAGACTCAAGACATGGATTAAAGTCAATCCTGGTCTGATTCACTGTTCCTCGATATCCGATTTGCATATGACTCTTAGACTACCAATTTAGTCCCGGTTGGCCAACCATTTTAGTCAACTTCAAATTCATCGAGAGGCCTACAGATATCCGTTCCCCGTTAGGGTCAATGGACGAATAAGCATCGACTCATATACTTATGTCTTTTACCAGGCAAATCACTCACAACAATACGTTTTATAACACCGAGTTACCGATGCGTTTTCGTATTATCAATGAATAACTGTCTAATAAATCATAACTCATATGTCTTAGCTTAAAGATCAAAAGATATTATCGTCTCAACATTGCTCGTGATGAAATCCATGAAGCAATCCATTGAGCGCGGGTTTATCCAATACTCAAATCTCCATTTCCAAGTACTCACGAATTGTGCAGCAATCCAATTGCAATGTCTAACTCCTTAGACAATCTATTACCAATTCATGACAGTCTTACTTCACACTTACTCCCAAAAGTTGTAATCGACTGTGGATATTTGAATAATCCAATTATTCAGGGAGTAAAACATGCAAAAAATGAAACACAATGATAAAATATTGACAAAAGTAGTAAACCATTACTCATTAATAAATCTCTATTATCACAAGAGTCAAATACAATACATTGTTACAAGTTTTGAAACCTATCTAATTTACATAAACTTTATATCATCTCTTAATCCAATGCTCCTAGCATGCTGATTATGCTTAATCCTACTCAGAGCCTTTGTCAAGGGATCTGCAGGATTATCTTCCGATGATACCCTCTTTACCACGAGGTGACATTCTTCTACCTTATGCCTTATGTAGTGGTACTTTCTGTCGATATGTCTGGACTTTCCATGGTCTCGCGGTTCCTTTGTCAAGGCGACCGCACCTTCGTTATCGCAGAACAGTTCCACGGGCTCCTGAATACTCGGGACTACTCCAAGGTCACCGATGAAGTTCTTCAGCCAAGCCGCTTCCTTCGACGCTTCACTTGCTGCTATATACTCTGACTCACAAGTAGAATCAGCCACCGTATCTTGCTTGGAACTTTTCCAAGTTACTGCTCCTCCGTTCAGAAGGAATACCCAGCCAGACTGAGACCGACCACTGTCTCTATCCGTCTGGAAACTGGCATCCGTATATCCTTCAACTCTCAATGTATCACTGCCTCCAAGGACCAACACCATGTCCTTTGTCCTTCGCAGATACTTGAGTATATTCTTTACAGCTATCCAATGCGCCCTTCCAGGGTTACCCTGGTACCGACTGACCATGCTTAAGGCAAAGGCCACGTCAGGGCGAGTACACGTCATAGCGTACATGATCGATCCCACAGCCGAAGCGTATGGTACTCGACTCATCTCAGCTATTTCCTCGTCTGTACTCGGACTTTGAGTCTTACTCAGCTTCGCATTACTTTGGATAGGTAGCTCTCCCTTCTTGGAATTTTCCATACTAAACCTCTTTAGTACCTTTTCCAAGTATGTACCCTGACTAAGTCCAATTAGTCTTTTCTTCCTATCTCTCAATATTCTAATCCCAAGAATATAGGCAGCCTCTCCTAGGTCCTTCATGGCGAAACATTTCCCAAGCCAAGCCTTGACATCTTGCAAGGTTGGAATATCGTTTCCCATGAGCAGTATGTCATCGACATACAACACCAGAAAGGTGACTATACTCCCACTAGCCTTGACATATACGCAGGACTCATCCTCGCTCCTAGAGAAGCCAAACTCTTTGACTTTCTCATGGAAACAAAGATTCCAGCTGCGAGAAGCTTGCTTCAATCCGTAGATTGATCTCTCAAGCTTACACACCTTATTAGGATACTTTGCGTCGACAAAACCCTCTGGCTGATTCATGTAAACATCCTCAGTCAACTTTCCATTTAGGAAAGCGGTTTTGACGTCCATCTGCCAAATTTCATAGTCATGAAATGCAGCTATGGCCAGCATAATCCTAATAGACTTTATCTTGGCTACTGGTGAGAAGGTCTCATCATAGTCAACCCCTGGGGTTTGAGTAAAGCCCTTCGCAACCAGTCTTGCCTTGAAAGTGTGAACCTTTCCGTCCATGTCGATCTTCTTCTTGAAGATCCATTTGCACCCGACTGTCTTTCGACCCGGTACATTGTCAACCAAGTTCCAAACTTGATTGTCATACATGGACTTGATCTCGCTATCCATGGCCTCTTTCCACTTGGCAGACTCAGGGCCCGCCACTGCTTCCTGGTAATTAGCTGGTTCATCCAAATTTATAAGTGTCCTATCACTGACAAACGTGTCCCCATCCGAAGTTATATGGAACCCATAAAACTCGGGTGGCATGCTAACCCTACCGGAACGCCTAAGAGGTAAGGATACATCTGTCGGACCAACATGAACTTCTTCCTCTTGTTGGTTGCTAGTTTCTCCTAAGGTTGCGTCATCTGATGACTCTTGAATTTCTTCCAGATCAATGGTACTCCCACTGTCCTCTTTGAATACTAGCTCTCTCTCTCGAAAGACCGCTCGTCTAGCTACAAAGACCACGTCCTCGCTCGGTCTGTAGAATAGATATCCAAAGGACTGTTTGGGATAACCAAGGAAGAAACACCTTTCGCTTCTTTCTGCGAGTTTGTCTTGAGTCTCTCGTTTAACGAAAGCCTCACAACCCCAGACTTTGATATGTGCCAACGAGGGAACTTTCCCCATCCACATCTCATGAGGTGTTTTAGCAACCTTCTTAGTTGGGACAAGATTGAGGATGTGGGTGGCAGTCTCTAAGGCATACCCCCAGAAGTGAATGGGAAGTGAAGCTCGACTCATCATGGAACGAACCATGTCCAACAGGGTTCGGTTGCGCCTCTCTGCAACACCATTCAATTGTGGTGTCCTGGGAGGTGTCAACTGCGAAACTATTCCGCATTCCTTTAGATAGTCTAGGAACTCGATACTTAGATACTCTCCGCCTCTGTCGGACCTGAGCATCTTTATCTTCCTGCCCAATTGATTCTCTACTTCGTTCTTAAACTCTTTGAACTTTTCAAAGGTGTCCGACTTGTGCTTGATCAAGTAGATATAACTGTATCTACTAAAATCGTCGGTAAAGGTTACGTAGAACCGCGTGCCATCCTTTGTGGTTGATCTGAATGGACCACACACATCCGTGTGAATGATGTCCAGCAGACCCTCACCTCTTTCAAAAGATCCTTTGAAGGGTGATTTAGTCATCTTGCCCAACAGACAAGATTCACATACATCATCCGACCTGAGGTCGAATGATTCCAACACTCCATCCTTTTGGAGTTGGGCGATGCGTTTCTTGCTGATGTGCCCGAGCCGACTATGCCACAGACATGCCTTTTCCACACCACTAGTAGAATCAATATAATTTACACTATGTCCTAAATTGTCATCACATTCAACAGTTTCATACACACCATCACAAGGATAAGCAGTAAAAATCAAAATACCATTTTTGAAAACAGAAATAGAACCAATTTTATTATCAAAAGAAAATTGAAATCCTTGTCTGAACAATGCGTGAAATGAAATAATGTTTCTTACCATTTCTGGCGAATACCAACAATTAAATAACTCTATACTAACATTACTACTAAGCACTAAACTGTAAACGCCAATCTTGGTAACAGGGGACGATCTCCTATTGCCCATGATCAAGTTCAGTCTACCGTGCTCCACCTCCCTGCTTTCCTTTAGGCCCTGCAGATCAGAACAAATGTGAAAACCACATCCTGTATCAAGGACCCAAGAATTAGAAGATGGTGAGTTTTTAGAGATAGTGTACATACCTGCTGTCGATGGCTTTACTTTCCCATCCTTGACATCCTGCAAGTATTTGGGGCAGCTCCTCTTCCAATGGCCCTTCTCTTTGCAGTAAAAACAGTTGGCTTCATCAGGGTTGGCTACACAAGGAATGTGGGAAGGCTTGGTTCTCGAGCCATTGCTGGATGAACCGACCTGAACCTTTTCCCTCCAACTTTGCTTAGGAGGGCCCTTCCTTTTCTTTCCTTTGCCACTTCCAATGGCTAGGACGGGCTGATTAACCGAGGGTACACTTTTACCCTTCATTCCGTCCTCAGCTACTCGAAGCATGCGATGCAACTCAGTCATATTAGCCTGATTGTTGTTCAAATGATAAGCCAGCCTGAACTGGTCATAAGAACTCAGTAACGAGTTAAGCACTATGTCAACGGCCAACTGCTTCGGTACAGGCATCGCAAGCTTTCTAAGCCGCTCCACGTAACCTTGCATTCTTTGCACATGAGTGCAGATGGACTCTCCATCTTTAGGTTTGCTGTTCGTGAAGTCCTTGACCACCTCGCACCTCTCGATGCGCTCTTGCTTGCGGAACTTTTCCGCAAGCTCCTTGTGCATCTCAAAGCGCCAGTAGTCTTCGTATATTCTTTGCAATTCGGGGTTCATTGTGGCGATCATGATGCAGGCCACTTTGGTCGCATCATCAGAATGTTTTTGGTACAAGGAAATCTCCTCGGGAGTAGCAGTTTCAGGGTCAATATCGACAAGCTCGGTCTCGAGGACATACTCTTTGTTCTCGTACCTCAGAGCCATCTTGATATTTCTAATCCAGTCATTGTAGTTTGTCCCGTTCAATTGAACCTTGGAACACAGTGAGAGGATAGAGGGAACACTGGAGTTTGAGTGGGGAGCGGATTGATCAGCAGAAGACATCTATAAAAGAAGGTAAGTTTAATTAGATACTTGTCGGTCCTTATAATAACCCAATATAAAATAAGGCTAGGATCCAACTATAACAATTTGCAACATAGAAGAGGGATGCCGTAATCTATAAGCAAATTTTATAAAGGTAGGCGAATGACGATTCAGCCAATTCCACCGCGGAAAAATAATCTTATTATAAATGGAATTCCTAGTTTCTTTTGAGATTTATTGAACTGTTCAATAGCATGTTTAATCTCGGATATGCCCCACCGTTTGTGACTGGGATGCCGAGGATCACAAACCGGGTGTGAATAACCATGCAAATTAGCTTGGTACTCTCGGGGTCCATTATCATCTCAAATTGATGTGCCGGTAAACCACACACGCTCCATCAACAATGATAACACCCGAGACACCCATTGCCACTCTTTATGAACCCCTATTGGTGTGCCGGTAAACCACACACGCTCCACCAACGTTTCATAAAGTGCAATGTGCAATTTCATGGGGTAGCATCAAATTCACATTTTTCTTAATGTAACTAGATTGGGATTTTGTGTAAAGGTTCTAGTACTTTGATCATTATACTTTTAATGATTATGTGGTTCTATCAAAACTGTTCGGCTAACGACCCTCCACTGATCAGGCGAGCGGTGGGTGAGAGTGTTCACCCATTAGACTGCCATTTTACAGACAGCCTCCTTATACCCACTTTATAGACCAGCTTCGTGAATGAGGCCTACTATTGAATTGACTGACCAATTTTATCTTATACATATAGTATTAACAATTAATAACATATATAAGATGTATTTTAAAACTCTTTAAAATATTTCAGGTTTATCTTTTAATTTTACCAATTTAACTATTAAATTTAAAATTAAATTAAACCTTTGAAACTTGATTTAATTATCCTTTAATTAATAATTAATTAAAATAATTAAATCTTAATATTTTAAACATTAAAATATATTTTTCCGGATTTAATCCTTAATTTTCGCAAATTCTAAAATTAATTAAATCCTTTGAATTATCTTTTAATTAACAATTAATTAAATTAATTCAAATGCAGATAGGTTTATTCAAATTAATCAAATTAATTAAAACCTATCCTAAACCCCCCTAGATTTCGATTTCAAGAAATGGGTTTAAGGTTATCCATTTAATTAACCAATTAAAGTTACCAAAAATAGAAAGCCTCCTAAAACCCTAATAGGCCAAATCGAAAATCACTAAGGGAGGAATTAGGGTTTCCAAAACCCTAATCCAAAAAGTCGATCCACATGAAATTAGGGTTTATAAGCTTTAAACTCCAATTTTAGGAAAAACAGTTATAACCATTCAACAAGAAAACAACCAAATGCTCTGATACCACTGAAAGGTTTTCTGCAACCATGAACTAAATAACCTAAGTTCACATGCAACCTATAAGGATCTATGTTTTCTTTTAATTGAACATATAACAAAACCTAAAGGCTATAAGAAAATTAACTAAAAGAATAAAATTAAAGAAACCAACCTTTTAGAATTTTCTGGAAGCTGAGCAGCAAAAGTATCCTGCCTCAAATGAGATCACACCCAAGCCGAGAGGATTATGGATCGAAATTCCAGAGAGAAACAATAGAATGAGCAACTGATAATGAGGCCTAGGGCTCCTTATTTATAGGGAACCAAAGGGCAAAGCTAGAAACCCTAGCCGCAGCCCATTTTCCGGATTATGTGTACGCGCGCCGCGGCCTTTACATTTGCGCGCCGCGCGCCGCAATTCAAACTATTGAATTCGTACGGATATGTACGCGCGTCGCAGCCTTTACATTGGCACGCCACGCGCCGCAACTCAACTATTGAGTTTGTACGACTTTAACCCTTGACCTCCTGATTAATCCAATTAATGTCACAGAAATTAATCCAATTAATTTCTGATTAATTATTAATCAAACAATATTATTTCTAATTAATATATTATCTCCATAATATATTAACAAACAATATCTCGATTTATTACTCATATAATAAATCAACCCTTTCTCTCTACTTAACTTTCCAACAAACCTCCAGCCATAAGGGCAACCCAAATGGACTGTGCTACTATTAATTAGGTAAATACTAATTATTAGTCATGGCTTAGACACCTAATCCAACAGTGATCTTCCTATGGAACTTGTGTTCCTAAGTATCTCTCTACTAATTTCCACAACCAAATTCCTCAGGCTCCCTCGTGACTTCACCATTTCCAAAGCATATCCTGTGGTTACAATAATACGGGCCCAATATTATTTTAACCACATATATGCTTTGGCTCTGATGTTATCACAAGACCCCCTGATTCCTTGGTTTCTGTGGATTCCAACGTTATAATTTACCGACTCTACCCCGTTAGTTAGTACCTAGTACTACTACTTTACTTGTTATTATTTCAATAGTTTAAGCCTAGGATGGTTACCCAACCTAATTCGCTTAAACCATGGCTCTGATACCAAATTGTAACACCCCAACTTTTACATAAATTTTTTTTCCAAACTTATATTACAAATATTTAGTCATACAAACCATTTAAGTTTTTACAAACGGGGTATCACAAATTCGCATCATAACCACAGTTCAAACCTGTTTATTTTACATTTTGTACAACAGAAGCTACGGTCCCACACCCGACTCTTCTAACGCCCTTCCTGCTTACCTGAGTACATAGCATTTTAAAAATAATACGTGAGACATAATGTCTCGTGAGCATTATGGGTTTAGACCCAAAACAGTTTTCCAATAATAACATTATTCTTTAAATTTCCAATATTTTATTTCCTATGAGCGCACCCATAGGTATTCCTTATTTTGTGATGGTACATTCCTACGAGCGCACCCGTAGGTTTTATACGAGACGCACCCGTATAACTACTTCCCCAATAGCATGAAATGGATTCATCTATCAAGGTAAGACAACTACTTCGCGACGGGAGGTACCATCCCAGTAGTGTCTTTTTGCCACCCCTACCGCAGCAGGCCGAGGTCTTTATCCGGATACTAAACAACTTATCATCATGGGCCAATCACATTATTAGTTCACTGTATTTCTGATTCTCTTTCTTTACACATTATAATCATATTTTTCATAAAATACTTTTAAAGCCATAAAAACACTTTGACTCCAAAACATTTTTGAATAAAATTCATTTTTGCTATGTACTCCAAAAATCCACACAATACTCACCTCAAGTCACCTAGGAGTTATTTAGCTTCTTGAACTCCTTTTCCTTTCACTTGGTTATCCGTATTTGAACCACCACCTATTATATTCAAAATATACATTTATACTTGATTTATATATACAATAACCGACTCTATAGCACAAGAGTGCTATATTACCAATCATTAACTGACTTTATAGCATAAGAGTACCATATTGCATCATTACAGGTTATAATCAAGTTACTACTTTGAGTAGATTGACTCCCTAAAATTTATAAACTTTTCCAAAATGTACGTATTCTACTACAGTACCCTCGGAAGGTGGTATTTTCATTCCAACAATTTTCCCCATGTTTTTAACCCATTTTAGGCTTATGGTATAAATTATAGGCCAAACAGACATGCCTAGCACCATTTTCCACGAAATTTCAGACATTTTAGACATCAGGGGATATGCACGAGTCGTGCATATTGTGTGCATAAAAGAGCACGACTCGTGCTCTTTGTAGGATGCTATTTCTGGCTTAAATAGTGGAGCACGACCCGTGCTCATGCTAGGCAAAAAGAGCACGACTCGTGTCTGTGCTGCAGATACGGGTTTTTGCCCGATTTTTGTGTTGCAGCCCCCTGTTTTGGTCCATTAAGTCCTTAATACTTATCCTAACCAATATACATCATTCTATGACTAAAACCTTCAGTTTACATCAGGTTTTAACCCATAGAAACAACTTAATTACATAAATTCTTAATTTAGGGTTCTTGAGGAAAATTCCCAATTCCTCATTCTTTTAACCGATTCCAGAAGTGGGATTGAGTTTCTAATGGTACTTAGAACATGTTTTCAAGATTGGAAACATGACAAGAACTCCACACCACTTCTGCAACTCGTTTCCACCCATCCCCAAAATCCCAAAATACTCAAACTAGGTTATAAGAGTGAAATTCTTACCTTGATTAGCTTAGGAATCAAAATCTTCAAACTAGTTTCTGATTTTCTGATCAAATTCTCCAGAACCTTCAAAACCGTGACCACCCTTGCTCTCTCCCGATGCTTCTGTAAGTTTCTGGGAGTTATGGAGATTTTTCTCCTATTTATACTTCCATATTTACACTTCTAACCCTCTAGTTCTTTTTCTTCCAATTTGGCACCATAATTAAATTTTTATTACACAATACTTTTACTTCTTACATTAAGGCCCATAATCACAAAATATTTTACATTAAGATCCTGAAACATGGCAAAAGACCGATTTGCCCTTTTTTCTCAGTTTCACTATTACACACATTTATTTTATATTTTATTACAAATTTTTGCGGGTTCTTACACTTTTGTTTTTTTAATAAATAGAAAATAAAAAACCACCCCCACCCCTATACCCACGTCTCTCTCTCTCTCTCTCTCTCTCTCTCTCTCTCTCTCTCTCTCTCTTTCTCTCTCCAATTGAGTTTTCCATTACGCAAAGCTCCATACTCTGAGTTCAAATATGAAAATGAGGCTCTGAAACTCAGAGATCTAAAAGCAAATGTGCAACAGGCTCCTACATTTTAGCAGCTAACGATAAACACGCCACCAATAACAACTGAAACGCCTATCATTATTACTCTGTTTTTACAAATTCCAACATCATCGTCAATTCGTCATACATAAATTACATATTGATTGTACGTGTTGGGGTTTATATACCAGTAGAGAGGCGGAGGAGGATGAGAGAAATCAGTCGAAGTAATTGACAGAAAGAAAGGCGATTATTGATTGAAAATGATAATGAGTGAGCCTGCATTCAAGCCGTCGTCCAGTTTCATCTTTTCATACTTTAATTCTCATAAATCTGATCGTATCCCCTGCCATATTACTTCTGGACTGTTAAGCTTTGCTAGATTTTGTTGGGAAATCAGATGTCGAACTGGTATGTTGTGATGTCGATGTTGTGATAAACCTGTGGGTTCAAACTGGTATGCCGCCGAACTTATCCGATGCACACACCATCAATAGCTATATGGGCCTAATTCCCAATTGTGGTTCTCCTTCGGGTACCGCCGATCAAAATTCCATCAAGTAATTGATGGCAATTTCACCTTTCATGGACATCATTGTGGCTGTTGGCAATTTGCATCCATATCAAAGATCGATTAAAATTGAAGAGAATATCGGTTGGAAAAAAGGGGAAAGAAATCAACCATGTGAATGGAGATGGTAACGTCTTCTGTTCAAGAAGAACTTGAATCATACCCTCCACCTACATATTTTAGACCATTATTTTCTTGAGATTTCATGTAGAAAATTTGAGTTGGGTTTCCGTCAAAAGAGAAAAAAAAAGATGTGAAGATGTGGGTTTTTTTTCCTTGCTTCCAATCGTGAAGAGAGAGAGAGAGAGAGAGAGAGAGACGTGGGGGTGTGATTTTTTATTTTCTATTTATTAAAAAAACAAAAGGGTAGAAAGAAAAAGAAAAAAGAAAAAGAAAAGGGCAAAAAAGTCTTTTTATATGGACCAGGGACCGATTTGTAGGATTTTGCAAACCTTAGTGACCTATATAGTGAAAATCGAATAGTTGGGTTCTCTCTGTTAATTTTGGTATACCTTAGGGATTGTTTCTGTAATTTACTATATATATATATATATATATATATATATATATATATATATATATATATATATATATATATATATATATATATATAGGGACAGGATCAACATAGAACCACTTTTTATCCATAGAACCATAGAACCACTATGTTCAGTACTGAACATGCATATGTTCAGTACCGAACATACATATGTTCAGAGATAAACATACGTATATGTTCATTAGTGAACATATATTATATATGTTCACTAATGAACATATACGTATGTTCAGCTCTAAACATATGTATGTTCGGTACTGAACATATGCATGTTCGGTACTGAACATATGCATGTTCGGTACTGAACATAGTGGTTCTATGGTTCTATGTCTAATTTTGGTTCTATGTTGATCCCACCCCTATATATATATATATATATATATATATATATATATATATATATATATATATATATATATATATATATATATATATATATATATATATATATATATATATATATATATATATATATATATATATATATATATATATATATATATATATATATATATATTAGCGTTTTCGGGGTCGGGTCGGGAGAAAACATTGTTTTATATATATATATATATATATATATATATATATATATATATATATATATATATATATATATATATATATATATATATATATATATATATATATAATCCTAATAAATAAGTAACTCAATGTGCCACATGTCATCTTCTAAGCCCTCTTGTACACATGTAATTTTTATAGAATTTCTGATTTTTCTCAAAATAAAAATTATTTTGTCAGTTACTCTAACGTAACTCCTCAATTAAGTGTGGGTAATTAAGGACTATAATGGCATATTATGTATAATCAATTAAGTGTGGGAGAAAAAATTGATTGATTTTACAAATAGTAAATAAGGCTTTCAAGTTTTTTAAAATAGGATTAACCAATCTAAGTTAATGTCAATGAAAGAAATAACATTGAACTTTGTAAAAAAAATTCATTAATAACGTCATATATTTAAAATAAAATGGTTTTCTTAATATATAATTTTTTAAATTCGCCAACCAATTAAGATAAAAATGATCTGCAGATACATTGAATTTTGTATGAAATATGACATGTTTTTGAAAAAAATATTAGTCATAGAAACCAAACTATAGCCGGCATGAAACTATTTGCTAAAAGGAAACTATTAACGATTCATTGCTATGAACCTTAAATAAAATCCATAAATTGTAAATCTGAAAACCTAAACTTAAACTCTAAAAGAAACTACTTAACAAAAGAAACATTTTGCATATAAGTTGCATGCTCTTTGTAATATTATATTTTTTTAAACAAGCCGGAGTTTACACATAGACCGTGGTATCACTACAAACACAATGACATTTAATGACACAGAAAAGATGTCACTAAATACCAAGAAAGTGCCACCAAAAGCGCTGCGACTAAAAGTATATAGTGGCACTATTTTATTGTGTCGCTGCAACATTGAATATTTTGCTGAATTATAACATTGTACTCTCATTTTTTTCTCTAACTCAAGTAAAGTTTACTACTTTCAATTATTTTCTAATGGAAACATTGTTTTTTATTAACATTAAAGTTTACATATTCATAATTTATATTCTTTATTTTTATATCATCCCGTGTAATGTACGGGTCTTACAACTAGTATATATATATATATATATATATATATATATATATATATATATATATATATATATATATATATATATATATATATATATATATATATATATATATATATATATATTAGCGTTTTCGGGGTCGGGTCGGGAGAAAACATTGTTTTTAGAGCCTCAAATGGGAACACGAGGGGAATGGGGGCGGGAGCGAGGTTACTTTCGGAATTCGGAGGCGGGATCAGGGGCTACGAAACGGGGGAATTCGGGATCGGGGAAACGAGGGATTCGGGGGCATAGACAGGAGAGCCTATTTCCGGTCCCGTTGCCATCCCTATTTTAATGGGTTTGGAAATAGAATTCCATATAAGATTATAATCCTTTGGCGACCCCGATATAAAGTGAATTTATATTCCTAGATTTTGTCAAATATATATTTGTCAACTTTTTTTGTTCTATATTATCATTCAATACCTATTCATCGTTCCCTCCAAGTTGTTGTACGTACATCAACCCATTCCACTTCTCTCTCACCTATTATTGTACATCGTCCCCTCCCAAAATATCTCATTCAATAACTAGGTTAAAATTAATCATCTCCATTGTCCGCCTTTACTATCGCCCCTTATCTTCTCCATTGGAAGAATCCAATGATTGAATCGTTTTTTAAGTAGAATCCAACTAGTTCTTCATCTGTTTGATGAAATTTGAAACCTAGTAACATGGCCTCATGATTCATTTTATCAACTTCAGTACACTTGCGGTCCTCCATGGAAGTTACTGAAGCACGTTTTGGAGGGTTTTTTTTATGACGATTTGCAATTTTTCTCTATGCATGTATATTTAAGTCAAGAAATGTTTGACTGATGAGCATGGCATTTTCATCACAAAGTGGTGGAAAAACTTTAAGACCTTGAAGCCTTGAAGATGACTCTTTTCTAGAGGTTTCACCACTATATATATAACTAGTACTCCTTAGTTCGTTTCTTATAACTTCCGGAAACAACTTGCGAGATAACTTTGGAATTCATTTGTAACTTCAGAGCTTTCGAGAAAGAAATTGTATGAGAGTTCTTGTAACAACAATTCATCATTTATGATAGGTTATTGATCCGGTGAGTTTTTTTTTTTTTTTTTTTTTTTTTTTTTTTTTTTTTTTTTTTTTTAAGCCACACTTTCAAAATAACCGCATTTTCTGCAAATAAGTTTTTTTACCATGATTTTCGAAAAACTAAAATTTCGAACATTTGCGAATGCTTTCATCTGATATAAAATAGAATCGCAAGTCAGATTTTTTGAACAAATTTTTTAATTTACAAAAGATGTTCGAAAAAAGTATTTTCGAGAAATCCTCTAACCTTCAAAAATGTGATTTTCAACATATCCTGACAAAATGTACATTTAAAAAAAAAAATCGAACTCTTTTCTGAATTTTCGAACTCAATTAGATTTCCTAGAATCTAGTTTCATACATAAAGTAATTTCGAAAATAACTCAATTATTATTTTCGAACTATTGTTAGTCTGTGAAATTTTCGAAATTGATGAACAAATTCGAAGTTATACCCTCATCTTAAGTCTATTTAACGGTGCATTTATGTGTTAGCAATGCACATTCTTGACTAAGTTAATGAGTGATCAATGCAACTTTCTGAGGTGTCTTGGAACGTGCATATAAACGTTTTTCATATTTCTTAATTGAAAGATTATCAAAACAAGAAGTCATCTGACAATGAAGAGAACCTAGAGGCAATTACACGACCATGACCCGTAACATATTTGCCTCAACAACCGCCTTATGAACACGTGAAACCCTGCTATTGTGAAGTCTGGAATATGATGAAATCAAAGTACGATTAGAATTTGCATTTGTGGTCTTTTATATTGATTTATATTATGGTACTAAGTATTGACTAACTATAGCAATTACAATGTTAATATGCAAAATAAAATATACATTTGTATGCTTTGTATTCACAATATTATGTCGAATGTCTTATTGACTAAATTAAGCATCGCCCCAGTTATCGTATTTTAGTTATAGTTATATTAATAATTAAAGCATCGTCCAATTATAATTAATTTTTACGAGTATAATTACCCTTTAAAACACCACATTGAATATATTAATATGTAATTGAATATATTTCAAATACTTGATTATTTTTAATAAAAGTAACAAATATGACAAATTTTAATTGAAATTGGAAATTTTGAACACATAATTTAATATTAAATTTAAACATCCTTTTAAAACTTAGAATAAAAATTGTCGTTAATAGGTTAAGCGTTTCGTTGAATCTTGAAGTCGATAGGGTTTGTCAATTTTAGGTTCGGTCAGATTTAAAATATGTTGAAATAAATTTGTACACAAAGAAAACTCTTCGTTAACGTAGTGTGTGTGTTTTGAAAGGCAATTGCATCCAATTTTGAAACTGTCTGTTACTAACCAGTTTATTATACAAATGCAGATGTCACAAAAGAAACTCTTAAAAGTGTTTGCCACAAAGAAAATATTCGTCAAAAGAAAATTATCCGCTTAATCGATGCCGAATTATCATAAACCCGAATAACTAATACGCAAAAACTAATCCCCGAAATAAACATTACATTTCTGTCTCTATTGGTTTCACCGATGGGTGATCCACAATAAAAATAGCTTGTTTGTTACATTGATGATTGAACACTATCAACGCCTAAATCGAGAAAAACGCGCATCTCTTTGTCTTTGAGTAAACAAGTCATATAACCCCGTTCAAAATTCAATGGTTATATTGCGGTGCATCCAATTTCGGCTCAGTTTCATGTGAACTCCACATGCTTCCTGCTTGCCCTCTGCCTAAACCCACTCTCCCATGTAATCAACCACCTCAAGCCACCCAATCTTCGCAGATAACACCAATTTCCACTCAAAGCTTTGCATCTCCAGCGCAACAATGGCGGTTCATTCTCTCTCACCAATGTCGTTGTTACCATCTCATCCGAAACTGAGCAACTCCGGTACCAACAATTCATGCTCCTCGATTCGTTTCTTACAGAAAACAATCACTACAAGGCACATTCGTAATTGTAATCACTCCGTCACAGCCACTGCGTCGGTTGACACATACGCAGTCGGCGAGGACTTGCCGGTGGAATACGCGGATTGGCTTCCGAAAACTGACCCTGGTGATAGGAGAAGAGCCGGAGTGCTTCTTCATCCGACGTCTTTTCCTGGACCCTACGGCATCGGAGACCTGGGTGATCAGGCTTTCCAATTCATAGATTGGCTTCACGAAGCTGGTTGCTCACTTTGGCAGGTCCAAATCTACTGCATAGATCATATTTATGTATTGCCGATAGTTATTTTGTAGCAGTTGATTTTATAACTAAGCTAACATCTTAGAATTCGGATGTTAAACTCGTCACATCTTCTCCAAATTGACATTTAGAACACAAGTACGAGATACAACAATGTAGGTCTTAGAATTTAACAAATCCATATCAATTTAACATTCATCCAAGACCTAAATGTAGGTTCCAGTTCCAATTGTACTTTCAATCAAACTGTGAATCTAAATTGTTCCTCTTTGTTTATGCAGGTTCTCCCACTTGTTCCTCCAGGCAGGAAAGCTAACGAGGAGGGATCCCCATACTCTGGCCAGGTGACAAAGCAAACTTAAATACATAGAATATTTGCCACGATGCATCTAAGATTTTATGCACTTTCCTGAAATTGAACAGTAATAAATCTTGCAAACACTAAATTTCCAGGATGCAAATTGTGGTAACACACTTTTGATATCTCTTGATAAGCTTGTGGAAGATGGTTTACTAATGAAAGAAGAGCTTCCTGAACCACTGTAAGAATCATTGATTCAATGAAGTGAATGCAAGTTGTCTCGATGTATATTCCTTCATCTTTGTACCATTTGTACAGGAACACAGATCGTGTAAATTATGAAACCGTTGCTGACATAAAGGATCCTTTGATAGCCAAGGTAATCAATCCATTAAGAAAAAGAACAAAGTTTGTTTCTACATGTAATTTGGTCTAAACTAAATTTAGTTTTTTAATCCTAATTTCACATTAGGCTGCAAAGAGGCTCATTTCAAGTAGGGGGGATCTCAAACATCAACTTGAAGATTTCCAGAAAGATCCTGATGTTGCAAGTAAGATATTATTTCTTTAATTAAGGCTTAATATCTGATACAATCTTTAATTATTTGATAAAAAAAACTACAATTATATAGGTTGGCTTGAAGATGCAGCATATTTTGCAGCTATTGACGACTCTTACAACACATATAATTGGTATGATTGGCCTGAACCTCTAAAGAACCGCCACCTGTCCGCATTAGAAGATATTTACCGAACTAAAAAAGAATTTGTAAGAAACCAATCCTTCCACAGTTCCTTTTTCACTCACTTTCCGAATTTGATCTTAACTATATAACCTGATTTCTCTTTTTTTTTTCTTTTTTTTTTTTGGTACACAGATCGATATTTTTATAGCACAACAGTTTTTATTTCAAAGACAGTGGAAAAAAGTCCGCCATTATGCACAAATGAAGGGAGTAAGCATAATGGGAGACATGCCTATATATGTTGGTTATCACAGTGCAGATGTTTGGGCAAACAAGAAATACTTTTTGCTCGTGAGTCATTTACGAATTTGCCCTTGTTCATTTTTCCTTATTTCATTTTTGACATTCTATTTATAATTTGTCTGGCAGAACAGGAAAGGGTTTCCATTTCTGGTTAGTGGTGTTCCCCCTGATGCGTTTAGTGAAACCGGTCAACTTTGGGACAGGTTTGTTTGAATAAATATTTACTAAAATATAATTAAGTGGAAATAACATTTTCTTTTTTATTTATTTTAATTGGAAGCCCGTTATATGACTGGAAAGCAATGGAAGAAGATAAATTTTCATGGTGGGTGAGGCGGTTACTACGTGCACAGGATTTATTTGATGAGTTCAGAATAGATCATTTCAGGGGATTTTCTGGCTTTTGGGCTGTTCCTTCTGGTAAGTTTTTATACATTTTTACAAAAATGTTTAATTGTTTATAACTTTATTTTTTAGGGAAAATAATAATTCTTTATTTGACCAAATTGCAGAAGCAAAAATTGCAACTTTGGGTAGATGGAAGGTAATGAAAATGTTGTGTACATAAAGTTTGTTTCTTTTTAAGATTTTCTACAATCCGACAAACAATTATCACAATATTCATCAATTTTAACAATTAAACAAACAATAACTTCAATTTTTTAACTCTCTAAGTGATAATTTTTGTTGATAGTAGGTAGGACCTGGAAGTTCTTTATTTGATGCAATCTTTAGAGCTGTTGGAAAGATAAACATCATAGCAGAAGATTTGGTATAACTTTTTTTTTACAATTCTAAATAATGAAAAAAAAACATCTTTAAAATATAAAAATTAATCTTTTTGGGCATGACAGGGAGTTATAACAGAGGATGTAGTCCAGCTTAGGAAATCCATTGGTGCACCTGGAATGGCTGTTCTTCAGTTTGGTACTAAATTGCTTCTTAATTAATAATTATTATCTTATTTCCATTAATTATGTTTATAAAATATCCATTTATACTTTTTTTTTTTTACAAATAGGTTTCGGAAGTGATTCAGCAAACCCTCATTTACCTCATAATCATGAGCAAAATCAAGTTGTATATACCGGAACTCATGATAATGACACAGTAATAGCATCGTACTTTCGTATATTTCATTAAAATTATTTATCACCATAAATTCATGATTTTTTAGCCCTTTGCAATTTCTTTAATAGATACGAGGTTGGTGGGATGTCCTGCAAGAAGAAGAAAAATGCAATGTGCGTTTTTTTTTTTTTTTTCTCTCTTTTTTGCAATTTCCCCAACTTCTTTTTTGGGTTTTGATGACTCTTGTTTATTTTCAGGTTCTTAATTATTTATCAATTTCAGTGGATGATGATATCTCATGGGCTTTAATTCGGGCCGCCCTTGGATCAGTGGCCCAAACTTCAATCATACCTATGCAGGATATTTTAGCGTTGGGGAGTTCTGCTAGAATGAATATTCCTGCTACACAGGTAGTAAACCTTTTTTAGTTTTTTGTTATTTATTTAGTTTGTGAAATCTGGTGGCTTAAAGATGTTTTATGATATTATTATTATATAGTCTGGAAATTGGGGTTGGAGGATACCAAATTCTATGAGCTTTTCAAGCATGGAAACAGAAGCAAAAAAACTAAGGGATATGCTTTTGATGTATGGGCGACTATGAAGCTAAATGATTATGATACAAATACAATAAGTCCAAATTTGTACAAGGTAAGACTAGACAAAACATAACAAGTTGTTTGTATGCATTTGGTGATGCTAGGATCAAATTCTCCTTGATATAAAATAATATAGAGGGAAAATTTTTATTAAAGAGTAACCAAGTTTGCTAATGTGAAATAATGAATATGCAACATCTTACGTATTGAAATATGAAATGTAAAACATCTTAGGTATTGAATCGGTGATGTGGCAACATATTTGATTAAACAGTAACCAAGTATCATCAAATTTGTTCAACATGACTATCTGTACCTTAATTTATTTGCCCATTCTTTGATTTTGTCTTCAAATTTCCTATCGTATATATTTTGACCTCCAATGTTGAAAAGTTAATAACAACTAGCAAGATCATAGTTATAAAATCAATCCAAATTTTAGTTTGTTACAAAAATGGTCCATAGTTTAGCTTATTCTGTACAATATTACCCAATTAAACAAAAATGAAAAGGGATAAACAGATTTAAAACCTAATTATTATTTATGGCCATCGTTTCTAATAAAAAAGAAAAAACATCGCTCTAAAAATAAGAAAATCATTGGCACAAACTGTTTAAAGATAATAAATAACAAATGGACTATGTTTTTGGGAGAGAATCACAAAAACAAAACAAAAAGGGGAACATATTCGACAAAATGGTCAATCTCTATAATCTGTATTTCAGTATATCTTTTTTTTTGTGTACCTTTTCCTTCAAAAATGTTTTCTAAACCTATAACAAATATATATTTTTTAACTCTTTTTTGAAGAAAATTCCATAGCAATGCAATAAAAAAAGGATCATTACAGAATTATTAGTTTTTTTATAAAAAAATTCATGTTCATATCGTTATTTGAAGCTGTGAACAATTAAAAGAACAATTGAATAGCCAAAAGTAAAAGCTCAGCAATAACTTCATTCAGTGGTTGTTAAAATCACCTTGATGTTAGATACTATACCAAGGCAAAAGGTTAAATCATTATACTCAAATTCACATTGATGGCCTGAAATAATTGTTGATTCATAGTGAAAATAAACCTCAAAAATCATTCCACAAGCATTGCAAATCGCAAAAGGTCTCGTTGATCTCTCAAATAAAACTGAACTCATCATCTTTGTTTGGAAAGTTAAATATGATCACGTCTGCAAAAACACAAATCAAAAGTTGTTCATTTCTGACCAGGTCCTTGCCGAAGGGTACACAAAATCCCATCAGACTTTGTCCCGCATACAAAAAGCCTCAAAGAGTTTGCTAAAAATCCAACAGAAACAAACGTTAATAAAAACGCATCTCATCGTTAAACAAAATCACAGATAGCAGTGAGTATTTAAGATGTTGAAATGCATAAGAAATATGATAAAGAAAAGCAAAATAAATTGCAAATGATTTTGAGTGGCATTGAAGGGTATCTCTCAGACAAATGCCTCGTTTCGTCTTCATGATGAATGGAATGGATATATCAGACTCGTCATCTTTGAAATCATCACCGAGAAACCCATTTTATTTTAAAACAAATTAATTTAAATAATCGAACTTCAGACATCCAAGGAAGGAGCAAAACAGCATTAGCTCTCAAGCCTGGCGAAGGCGAAAGCTCTTAGGCGGCCACTGCGAATGTCTCTGAGAAACAAGCCTTTGGATTATCATCATCAGTTCCAAAATCAAATTTCATTAAATGTTTATTAAAAAGAAGGACAGAACTTCTACACATAAAAGATCAACAACTTGTAAAAATCGTTGACGATGTGAAGAAGATGAATCGAATATCAAGGGATATCATTCCGCCCCTGAAGCAATCGGAAATTTGCAAGACGGATAGACGATTCCAAATTGAACAATCGAAAAACAGTTGAACTAGTTAAAGTGAAATGCAATTTTAGGAGTGTAATGCAGGCGGGGGAATCTCAGACATCCAAGGAAGGATCGTAGCAACACGAGCTCTCAAGCCAGGCGAAGGCGAAAGCTCAATCAGGCGGCCACTGCGAATGTTCATGAGAAACAAGCCTTGAGTTTTGCATCACCGATAATCCCCGCTATATCAAATTTACACAAATGAAAACAGATTAATGAAATTAAATAAGAGAAGGTTGACCTTCAAAAGATTGCTGGAGTTGGGATTTAGGGTTTGGTGGATGTGAGTTACTGTGACAATGGTGGTGCTACGTTATATATACGAGGATTTGCGGATTAGGGTTTATGACGCGCGAGCTAGTTCCGTTTCTTTCATTTGAGCGGATTAATTGAAGCATCCGCAATCTTTTCCAATATATTTTCAAAATTAAAAATTTCTTAGAAATTTATATGACTTTATTTTTAAAGAAAACAATAAATTTGGCTAATTTTACAAAAGTATTTCTAAAAGCAGACAAAAAATCTAGAATTGAATAAAATTATCATGAATTTTGCTCCCAATCGCTTGCGAAATTCTCTTAAGCGGATAAAGTGGTATCGTTTTGATAGAAATTTCTACGAAAAATTATCATAGCTTGCAAAAAAAGTATGTACCATTTAGGGTCTAGATATGATTTTAGAGGCAAGGATTTTCACAAAAAGGGAGGGGGTTTGTGAAATTTGCAGTCCATATCTGCGAAAAGCTTATTTTCGCATATACAACATCCGAAAATCTAGGTACATTCTAACAAAAGCTTGTATTATATTTTTATAAATTGTTTACGTGGAAACATACATTTCTAAGGAATTTCACACTACAGTTTACATATTATATTTTAGTCTTTGGGATTTAAAGACTTGGACATTTTTATGAGAAAATATTGGATTTTCTTGGTTTTCAACACTATTGCTTACAAACAAAGGACATTTCTTACGCAAAATCTTATGAACTCACCAACTTAATTGTTGACACTTTCAAATTACTTGTATTCTCAGGAAATTGATAAGGTAGACCACAGCGCTAATGAAGGGACGTTGCGACGTCGTTTTTGCTTATTTTTTTATCATTTATAATTGTATTTGAAACATGCAACTTTTAAACGATGTAACATTTGCAATTATTTAATGATGGTTGTTTTTGCTTGGAATCACTATTATTCAACTTTGTTATGATATTGTTCATGAAGTCATCCACCCTCGAACGTTTCCGCCATTACGGTTTGGGGGTGTGACAGATTGGTATCAGAGCATTGTTTATAGTGAACTAAGTATATCAATCCATTTAAAGATATACAACTATAAATACAATGGGACTAAAACTCTCGAAAACATTTTCGTACAAGTATACTTTTAAAATTACAACGAAAATTTTATAAAAAGTATAAGTACATACGTACATACTAGAATGATATCATAACGAAAACATACAAAAGCGGTAGGATGAGTTGAACACTACGGATAAGCCTAAGTATTTTTGGTAATTATATATTGGATAAATAGAGTCTGATCAACTGTATTGATCCAAGATATGATTAACGTATACTTAGGAATAGTCGTGGTAAACAACAAGTCCGAACACTTACCAATAACCAAAAGAACTAAACATAAAATTTAAAATATTATAGGAGTATTTTATGACGCTATAGAACTAAACATGAAGTTAAAATACTATATGAGTATTTTGTGTACATTACTTAATTATATATATGTGCATTTAAGAATCCCCTCTATATACTTCTTACACCCCAATCCTCGTACAGACGTCATGGCCGGACATCACCTACCAGGAGACCCTTACTACCCAGAAGAAGAACCGGAAGAAATGTCGGATAGTGAGGACCAATGGGACGAGGAGGAGTCCGATGACGAACCCGAAGTCATCAACCCCCGCCACCCAATCCGCGAGCATCATGCACCACTCCCGGAGCCGAGCTTCCAGGTATACCGCCACCCTGGCGGCCCGTTATGGATGCGTACTCCTCGAAAGAGGGTACTTCCCATCCACCGTCCCTTACTAATAGAAGAACATCTTCAGGACCCGACGCCAGAATGGGCAGAGAGCCTACGCCAGTGGAGCCGCGAACAAGGCCTGATTCCCCCTTATGGCATGTGCCGAGACTTCTTCGACCTCAGCGAGGGAGGTTCCGCAGACCGAGCCTTACCGGTCATGATCGGGCGTATTAGTCGCCAGGAGGATCGGATCAGGGCGACATCCAGCCAAGTCCTGGATGTGGGGGCCTCTACTGAGGTCACCACAGCATGCGTCAGACGCATCGACGAGGCTCATCACCGTACTTCAGAGAGGGTCGACTCGCTTGAGGAGGACGGGAGGACGACTATGGGGATGTTCCGGGAGGCCTTCGTGCGGATATCAGAGTCCGAGCAGAGGATACGGGACATAGAGCAGAGGGCCGAGGAGGCCGTACGAGAGGCCACCGATCTGAGGGCACAGGTAGCCGCGCTTCGTGGAGACAAGGGATCCAGTTCGTCATGAGTAGTGCTTGTACTACTCAAATTTTGTTATAGACCAGGATTTTATGAGTAAGCGTTATACGCTACTCGCTATTGTATGTAGGCACAACCCTACAATTAAGTGATTACATTATTTGTGGGTCGTTACGCCGTTTGCTTATTTTTGCATTGTAGACCTCTGCGAAGGTCAAATTTTCCTGTCTCAAGTTCATGTAACGCTACAAATTATTATTAATAGGATGACGTATTTTATTTATAAAGCATTGTACAAGTGTCTGATATGTATGTTTGATATTTGAATATGGTTACAAATTACGAAAAGGAAAGAGCAGAGATAAGTTCAAAGATATAAGCGTTGTATCTTAATGACAACATACTTATAACGATCCTTCTATAAACTAACCCACGTCAAATCTTGAATCCTTGTGGCAGAAATATGCCACCCCGTCGAAGAAACGCTAGGCGCGCACCGATCGAAACTCCCGAGCCGCCCATGATGCACTCGGCTACTTTCCAAGCCGTTGTTACTGCTGCGGTAGCAGCTGCTATCGCTCAGATAAACTCGAATGGGACGAATGGAAACGGAAGCAAAAATGGCACCAACGACTGCACAAATGGAGAAACATCAAACCAATCGCGAGTATGCACGTACAAGGACTTCGCGAATTGCAAACCTGTGGCTTTCCATGGTACTGGTGGTGTCCTTGCTCTCACGAGATGGATTGAGAAGACTGAATCAATCTTTGATATCTTTGCATGCCCTGAAGAATTTAAAGTCTAATTCGCCGCTTGTACTTTTGCTGAGACGGCCATATCCTGGAGGAAGGGTCATGTTAAGACTCTGACACTTCCTGTGGCCAACTCAATGAGTTGGGAGGAACTGAAGACCATGCTGATGAAAGAGTACTGTCCCAGAGGGGAGATCCAAAAACTAGAACAGGAGCTGTGGAACCTTACCATGAAAGGTTCAGATCTGACCGCCTACACGAATCGATTCAATGACTTGGCAACCCTCTGCCCTGCTATGGTCATGCCAGAATCTGTGAAGGTGGAACGCTGTATCTGGGGGCTATCTCCTCAAATCCAGGGGAACGTAGAAGCGGCAGGCCCCGCCACCTTCGACAGTGCCAAACGACTGGCCCAACGATTAGTCGACCATGGGGTTCGCCAGGGAACCATGACCCCTAAAACTGATCAACCAAAGGAGAAAGACCACAAAAGGAAACCCTGGAACAGGGGGAGAGGTCAGCCTAACCAAGAAGGTGCCAAGAGACAACAGATTGTGGCAGTCCGTGCAGCCACTGTCCTGACTACCCCAACAGCAACCAAGCAGTATAATAGGACACTACCCAAGTGCAACAAGTGTAATTTCCACCATACCGGAGCCTGTAGAGAAATGCACTGCTCGAACTGTAACAAAAAGGGTCATACCGCCCGTTTCTGCAAGGCGCCAGTTCCACAAACCACCCAAGCCTCTAATGCTGGGGTGAGTCAAGCTTGCTATGGTTGTGGTGAGACGGGGCATTTTAAGCGTGATTGCCCGAAGACAAAGAACGTTGGGAGAAATGGAAGAGTCCTAGCCATGGGACGCGCGGAAGCGGTGGAGGATCCCACCGTGGTTACCGGTACGTTCCTCGTCAATAATTCATATGCATGTATTCTATTTGATAGCGGTGCGGAGAGGAGCTTCGTAAGCCACGAGTTTAAAAACTTACTAAAACAAAAACCTCAACCACTCAATGAAACATTTACGGTAGAAATGGCAAATGGCAAAACAGAAAGCACAAACGACATATACATAGGCTGTACACTTACTCTAGACGATCACTCCTTTCAAATCGACTTAATGCCTGTTAGAATAGGAAGCTTTGACGTGATTGTTGGTATGGATTGGCTAATCCCCCATCATGCCGACATCATGTGTTACGAACGAGGGATCCGACTTCATCTGCCGGATGACAAGACCCTTGTTATCTACGGTGATAAACCCAGTACCAGCCTCCGAATCGTGTCTTGCATTAAAGCCCGAAAGTACCTACAGAAAAGATACCATGCCTTCCTAGCCCACGTTGTTGACAAGAAGAAATAAGTAAAGAGCATCAAAGAGATTCCCGAAGTCTACGACTTTTCTGATGTATTCCCGGAAGACCTTCCAGGAGTACCACCCGCACGACAAGTCGAGTTCAGAATCGATTTGATCCCTGGAGCCACCCCAGTAGCAAAAGCGCCATACCGATTAGCCCCGGCAGAAATGCAAGAATTATCCAGCCAACTAAACGAACTGCTGAGTAAAGGGTTCATCAGACCGAGCTTCTCACCTTGGGGAGCGCCGGTCTTGTTCGTAAAGAAGAAGGACGGATCATTCCGTATGTGCATTGACTATCGGGAATTGAACAAGCTCACTATCAAGAATCGGTATCCGCTACCCCAAATCGACGACCTTTTCGATCAACTCCAAGGATCGAGTTATTTCTCAAAAATCGATCTGAGGTCGGGGTATCATCAACTCAGAGTCCAAGAAGAAGACGTTCCTAAAACGGCATTCAGAACTCGCTACGGCCATTATGAATTCGTTGTGATGCCCTTCGGATTGACTAATGCGCCCGTAGTATTTATGGATCTGATGAACCGCGTATGCCGACCTTACCTATATAAATTCGTGATAGTGTTCATCGACGACATACTCATCTATTCACGAAGTAAGGAGGAACATAGTCAGAACCTACGACAAGTTTTGGAGACATTAAGAGCAGAGAAGCTGTATGCGAAATTTTCGAAATGCGAATTTTGGATTCAAAAGGTGGACTTTCTAGGCCACGTAGTCAGCAAGGAAGGGATACATGTGGATCCCTCCAAAATCAAAGCCATCAAAAACTGGGAAGCACCAAGAACTCCGACAGAAATCCGCCAGTTTTTTGGCCTTGCTGGCTATTACCGAAAATTCATACACAATTTCTCCAAAATTGCGAAGCCACTTACTGCCCTGACACAGAAGGGTGTAACATTCAAGTGGGAAGATAAACAAGACGTCGCCTTCCAGACCTTAAAGAAGGCTTTGTGCAGCGCTCCTATTCCGTCCCTTCCAGAAGGAACACAAGACTTTGTGGTCTATTGCGATGCATCGAACCAGGGCCTGGGCTGCGTACTCATGCAAAGAGGAAAAGTCATTGCCTACGCTTCAAGACAACTTAAAACTCACGAGGTCAACTACACTACACATGATCTCGAGTTGGGAGCAGTAGTGTTCGCATTGAAGATCTAGAGACACTACCTGTACGGCACTAAGTGTACGGTTTTCACTGACCATAAGAGTCTCCAGCATATCCTCAACCAAAAAGATCTCAACATGAGACAACGGCGATGGGTAGAACTGCTAAGTGATTATGAATGCGAAATTCGTTACCACCCAGGAAAGGCTAACGTGGTGGCAAATGCCCTTAGTCGGAAAGATTACTCGGGTCACCGAGTAAAGTCTCTGTCGATAACGATCCGTTCTCATTTGTCCACTCAAATCAAGGAGGCGCAGCTAGAAGCCTTAAAACCTGAGAATGTCGCAAATGAAGCCTTGCGAGGGATGGATAAAAACCTCGAAGTTAAGGATGACGGAGCTCGTTACCTCATAAACCGAATTTGGACCCCGAGATTCGGCGGATACAGAGACATTATCATGAATGAGGCTCACAAGACCAGATACTCCGTTCATCCTGGGTCCGACAAGATGTACCTGGACCTCAAGAAACTATATTGGTGGCCAAACATGAAGGCAGAAATTGCTACTTACGTGGGCAAGTGCCTGACTTGCGCCAAAATTAAAGTAGAATACCAAAAGCCCTCAGGTTTACTACAACAACTGGAAATACCCGAGTGGAAGTGGGAGCGGATAACTATGGACTTCATAACCAAACTACCAAAGACAACTGGTGGGTTAGACACCATATGGGTAATCGTCGATAGGTTAACCAAATCCGCTCACTTCCTGCCAATCAAAGAGACCGACAAGATGGAAAAACTTACAAGGACGTACATCAAAGAAATAGTTCGATTGCATGGTGCGCCAATTTCGATTATCTCAGTTAGAGATAGTCGATTCACTTCACGATTTTGGCAATCATTGCAAAAAGCCTTGGGAACCAGACTCGACATGAGTACATCGTACCACCCACAGACAGACGGGCAAAGTGAAAGAAACATTCACGATTTTGGCAGTCTGCAAAAAGAATATTGTTTGTTTTTAAATTCTGCAGACTGTTAAAATAAATTGATTTTTTTAAACATAGAATATTTTTCAACATTGAAATTTAAACAAATCTAGTTTAGAACACCAAAAATAAACCATACAACCACAATAAGGTTTTGGAATTTATTTTTATTTAAAATTTCAGCATTTTATTATTCTGTTTATTTATGCTATTTACATAAGTAGCATTTTATTATTTTATTATTTTGTTTACTTATGCTATTTACACCAAAATTTCCTATTTGACAACCATGTTCAATTATTTAAAGTTAAGAGTAAATTGCAGTTTTCGTCCCTATGGTTGACATATTTTTACAGTTTTGGTCATCCTTTTGAAATCTCACGTTCTTGTTCCTATGGTGGCAAAAAAATAGCAGATTTGGTCCTTGTGGTGCCCTTGTCGATGTGAAAAGACCAATATGCCTTTATTAATTTCTTTTTTGTTTTTCCTATAATGTAAAGTTTATTAAATTAATTAAAAAAAGTAAAAACAAAACAAAACCCAACCCCTTTTCCGTTTCTCTCTCTCAAACACGAATCCCATATGTGTCATCCTTGATCGATCGTCGGAGAATGCTTCATGCCCATCATCACCTTCCCACAACCGTGCTGGACTCAAGATCAAGCACTAGCTCTGATCCAAGCCTACCGGGAGAGAAAGTACGCCCTCCGCCCAGTGCCGCCACAAGATGGAGAAACTTCGACATGGTTACTATGCCGAGAAACAATGAGGCTCCTTTTCCTGCAACTTTCAAGGTCACAAGAGCAAGCGATGCTAAGAATCCGATTACTGAACCTTCAAATTAATCCATGGGGGGACAACATCAGCCTTTGATTCGTCTCTGATTCGTTCTCCTCACTCGATCTGTCTCCAATTTCTTAGATCTGAAAAGCCTATGTCATATGGATATGATGAAACCTTACACAAAGCTTTTAAAGCTCAGTTATTGCAGCAGGTAATAATATATATGGTCGAATGCTCAATGCTTGCCCAAGTTTTATGTATGTTGGACCCAAAGAGGTTACAACTTCCCTTAACTCAATTGCCCTTGCAACTTCATTCTGATTAACAAAACAAAAAGGTATACAGATATAAGAACTAGGTGAGCACACAAACTCACAAAGATCAAAATCACGAGATCAATAGCTTTCCTTAATGTCTTAGAACTTAGAAGAGACAGGTTACATAGTTTTTCGCGATCTCCGAAGATCAAACAACAAAAGAGATGTGCAGATAAGTTGATCCGAAAGTGAAAAAGTTAGATCTACCGATCAAATCAAACCAAAAGCGGAATGGGTATTCGCAAACGAACCCTTGTTCGAACAATGAAGAGTGAGAGAAAGAGACAGGGTTTGACAGTATCACGCAACAGTTGCTGTTTGATGGCAATGATCGATAGAGAGAGAGAGAGAGAGAGAGAGAGAGAGAGAGATAGTCAGAGGAGTTTATTAAGATAATTTGATATGGTGTACGATAGTGTTTATGAGTAATACAAGACATGCACTTGACATGAAGACAAGTGGCACAAAGCCCGTTTCCTCTTTTAGACCTTTATGCCGGAAACATTGTCACCGGAGAAGACGGGACAGTGGATGAAGAGAGAGAGAGAGGAAGGTAGCGGGGAAGGGATAGGGTGTGGTGTATTCTTATTTTTTTTAATTACTAAAATTAATAATAGATTAAAAAAAAGAAATTAAAAAGACAGAATGGTCTTTTCACATGGATAAGGGCACCACAATGACCAAATTTGTTATTTTTTTGCCATCGCATGGACCATAAATGTGAGATTTCAAAAAGATAACTGCAAATGTAATTTGATGTCAACCATAAGGACCAAAATTGTTATTTACTCTAAACCCTAAACCCAAACAAATGAGCAAGTACTTTTCAAGAAAAAAAGCATCTTAGTAAATATAAATAACGTTGAGTATATTTGTTTTTTATCATAATTCAAATACATTTTTTAATATATTTGTTTTTTTTAATATTCAAACAACATAAGACAAATTTCCGTTTAACTTTAATTTTATCATAAATATTTAAATTAATTTCATTTGTATGAAAATATGGAACACAAAAATATTCAAAAACAACTGGTATGGGGTGTATGAGAGAGTGATAGATTCTAATGATAACCTTTATAAACTTTTAATCCACGATAAATAATAAATGTAACGCATAATAAACACTAAACTTTTATTTGCAAATTTTCACTTATCACAAGTGAACTTTTTGTTCAATTAGTCAAACTTTTTTTGTAATTTCCACAGGAACCTGCAATTGTCATATCACTTTATCTATTTTTTATAATATGAAATATTTATTAGTTCATTGTTGGATGAGACAAAAGATCCCAAAAAAGTAAAAAAAAAAAAAAAAAAAAACATTTCTTATAATATGAAATACTTATTAGTTCACTGTTGGGAGAGACAAAACATCCCAAAAAAATTGTTAAACATGAGTTGGACAAAGTTCGCTGGTATGCCTCAATATAAAATATATGTTAATGAATTGTGATATATTATATATCTATTTTTTTAAGATGGTAGAAGGTGTTGGCATAGGTTTACAAAGAGATGATAATACTACAACTCTAACAAGGTGGTTACTAACAAGGAGGTCATGGGTTCAAACGCTGACAATAACATAACAAGGAGTAGCTTAAGAGTAAGAGTAGGATAGATTTACAGTTCAAAAAAAAAAAAAAAAAAAAAAAAGGTCATGGGTTCAAACGCTGACAATAACATAACAAGGAGTAGCTTAAAAGTAGGAGTAGGATAGATTTACAGTTCAAAAAAAAAAAAAAAACCAACAAACTACAGCTCTAACATTACATATCAAAATAGGGCTATTATTTGGGCAACATCTTAAATATTTTTATTGATGCCAAAAGAAATGACACATAAGGTTTGAGCTGCAATTTTTTATCTTCTTATACAACTATACCAACGATCTTCTTATGATGCTATTCTTTCAATTAGAATTAGAATACCCAATAAGTATTTCATAGGGTTATTATTAATGTAGCACAATAAAGTTTGATTATTTTTTTAGATTGGTCACTGAAGTTTTTTTTTTTTTTTTTGTACAATAGGTCCCTAAAATTAAATTTTAGGTCCTAAATAGGTCATCGACAATAAAATAAACTGATTTTTACATTAGTGTAGGGAACCTTTTAACATTTACTTCAGTGACCAATTCAGAAAAAAAACTTCAGTGACCTATCGCAACCACGAAGACTATAGTCGATCTCAATCTGCTCTCTCCGTCTCGAATCTCTTTTCTCTGTTCCGCTCTCTCCCTATCTTTTTTTTTTAGTATTGATCGCAAATCACAGCCGCCGTCGGTGCGGTCGCAAATCACAGCCGCCCTATATCTTATATTAAAACCGAAAAAACTGCAAGAAAAAACAAAAAAACGCATCGCATTAAAAAAACCATATCGTTCGGTTAAAACCAAAAAACCTCATCGCCCTTAAAAAAACCACATTGTTCTGTTAAAATCAAAAAACCGCATCACATTAAAAAACCAGACTGTTCAGTTATTTTGTATGAAAAACCATATTTGCAGTTTGCGGTTCGGTTATCATCAAAACTGCATCGTAGATTTTATAGAGGAATTTGATAAAGGAGGTTTCATAGGGATATTTGATAGCCCAAATAGATTAAATGGGCACGTCATCTAGTAGTTTCGTCAGAGTCGATTTCCTGCTACGACTATGTACATGGTTGGAAACAAGCAAAACAGTCGGGCAAAAAGTCCTAATCTTCCGTTTATTTGACGAGTTAGAAGAAACGTTGGTGAATGACCACCGTTTAACCCGTTTATCCTTCTCGGTTGACCCACAAGCACACCAGAATAACCCAATAGTGGTATAGAGGAATACAACACCGACAGAGGTTGTGCTTCACGATCAATACCAGAAAAAAAGATAGAAATAACAAGAGAAAGCAAAACAGAAAAGAGAGATTCGACACGGAGAGTGCGAGATTGAGACTGACTATGGTATATGGTATATGTGGAAGAACCCAGTATTGGTATAGAGAAATACAACACCGACAGCGGTTATGCTTCGCGATCAATACCAGAAAAAAAGATAGAAATAACAAGAGAGAACAAATCAGAGAAGAGAGATTCAAGACGAAGAGTGCGAGATTGAGACCGACTATGGTATACATGTGGTTGCGATAAATCACTAAAGTTTTTTATTTCTGAATTGGTCACTGAAGTTTTTTATTTACGCAATACGTCACTAAAGTTTAATTTCCGTGTTAAATAGGTCCCTACACTAACGTGAAAACCAGTTAGTTTTAAAGTCGATGACCTATTTAAAACGTAAAATTTAACTTTAGTGACCTATTGCGAAAAAAAACTTAATTGACCAATCCGGAAAAATTACCGAACTTTGTTGTACTACGTTAACAATAACCCTATTTCATATTATAGAAATTTCTTTGACTTTTCATATTGTAGAAACTCTTTACATTTTTTGCAAATATTAACTTTTCGCAATCAAATTTTAGTTATTCCAACTCTTGTCGATAAAAAAATACATTGTTTGTAATTAATCAAAGTTTTGCCTTTTTAATTTACAAAAAATAAAAAATCACAATTTCCGTATGTGCCACAAATCACAACTTGCCAAGGTTATCATAGATACTTACAAAAGATGACCAAAATCAGGAAAATGTTTGAAAAGAAAAAAAATCGAAAGCATTTTAAATCAAAAATCAGTTACATTAGAATAGAAACTATGCAACTTTTATTGGATCTGAGAATTTTTTTATTTCAGATCCATTTCATAAGGCACCTGATTGAGTGCAACTCAAGAACACTTACAACCTCATATGATTTATGGGTTGACAACCTCATAGCATGCATGAAGAATTGAAATACCATGCTATTCCACTTTAGTCATCAAAACAAAACATTTCCCCATCGAAGACCAGGCTATTTCACTTTAATCGTCAAAAACCAAAACATTTCATGAATCATAAACCATACTAATTTAAATTCCTAAAACTTGGGTCAATTTCGCTTGATTTTAAGCAATTAGTTGCAAAAGCATGCGCAAACTATAATAAAGGATGAGTAAAAGTGAAGAATGTCCCGTGGAAGTGCATGATTTAAAAGACAATTTTAAAAACACCAACTATGCAAGTTTCGGATTTCGTCAGAAAAAAAAAAGAGTAATTCTTGAAACGCAAATCAAAGAAATGTAAAAACACAGTGGGAACAAACAAAATCTATTGCGGAAAATTTGAGTGACACTGAAGGGAATCTCTCAGACAAATGCCTCGTTTCGTCTTCATGATGAATGGAATGGATATATCAGACTCGTCATCTTTGAAATCATCACCGAGAAACCCATTTCAAAACAAATTAATTTAAATAATCGAACTTCAGACATCCAAGGAAGGAGCAAAACAGCATTAGCTCTCAAGCCAGGCGAAGGCGAAAGCTCTTAGGCGGCCACTGCGAATGTCTCTGAGAAACAAGCCTTTGGATTATCATCATCAGTTACAATATCAATTGAAACAATAAATCAAATCAATGTTCCTAAAATATTTTGGAAAACGAAAGCCAGATCTCCCACCCATAAATGATCAGCAACTTGTAAAATTAGTCAGACTAAAGAAATTGCTGACAAAGTGAAGAGGGTGAACTGAATATCAGGGGATATCATTCCATCCCTAAAGCAATCAGATATTTGCGAAAGGGGCAGACGATCCCCGATTGAAAAATGAAAACGTAAAGAAATTGATAGATATATGATTAAAGAAGAGTGCAGATGAGGGGGGATCTCAGACATCCAAGGAAGGATCGTAGCAACACGAGCTCTCAAGCCTGGCGAAGGCGAAAGCTCAATCAGGCGGCCACTGCGAATGTTCATGAGAAACAAGCCTTAAATATTTCATCACCGAGTACCCCCAGCTATAAAAATTGAAAGAAAAGAAAACACAATAATGCTATTAAATCAGAAAAGGTTGCCGTTGAAACGATTGTTAGAATTGGGATTTAGGGTTTCGTGGTTGTGAGTTATGGTGTCTATGGTGTGATGTTATATAGAGGACGGAATGCGAATTAGGGTTTATGACGTACCGACGGCGGTGATCTCTTGATCCGCTTCTTTCCTTTGAGCGGGGTGGATTTGTTCCGGAAAATAAAAAAATAATAATAATAAATTGCAGATTTGGTCCATGTGGTTTATCAAAATGTGCAGGTTGGGTCCATTTTTGAAATATTTATGCTTCGTTTGTTAGTTTCTGAAACTTTCATGCATGTTTGGTCTCTGTAGGACTGTCGTTTGAATTTTCCCGTTAACTCCCACGTGTAGTCGCATGCTTCACGTAAGGGTAATATCGTTATTTTAAGGCGTTTGATCATATCCCAACCCTCAAGCCCGAGTTTATCTTCTAGATTACTCTCCAACCCTATCCTCTCGTTTATATCTCTTTGTAGCCCTTGATTGTTTTCTAGTTCTTGATTATATGCACACATGTCGGATGATCGATCGATTATGATTGTAGATGCAGAAATCGTTTGCAGCCGTCGTCGTTCTTCCTCAATCTCCCCAGATCCTAAGTTTGTCATCAAATGAAAAGACGAAATTATTGAGCATAATATAATATTATTGTATGATGGTCGAAGTCTTAAAGTCTTTTCAGGCTTCCAAAATCATATCCTGTTTTTGTTTATTTTGTAACATTTTTGTCGTGCTTGATTTAGAAGGGAAAACCCAGTTACTTACATGTATGTATCCTGAAGCAGATACTTTTTTCCTAAATTCTTTGTAATAATATTAAGTGAAACTGTCAAATGTTCCCTCACACGTCATATTAACTGCATTTGTTAATTAATTGGGGTTGGCATCATGATTATAGTCGTCGTTCTTCTTCTATAAAATAACAGTCACCGACTACTTTTGACTTCAGGTAACTTGATATTCATACTTAGATTACATATCGTATTCTCTGTTTTTCAACTAAAAAAATGGAAATCATATTCAACATGGTAATCTTTCCATATTCTGTCACTGTCACATACAAAATACACGATCACAAAGCTAGAATAGAGTTAGTCATCTTGATCACTCGTGTCGTTTGATGGCATTTCTCTAAAATCATTGGGAAAACCTTCCAACCAGCTTTTATGTTATCATGTTTTTTGTAATCATGTTTATACATAACTATGAAGGAAATTTCATATTTTGTGTAACCATGTTCATAGTTTAGTAGGAAGAAAACTGGCATATTTTGTGTAAACATGGTTATCTTTTGTAAGTATCCAAACTATATGGTTGTCTTTTGCATTTTATGACTTATTTTAATATTATTTGTGTACATATGGTCATCTTATGCTTCTTTAAGAGCATATAGTCATCTTCTGCTTCTTTAAGAAAAACGCAGGCACACAACTAAAATATTTGTTATTACCGACCGTTGTTATGAAATAGCCAATTGGTTCGCGATAAAACATGGTTATCATGATGTCCCAACAGATCAAATTTCCTGTTTTCTCTAAACGTCTCATTGTATTCTCTCCGCATTGATATTCCTTAAAAATTATTTTGTTTACCACCTTCAACTTCAAGTCTACGGTCATCATTTACAATTTGAGTTGATTGAGCCATAAAATTAAACATATACATACCGGAGATGGAGCAAAAACTTACCCCCCCCCCTCCCCCAAGATATATATGTCGTGGGTCATCGCTCATGATATGCATAGCCGGCGTTGGGCCTAATTGCAAGATTATCCTTTTCGACTTTATAACAGTATACTGGGATACTGAAAAAAAAATTCTTCATGGATGCAGTTGGATGCATTAATTTGTAACAAAAATTCTTTTTGTAATATATAAACTAGGGGTGTGAATGGGGCGGTTTGGTTCGGTTATTGGCCTAAACCGAACCATAACCATTACAATCGGTTAATACATTTTAGTAGTCATTGGTTATGGTTAATATTGGTTATGGTTAACGGTTTTAATCGGTTAATGGTTTTGGTTAATGGTTAATAATGGTTAACCATAATTACATAAAAATTTAAAGTTCGTTTATCTATAACTTTCTATGCTTTGTATGAATTTAAGAGTTAAATTGTCTCAAAAGTCAAAATAATGATATTAACCATTAAAGCTAGTATCGACTTTTAATATCTTACAATTGTACACTAGAATTCATGCAAACGTTAAAAAAAGATTTGATTTACTTTACAATCGGTTAATGCATTTTTTTAGTTTTTATAGACTTATTAGTTTCCTAATGAGTATGTATCGAGCCTTGATTTAAAATTTTTAACGATTAGATTAAGAACTATATATATATATATATATATATATATATATATATATATATATATATATATATATATATATATATATATATATATATATATATTCAAATATATATTTATTAATCGGTTCGATTCGGTTATATACGGTTCGGTTTTACAGAAAAACCAAAACCGAACCATTATGATTCGGTTAATAAAAATCATAAACCGCATCACCTTTTTTATTAATGGTTCGGTTATATTGGTTATGATTCGGTTTTTCGGTTATCATACTCACCCCTAATATAAACTATAGGTATATGTGGTGCATGAGATACGTTTCTCTCAACGTTAACCCACAAAATTCTAAAAAAGGATATGCAACTCAAAATATTAGTCCAAATTGTGTTTTCTGGAATTTTAGTTTGAAATATCATATTCCAAAACATTTTAAGTTTGGTATTACTTCCACACATAATAGGTCTAGATTAGTTTGAAACATAACATCTCAATCTGCTAGTCATGTTGATAAAAGTAAAAAAGTTGGGTCATTATGGTATACTCTACATATACATTTGATCAATTTTGTGGATTGTGAAAACTTGAATTTCTTTGCTTTAAAATGCCATGGTTTTATAATTCATTTCATTAAAAATGGGTCCCTTTAAAACTTTACTTCAATGCTATAGAAAACCAGGTAATCACCAATCATATCATTACAGCCATATCAGTAAACAAAATCTTTATACAATATCATTATAAAGGAACACAAACAGGTTCCGCTCCCTTTATCTTCATGTTACTTTCAGCATATTTAATCATTGTATAATGTGGGGCACATGACATAAAAGAGAACATTTAAGACTACAAAGTCTTATGAGTTACATGAGTTTAGACTCATAATAATTTCATATTAGCATTTACATATATTGCTTACCAACTTCTTTACATATTAAGTTATAAGAATGACTCCATTACATGAAGCATACTCATGACCCAGTTCACATTAGTCATAAAGATGACTTATTATACATTAGTTATATCAATGACTCCATCTCATTAACCACACTCATAGTCTCTTTCATAATAGTAATAAATATTACTATTACATTCATTAGCCACCAAGATGACTCTTTCTTTTGTTAGTCATAAAAACGACTCTTAACATATTACATTCATTATTTACACATTAGCGTATTCACGACTCTTACTTCATAAGCCACAAGTGTGACACTTAGTCATTTAGTCTTAATAAAAACTGTATACTAATTAATGCTTATAAACATTATTATACATATTATACTCGAAATCCATACTTTTCCCATTTAGTCATAAAGATGACTCCCGTATATATATATGAGTCGAAGCTTATTCGTTCATTGACCTTGATGGGAAACAGATATCTGTAGGCCTCTCGATGATTTTGAAGTTGACTAAAGTGCTGGCCAGCCTGGACTAAATTGATATGTTCAATTAGAAGTCTTAAAGTCATAAGCAGAATCGGAAATCGGGAAACAGAGTATCAGACAGAGATTGATCTCAATCCAGGTCTCGTGTCTGAAAATATTTTATTGGATGAAGGATCATATGATAACTTAGCTATGGACAGAACTGACTGGGTCAGAGTTCGGCAGCAGTTTCTAGGAAGCTGCAGGTTGTTTATTAATCAGAAGATTAATTAAAGTCATAGACTTATCCAAGTGGAAGACTGTTGGATTAGGTGTCTAAGCCATGACTTTATATTTGTATTTATCTTATTAATTGAAGCAAATTCCATTTGAGTTGCCCTCATAGCTGGAGGATTGATGTAGAATTCAATAGAGAGAGAGGTTGATTTATTAATTGTTTAATAAATCAATAGAAATAAAACAAATAGTTTGTTAATATATTTAAGTGTTAATATACTAATTAGAAACTATGTTAGTTAATTAGAATTCAACCTAGAATTAATTGGATTTAATTTAATAATTAAATTAATTAATTAAAAGTGCAACGACTGGTTTGTATTTATTCAATAGTTGAATAACTAGTAAGCCAGTAGCCAGGGGCCAAGTCGGCGCCAAATATGGAGGCTACTCCATAGTTGGCGAAAACCCTAATTAGGGTTTATAAGCTTTGGTCTAAATGGTCAACATGCTTGCCCATTAATGAGGCTCCTCTGGGGTTTCAACTGTAACCCTTGGAGGCTATAAAAGGAGTCTCCTAGCTCCCATTTTCCGCTCCACTTTCATCTCTCTGAAGTAACTCTGCTGTCTTCTCTCCTGCATTGCTTGGGTGTGACTCCATTTGAGGCAGGACACTTGTGTTGCTAGCTTCTGGATCAATAATCAAATGTTGGTTCTTCTGAATTGTTCTTTAGAAATTATTGTTGGCCTTTAGGTTTTTATTATATATTCATTGTAGAAAAACATAGTGTAACACCCGGCTTTTAAAACAAAAACACCCCTGAAAAATTTTTCATTTAAAACACAGGTTTCAATACATAAAACCATAACAAGGGGTGTATTTTAATAAATACGGGTACAAGTGTATCAAGGAGAGTATAAAATACCATAACTCCTTTAAAGTCGGGCTGCTACTGACAGCATCTACGAGTCCTACTTCACGAGTCACGGACTCTATCTTGTCCCCTACCAGTATCATGCTAACCTGCAGGGACAGTAACAAACGGTATGAGCTACAAAGCTCAGTGAATAATCAAATCTGCAAATAACATGTATCAAAATACAATCATGTATTTGTCTGGATATCGAATCCAAACTCCTAGCCTTACTGGCTGACCGAATATCTCTTAGGATTTTACATCCTAAATTATAGTCTTACAGACTATAACATAATAACCTGCATTTATCAATCCACGTCAGTTATTTGCACGTATAATCATATACGATTATTTCTGTCCCATATCTCTTAGTCACACTGGACTGCATTATATTTCATGGCTAACAACCGCACCCTGTGTCATAGCTATATAAGCTGCATCAAAACATTATCAATATACAATTCATAGCCCGCAGGCCGTACCAGCTGGGTTCCATAACCCAATATCATAGCCAAAAGGCCGTACCATGTACCTGTAACAATATCATAGCCAAAAGGCCGTACCAAATCATAGCTCGAAAGCCGCATCAGAGACATAGCCCGAAGGCCGCACCGGTTGGATATACAATCCAGAAATCATAGCCATATAGGCTGCACCCATTGGATATAGTATCCAGAATTAGTTATGGCTCACGGGTTATCCCGCTGTTGCCTAGACTCACGGCTCCGTTCTTGCCATCGAAATGACTCACGGCTTATCCGGTCTTGTCCATATAGGTTTGACTCACAGCTCCGTTCTTGTCTATTATAGACTCACGGCTTATCTGGTATTGTCGCATCATTTAAAATTGACTGACTCACAGCTCCGTTCTTGTCTATAATAGACTCACGGCTTATCTGGTATTGTCATGTCATTGACTCACAGCTCCGTTCTTGTCTTTGTCAGACTCACGGCTTATCTGGTATTGTCGTATCATAGTGTATATATATATGTATTGACTCACAGCTCCGTTCTTGTCATCGCAATGACTCACGGCTTATCTGGTATTGTCTTTTACATATATTTTTACACTTGTCATTTTCGTCCCTCGAAGCGGTTTCAACCTGTAACAATACAATCATCATATATCACATATGATATCAGTGAGATTACTCACATGGATGCTAGCTGCATTAAATTCCCGGTTGTATCTTGCCTTTACGTGCACCACAACCATTTTGTCCCATACCTATTTATCCATTTATATACCAAATGATGATAGGTTAATAATCATTTACATTGACTCTAATACACTAGAGTTCAATACAAAATCATTACAAACAATGTCTAGTTAATAAGCTTTCCGTTTACTAACTTTATATGAATTTTACTATTCACCGGGACATTCGGATCGGTCTACAGTGCCCCCGAGGGGTCGGAAACTCAATCTAAAAATTTTCCAACACTTTTCAGACCATAACGAGCCTATGGTCCAAATTTGAGCTAAAACGGACAAGCAACGCAAAAGATAGCGTTTCAAAGTCCCTGTCTGAGGGGCGCACCCCGCCCAGACATGGGCGCACTGCGCCTGGGCGCACCCCGCCAGGGGTTTGGGCGCACCACGCCTGGCACCTGCAGGTGCCTCCTGTCCAGCCGCGATTTATGCACTGTAGCAAGCAGTTTTGGTCCATTAAGGCCTTAATCAGGTCCTTAATCGATTGTGGTTTGTTCTAGGACTAAAACCTTATACCTTGACAAGGTTTTCCACCATCCAAAACAACAAAATCAATCAAAATGAAGAATTAGGGTTCTTAGTTCTAACAACCCCAAACTTCAAATTCATC